>JAOTOL010001622.1:1247500-1835000 GCA_034440575.1 Imbricaverruca yamaguchii
ATCGAGACCACCACACCACCATCGAGACCACCATCGAGACCACCATCGAGACCACCATCGAGACCACCATCGAGACCACCATCGAGACCACCATCGAGACCACCATCGAGACCACCATCGAGACCACCATCGAGACCACCATCGAGACCACCAACGAGACCACCATCGAGACCACCATCGAGACCACCATCGAGACCACCATCGAGACCACCATCGAGACCACATCGGCCACCATCGAACCACCATCGAGCCCACGGACCCCACACCACCGAGACCACCACCGAGACCACCACCGAGACCACCATCGAGACCACCATCGAGACCACCATCGAGACCACCATCGAGACCACCATCGAGACCACCATCGAGACCACCACCGAGACCACCATCGCGTGGCGTGGCGCAGGTGGCGCCACCTACCACGGGGCGTATCCGCACCGGTCAGGCCGTCACGTCGACACGCCCCGTTCCTCTCAATGTCAGTGTGTGCATGCGTGTGCGCTGTAGACACCGCGTCGCTCTGTGATTGGTGATGACCTGCCGACGCGGACCATCTGGTGGCCGTTCTGTGAGGCGCGAATATGAGCTGATTCAGATGTTGTCGTTCCGTTATATTTTCGCCGTGTGTGATCTGCCACTTAGTGCATCTGGTGCACGGGCAGGATTGGGACGATGACGATGGTTCACAGCCCGGCGAGTGGTCGCTCCAGGTGGGCTTTTCTGCGACGCACGCGCCACCCCCTCCGCCCTCTGTGCCGTAGCGTGCGACGGCTAGGTGTTTTTCATCAGGCGGCCGCGACACGGCTCGCGCTCCTTATTGCGAGACAGATCAATGGCCCCGACTCCCTCCTGCCGTATGGCCAAAGCGTAACTGGGACGGTATTGATCCTCCTCCGCACGGTACGCCGAGCAGGTGGAGAGACGTGATCCGATAGCGGGTTTCAGCTGAATTATGGTTGAGATAATTATGTGGGTGGGTCACGGGGAAGTTTCGTCACTTCCAACTTAAATTCATGGATGCGGAATTTAATAACGGCTGTTCGCTTACTTGACGTGACTGCGATCCAAAACGATCTTAAAAGGCGCTCAGGGAGCATTAAATTAGGATGCTTTTGGCGGGCGTATGAGTTTTGTCGTATTTCTCCACTTAGATTGTGCATTCAATAGACTGGACAATCAGACCACTCAGCCAGCAGAGGGCACATTTAAAGGTAGAACACATTTTCATTTGAACACATAAATAGTATCTGTCACTATCGCAAGAGGGAAACCCACTGAGCACTGCTCAGAGACACCTAACAGAAGGGTCTCGTCGGTAAATAGTCATAACTTCGTTATGACTATTTACCGACGAGTAAGTGGTCATAACTCCGTTAGTGCGATCAAAGCATTATGTTTCAGAGGCTGACGGTAGGTCCTCCTGTTGATCTAATGCTGTACATGCATGGCAATGTGCGGGTTCATGTCAATAGTCTGGAAGAAGTTCACTGCGTGAACGACAGCATTTGCTCCTGTGCGGCGAAAATCAGTTCACGCTCTTCATCTCCTGCATGTGGGTTCTGCACGACGGCGCAATTTGTCCGTCACATTTTCCAGGAAGTTCTGAGCTGACGGCACCCCAGTCACTCGGCCGTTTCCATATCAAATATTTGCCGACCGTAAAAATGTCAGGTTGCCCATGAGCCGACATCCCACATCAAGTTCGCACACGTTCCACGAGTCTTAATTAATGCAGCAGCGTGGGGATCCGCACAACTGTAGGGAAAACCCATTGGGCCCTGTGCAAATAGCGCGTCGTGTGGGAATATTTGCGCCGCCGGAGATAACTTCGAGATGTGTGTGTGTGCGCAGTATTCAGGTACTAACGCTTCATTATGTGGGGCCTAGATAGAGATGGCGTTAATGATATTTGTTCTTCTCAGGATTGGTCTGGAAATTAGGTCCATCCTGCGCCAGACCACAGTGGACAACAATTATAAGACATCATTAGAGACACTAATGAGGACTATCATCATTAAAGAAGAATCGTTAGGGAACTACGTGGAGGAATGAGCTTAATCCTATGACATGAATTATCGTTTTCTCCACTGCTATTTCCGTCGCTACGAGCCACGGACAATGGTGGCCGAGAAACTCTCCTCACAAATCTCCAGTGGTATGGAATATCTACGCATTGGTCGCATGCGATAATACCCGTGTGCAATGGTTCAGTATGTCTCATGGGAGCCTGTGATGGCCATACGCCTCAAATGTTCGTGAGCTGTGGCAAAGCTCATTCCTCATTATAAGCTCATTAACCCAGACAACGGCTGAAGCGGCACCCGAGCGATGATAAGTTAGTTACCAGGACGCAACAGCTATGCAGCTTTGGCATTTCAATTTGCTGGCCGAGAGTAGGTGACACAGCTGCTGCTGTGCAAGTCTGCTGTTGCAAAACGTCCGCTTGCTGTGTGCGGAACGAGGAATTGTGAATTTTTTCCAAATTCCTGTCGTTGCACTGTGCAGGCAATTCATGCTGGGGATGCGCTTTGCCGCTGTATTGCTGGCTGTGTTGCCGTGAGGAACTGCTGCTATTTCTGGACACTGCTGCCGTTGCTGTGTTTGCACGATGCGGTTGCTGTGTGAAGAGGACACTGCTCGCTGTGCGTGGCCGGCCGCTGTTTCCGAGAGGACACTGCGCTGCTGCCGTGTAAGCACGGCGAGGGCCGACGGCGCACCTCGCACCAGAGTATATTAAAGAACCTCGCACGCGCCGGGCAATTTGGCGAGATTTCGGTCGGCGTGTCACGATTTCAGTCGGAAAGGCGCCACTCAATTAGGGCGTCCAGCCGACGGCGCCGTTACGTGGCATCATCGATCTGCATGGTGGGCGAGCGGACCGACGGGTCTGTGGGTCCGCACAGCGCCTGGACTGTCACGGTGACTGAGCGGGCCGGTGGTGACCGGCGGGTCTGTGGGTCCGCACAGCGCCTGGACTGTTACGATGACTGAGCGGGCCGGTGGTGACCGGCGGGTCTGTGGGTCCGCACAGCGCCTGGACTGTTACGATGACTGAGCGGGCCGGTGGTGACCGGCGGGTCTGTGGGTCCGCACAGCGCCTGGACTGTTACGATGACTGAGCGGGCCGGTGGTGACCGGCGGGTCTGTGGGTCCGCACAGCGCCTGGACTGTTACGATGACTGAGCGGGCCGGTGGTGACCGGCGGGTCTGTGGGTCCGCACAGCGCCTGGACTGTTACGATGACTGAGCGGGCCGGTGGTGACCGGCGGGTCTGTGGGTCCGCACAGCGGCTGGACTGTTACGGTGACTCAGCGGCCGGTGGTGACCGGCGGGTCTGTGGGACCGCACAGCGCCTGGACTGTTACGATGACTGAGCGGGCCGGTGGTGACCGACGGGTCTGTGGGTCCGCACAGCGCCTGGACTGTTACGATGACTGAGCGGGCCGGTGGTGACCGGCGGGCCTGTGGGTCCGCACAGCGCCTGGACTGTTACGATGACTGAGCGGGCCGGTGGTGACCGGCGGGTCTGTGGGTCCGCACAGCGCCTGGACTGTTACGGTGACTGAGCGGGCCGGTGGTGACCGGCGGGTCTGTGGGACCGCACAGCGCCTGGACTGTTACGATGACTGAGCGTGCCGGTGGTGCCGGTGGTGCCGGTGGTGATATTTCCATCTCTCTGCTTTGGCGTAGCCCACAGTCTAACAGTACGTCCCCTATTGCTGGTCACGTCAGCAGCTATCGATTGGCACCAGCGGAGAGGATGCGACGTTACCTGAGGCAGCATTATGTCACACCAACAGGTGACCAATGCTGATCGGTCCAATGATATGCTAGAAACCAACAAACAAATAGCATAGCTGAAGTTGTACCCGATTCCAATTTTTATATAAAATAGCTTTCGTTTTGACACCTGTATCTATAATCCACGTATTCACTATTCTTGTATAGTATCGAGCCGAAGTTGGGATTCCCATATTCTCGCTTGCAAATATTGAACTTTCAAGAAAATAATGATCGTGAACATATGACCATTATGATCACTATGTTAGAATGGCCCTTTCTGATGAAACAAACTAAGACTACCAAGATACTTATCGCGCAACATTATGTTAACCTCAACACGGAATGTATATTCTGTTTTGTGAAACATGATTTTGGGGAGAGGGGTGCCATGACTGATGGTGTCCACATGAACAGCGTGTTTTGATTCGCTATTCATTTTACCTTCAAAGGGAACTAGAAAGTGGTAGATATTTTATTTCCTGTAGTGTTAGCATCGCGAGTAAGGCGTGCAAGGCATTTTCATTTCTGCACATGTGTATCATTATTGTTAGGATTTGAAAACTATCTGAAATGCTACACAAATAGACGAACCTCAGCATAGTTTTAGCCATCATGAAGCACCTACCACCGAAAGACAAAGAAAATATCAGACTGAAACCGCACAGGATGCCAAGTTTTGATGCAAGGATTGTTCGAACCGGAATTTTTATAAAATTGACCGAAATGCTTCTCAAAGACGAATAAGTGAAAATCCAGGAAATATTGCTAAAGCTCGACAAAACTCGGTTCGATTTCCGCATTAACAATTAGGAATCCAGACGTATTTGAAATCCGGTGGTGAATACCCCGCATTAAATAACACCGCAACAGACAAACACTATTCCAAGTGGTCCACAGGGCTCCTTACTCTTAGCGGTTAACGACATGCAGTACGATTCAGACGCCCAAAAAACAAACTGATGTTGACACGCGAACTCGGCGTTTCGCTCGACATCTGGAACCGTCTCACCATGACCATTACACTACAGCGATACCACAGAAGGACACTACCTACTAGTAGGACACTACCATCATCAGCATGACCAAAATCGGCCGATCAGCTCCACCTGTGCTCAGTAAGGGCCGCTCAGCAGAGACGCCACCAACACCGGTCCGGTCAGCTCCCCCAGTACCCAGTAGTGGCGGTTCGAGAGAAACGCCACCAGCACTGGCCTATTCAGCTCCCACGGCACTCAGTAGGAGCCGCTCGGCACGTGCACCACCAGCACCATTTTGGTCAGCTCTCACGGTACTCAGCGACGTCGGCGCCACCACCAATACCCGTCAAGTCAGCTCCCACCGAAACTCGCAGAGACAGATCGGCGTGGACACCACCAACACCGGTCCGGTCAACTCCCTTCGGTACTCAGCAGAGGTTGATCGGCACGGGCGCCACCAGTATCAGTCCGGTCAACTTCAACGATACTCGGCAGGGACGCCCGGCTTGGACGCAACCAATACCGGTCTGGTCAGTTTCCCGGCACTCAGTGGGAGCCGCTCGACAGGGATACCATCAGCAACGGTCTGGTCAGCTCCCCGGTACCCAGTAAGGGCAACTCGGCAGGAACGCCACCAGCACCGGTCCGATCAGCCTCCCTGGTACTAAGGGGGAGCCGCTCGGCTGAGATGCCACTATCACCGGTCCCGTCAGCTTTCCCGGTACTGAGTGGGAAACGCTCAGCAGAAACACCACCGGCACCAATCCGGTCAACTCCCACGTACCGGTATTCATCGGTGGCCGCTCGACAGGGACGCAACCAGCGCCGGTTTCATCAGCTCCCCCGGTACACGGTAAAGGTAACTCGACAGGGACGCCATCAGCACCAGTCCGGTGATCTCCCACGGTACTTAGTAGTGTCGGCTCGACAGAAACATCACCAGTACCGGCTCGTTCAGCTTTCCGGGCATTCAGTAGGAGCTACTCGGCTCGCACGCTGCCAGCATCGTTTGTGTCAGCTCCCATGGTACTTGGCAGGGATGTCAGCACGGCCCAGTCAGCTCCCACGGTGCATAGTGGGGGCCGCATGGTTTGTACGCCACCAGCGTCGCGCGGCCAGCACCCCCACACTCAGCAGGCGTCGCTCGGCAGGGATGCCACCAACACTGGTCCGATCAGCTTCCCCGTTACGCAGTAGGAACCGTTCGGTCCTTATGCAACTAGCATCGGTCGGCCGACTTCAAAGGTGCTCAGTATAGGTGACTCAGCAGTAACACCGCCAGTACTGGGCCGCTACTCTGACGGTATTCAGGCTCGGCAGGGACGCAACCAGAGCTTGTCTAGTCAGCTCCCGCAGTACTCAGGAAGGGCCGCTCGACAGGGACGCAGCCAGCACAGTTCGGCCAGCTCCAACGGTGTTAAGTAGGGACGGCTCATCAGAGACACCATCAGCACCGGTCCAGTCAGCTTCCACGATACTCAGCAGGACAGAGTATTGTATTATGTTGGCGGCGGGGAAAAATCCTTGCAATGATCCCAAAGCGTCATTTTATCGTAAAAGTTGCTTAAGTTCGATATTACTGCATGCTATTTTCGTTGCCGTTCCATAGTATTTTTCGTTTGTTTGTTAATTCCCCGCAGCAGGGGGATTCGGTAAAGGCGCCACCAGCACTTGTGCAGTCAGTTCCCCTGTGCCCGGCAGGAGGCGCTCGATAGTCCTCCTAACTTGACTAACTTGAGCTTAACGTGCTTCGAGGTGAAATGGGAGACGGGTGAGGGAAGGTGAGCCTGTATCGTATCATATCGCATGTTTTCACATTGTGTCAGACGCATTCGGGTTTGAAGAATGAATTGAAAATCATTGTATATATTATGGAATGCTTCCCCTTCCATATACAATGTGTTCTCCTTCATTTTCCGCTGCCCAAGCTGGGTAGCAGCGGGAAATGAAGGAGAACACATTGTATTTCAAACAACATCATTCCAGAATTTCAGTACGGTCGCACTAAGGGGCATCTGATGTTGAACACAATTGCATGATGCTCCGTGATCGTGACTTCGAATTACTGAAACTAAGTTACAAGGGTTCGGTTAACCATTCGACGTCACCAGGAAATATACGTTGCTTCCTAGCGGATGTCAAGTTGCGTCTTGCTGTTTGATGCCGGGTGCCAGACTCATAATCATATACTTGTGGCTGTGATAAGCGTCGATACCGCACAGGGCGTCTGAGAAGACAACGTGGATGGGCATAAAGCGGTCCTCGCATGTGGTGGATGGTAGGAACCCTTCACACACGGACCTCGGTATTCACAGCACATTCGCACAGTTCACACACCGGCAGGGGCGGTTGAAGTGAATTTGATTGTTAGTGTATTTTCTTTCTGGACTCTCACCATTTCTCCGGACGTGGCACCATTTCCCTGGATGAGGTGCCTTTTCTACTCTGAGAGGCGCCTTCGCTTGAAAAACGTTTTGAGCGAGGAAAGGAGCAAACGCCCGCAGTTGTCCCCCCTGGTTGCGCCCGTGCGAAATCGGTCCTCGGTTATCGCATCGGTCCTCGGTATTCAGTTTCGCTGTGATGGCCTGTCATGATGATTTTCTCCATAACTCTATAGACAGAGCATCAGTAGACATGCACGACTACTACCATTCCAAGTCTGAGCCTTGTCAACTGGTGCCTTCATATGGTCCTCGATAGTCGGTGACGAGTCACAGTCATCGCTTTGCACGCCTTACACGTATGTGTGTATGTGTGTGTGTGTGTGTGTGTTTAGTAATTGTTGATATATAGTGCTGTACCACGATATGGTCTACGGATCTCAACGTGATGGTACGTACCAAAATTGCAAAGGTTGAGGGTATATATATCCGGAGTAAAAATCAGGATTCTTGAATTGCAATCAAGTGTGTCAGGCCTGGGGGTGGGCGAACCCGGTTGTCGCCTTGACGGTGCAGACTTCCTTTTCCTTTCGTCAAGCCGGACACTGATTGTATGTGGGTAGGTTGCCAGGGGTGCGGCAGCTGAGGCAGTGGCTGGTTTGGAGTAGTGGAGTAAGGAGAGGGCGGATTGCACCACTTGCGGTACCGAGCTGGTTCGCGGCATATTTTGCTGCCATGGCCGGAGCGCTGGTAATTAAAACGTGGGAGTAGATTTAGGATGAATACCCGGACTTGGTAGCCAAGGTAAACGGCGAGGCGGGTCTTGGGAAGAGTAGAAACGACCAGGATAAGGACTAGGAGACACATATTCCGTTTCTGACCATCTTTGAAGGGATTGTGCAGCAGACGTGAGTCACCCCCTCCGGCTTGAGCTCCGCTTCAATATCTGCTTCAGACATGAAATCTAGCTCCGGTGCGAAGATGGCGCCCTTGGTGGTGTCGCGGTTGGAGTGGAGAGTGACTGTGACGGATTTACCACAAAATGTGACGGTGCGGATGAGGGCTTTGTTCTGGGCTCGGGTTTGCGACTTGACAACTAAGATTGCTTTGGTCTGGGTTTCGATGTCAGTATTGGCAGATGGCCAGGAGTTGTTTAGTTGGTCAGAAAACGTTGATACGACGGAAGGAAACGGTTTACTCGACAGGCTTGACGACCCCGTAAGATATACGTATCGGTGGGCTGGACGCGATCAGGCTGGGAGGGCGTGCTTCCAGCATGGGTCAGCGGTATTGAGCGCAATGGTTTGACCCGGATTGTCAGACGTAGTGGTGGTCTTGGGACGATGGGAGGTCGGCGAGGCACAAATGGTCCCAGTCTGAGCTGGAGACGAGGCCCTTCCAGCGTTTTTTTCCCATCGTGGAGAAAAACCCCACCTGATCAAATCTACACAAGCACAAAGAACACACAGGAAACACGGGCCAAGACTGTGACCACGAAAAGCACGAGGTGAGGGGTGACGGGTGTCACCTCACTTGAAGTGAAAAGTGGAACGAAGAAGAAGCGACGGGTGTCACCTTGCTTGTGAATGAAAAGCACGGACGAACTCAGGTGAAACAAGCCGAGCGATCGAGCCATTCTCTAACGCACGCGTGACGACGGAGTGTGCTGTGTGAGTGACTTGTCTTCATTGTCAAAATCGGCCTTCATTGTCCGGGCGGGAACCACCGAAAGTGGCCATTTGAGTGTTATCTAGAGTACTTTATTCTATCACGAAACGGAGCATTTATCCCGGCCGATTTTCTCCTTCAACTCCTCAGAGCTACACTGGGGTCCGCGCGTATTTGGCGTGATGAGCCAGACGTTTAGCACAAATATCCCGAACTGGTGCAGAAGGCAGCCCAAGACTGCGGACCATCTGCATGGGTGGCTCACTGATGCAGCGCAGATTTGAAGAAGTCTACGTGTGTCCATCGCCGGCACACATGATGTGGCAAGCGCTGAATCGGGTATTCAAAGTTTCCTCCAGGTGGCAATTCTTGATTGCCCCAGGGCTCACTGCATTCCCAAACAGGCCACATGAGAAGCAAGCTCGGCACGTAGCTACCTATCCCGCGACACTGGGAGAGCATCCCTATCCCTGGGGAGCAGTCACATCGTGATCTACCGACGTGATCTATATCGTGACGCCGCGTGACGCCGCCCGACACCACAAATACACCCTCGTCTTTCAGATTCCCCGAACTCGCCTGATATCACACACACACACACACACACACACACACACACACACACACACACACACACACACACACAAAAAAAATGTGACGTGGGCGCGAGAAACGGTCACTTTGCCGCAGATTTTTCCGACGACAAAAACCCGGGCGTCGGTGCACGTCGATACCACTGTGATGGTGATACCCGGCTATCGCAGCTCTGTATCAGGAGTGGTGGAAAGTTGGATGCGTGTATCAGTGGTGTTGTAAGGCTGGGTGAATGCATCAGAGGTGGTGTAGGGCTGGCCGCATGTTCCATGGGTGGCGCAAGGCTGAGAGTGCAAATTAGGGATCATGCTAACATAACATACCAAGGCTGACACGCATGCTGTGGCCAGCTGCGATTCCCGAAAATCAGCGGATCAAAATAAATGCAAATTTGATCTCACCGTAATTTTAGTGTGAAGCTGCACTAGGTTCCATAAAATATATTAAAATCCACGATAACCGAATTTCTCTAAGAAAATCCCAGTGGTCAACTTTTGTTGTTGCATTTTTAGTTGGCATGCAATGCATAGCCAACCGACTGGATTGACCGACATGAGACCCAGTGGTCTCATGGATCTGAATAGTCAGTCTAGCTAGCTTGAGGTTATGGGCGATGGGGTGAGAAAAGGGTGTGCTTTTCAGCAAGCTTTCGACACCCACAGCCAATTGAATTCAGTGTGCGATCATCATGTCGGCAGTCGAGCTAAGTAACTGCTGTTCTCGCAGTTGCTAAGCGAGTTTATCGGTGCAATAATGGCCATGCCCACTTGTTGCGTCGGTGAACATTAACATTGATGAGCGCTAATTTCACGCGACTCACAACCTCAGAAGGAATGGAAGAATCGCTTGGCATTTCAAATGACCTGCACGGCGCTGTGGATGCGTACGCCAGCGTGATGTTCATGCGCTGAGAACAAAGTGGGCACGCGTGATTCCCCACCATCATTGATATTTGATTGGGCTCTATCTGCGCAATTCCCCAGAAGCACCAACATGTTTCGTTACGTCACTCCAGTCGTAGATGTCTGATGATGCCGTACCATGCGCCTGCCGCCGAATCTTTGGTTGTCACGCTAGCCACGGCATAAAATAGGGTTTGCATTCATATCTAGGTAACACAAACGTACATTAGTTCCGAGTGCTGGGAGCCTCGCCCGCTCGCTGTCAACCGTAGGTGGGGGTTCAATATTTTATGCTAATTTCTAGGTACCAACCCGATCGAGAAAAAAAAAACACTAAACGTTATCTTTGTGGTGCACGCTAGCATATTAATGGCCTAAAACGTTTGATAGCTGGTCATCCTTGATGGGAGGTTGATGTTCAACCAATGTTTCGTGTCTCGAGCGAAAACAATGAACGGAGGATAAATTTCCTTCAATGTATGTCCGAAAGGACTCAATCGCAAAACGCGATGAGGCAGCTAAAACGCACTTAGGTAGTAAAAGCAGGATGATGTTTCCATATCATGCGTGGTTTATTGGCGATCCCAAGCAAATACGTACCAAGGTGGACCCTAAACTGTTCACCACACCGCCTTCGATTTGATGAAAACGAGTTACTAAACAGACTACGATTCTGCTATTGTTAGGTTTCTAGATCAAAGGCATTATGAGATGGAGGTTATGAGTTGTTTTACCACATGTAGAATACATGTACCGCATGAAAAACCGCATGTAGAATACATTTATTTACCTGCTTAGTGATAGTGATAGCTGCTGCTCAAACGTACATGGCATTTAACAGCAGAAAATCTTCCCAATCCAATACAATTACGATGTCCTGAAATCAACTTTTGACCTGGTAACCTAATGACGTTTCATTCACCTCGTGATCTTTTCAAAGAGTCCTGCTTTGATTTGTTCTTTTCTCTACGTGAATACCCAAGGAGTTGTTCATCAGATGGTTCGTTTTTTGTGTAAAGTCGAATTCATAATGGGCTACAGGTCAAATGTCAGGGCCTGACATGCTCTTCAGATGGTATTATGTTAAGTGACTAGAAGCAAAGCTGATGTGAATTCCATTTAAAAGCTACTCGCTCATGGATCACGATGACGATATTGTCATGCACACCAGAGGTCAAATAGGTAACATGTGGATCAATGACCTGACCTCAATATAGTACATTTGTGTTGCGGAAGTGATCAATGTGTGCCTCATTTTAAGGTTATTTGCTGATAGACCATTATTTTATCACATTGAGTTGCATCAGAGGTCACGGTGGTCACATGTTGGTCAGCGACTTGGGGGTCGTTTTGGGGCAGCTACTCTGAAGTAGCTCAAATGCATTTTCGCATGCTCTCAGGACGACTGATTTGTCATTAAAAGCATGTCCAAAATTACGGGGAATACCTGAAACTGGAAGGAATTCGGCCAGTCGAGGAATTCTGGTTATCGAGTGGTCTGGATTCGTTCCACAATCCATTCCGTGGAACGGCCTTGTACTTAGCTTGGAACCACAAGCTAAGTTGTGGCAAAGTACAGGAGCAAAGTAAAGAAATGTAAAGCACAGCTGTATTTTGCACTTGCCATAATGTACATCCCTCCTAGCATAGACGGGCAGTCAGATGTACTTCTTGCTTTTCTGTGTAGCAAGTGTTAATATATAGTTGTTTAATTTTGTCAAATGAAAACGGCCTGAGCTCGTCTGCGCCGAGCATCGTAAGTGTTGCCACGCGCGGCATCGGTCTGCCACTGACGCAACACCACGACACCAAATCTGGCGCCGATTCTCACGTACTCGACCACAATCTGGCGCGCCGGTAATCCCCGCCAAACTGGATTGCTCTCGCCGGCGTCGGCGGCCCGCCCAGCCGACCTCTGGCTAAGTGAACGTTAGGCCCGCTAACAAGCGCTCTTCATCACAGTTCAGAGATCGCCTCCGCTGGTCGGCGGCTCCTTCAGCGCAGACTCGATGTCGCTCCGAGGGGTGTTGCGCCCGCCGAACTGCCCATCTCCGACCGCCGAGAAGGGGAGGGGTGATATATAAAATAGAGTGATATATAGGATATATAAGAAAAACAACCATGAATGCCTAATTTTGAACAGCTATGTAGATTTTTAGGGAAAGCCTTCTTACATCTTTTGCTTTGAAAGATAAGATACCGAACATCATTTCTGCACTTTCTCAAATCGCATTGTGACTGTCCCGATAGTTAAAGTAGGTCAGGTGACCTTATGTCACGCTGTCACGATTTCAATTGGCCCGTAGACGAAAATGTCGGAAGAACCAAAAGATGCAGTGGATTATAGTGAGTTCATCGATATATACATTTGCACATTTCGGATTGTTCTTCATTGTATTAAGGGCCTCAAAGACAACCTTGTTTTGCAATATCTCAGGAATGCCCGAGGCTATAACTCCTTGACCGTTGACCGGATCTTTCTAAAAATTGCACAGCTGGATTCGACGCATCAGATATTTTCATGAGTATATATATATATATATATATATATATATATATATATATATATATATATATATATATATTATTATATCTTTACATAGGCCAGCAAAACATTAAACCTCCAGTAGTGAAAAGTTAACATTTGTGGTTATTAAGACGCCCTCGCTTATTATAAGACATTGCAAACAATGCGTGTGAAAACGAACAATTTTCATCAAACATCGCGAACAATTTTCAAAAAAAATTATCAGGCAGAGCAGGAGCTGGGAAAACCTTGACCATTGACGTTCCCAACGTTAACAGATACGAATTTGTTGTGGAACCACAGTGGCTTCGAAGTTATCTCTTTGCTGTGTGACTGGCAGAGTTTGGCGCCATCGTTGCCCTAGGCATGCTCCTCATTCTGAATCAGCACTCTAGTGATATGCAGCATAATACAGTGAGATGGTCGTCTGGAAACGGATCAAGGGAGGACGGGGTGTGAGAGGCGTTGTGGTCGGAATCTGTCGTTGGGCTAGCCTGCCCCCAAAATACTTCAGTCTTTGTGATGACACGTGGCCTGAAAATTGAGGAAACCTATTTGATGTGGCACCGCCTCCGAGGCGACCCGGGGTGGGCGACCAGCGAGCTTGATAGTCTACCGGTGCCGAGGGCTGGCGCTCGGGTCGGAACATCCCGCAGCTGCAGGGACAGCCACATGGGTGGGGGGAGGTCATGGGGGCATCCCACCGGCAACGGATTTTTTAAAAGCCCAAAGCATCACTTTCAGAGGAAAGGTATCTGGAGAGCACTCTCCCCTTTTCCACTCAACGAATGCTGTCAGCTGAAGGCACCCTCGGAGGAAACGCCCCTCCCCTCCCCCAGTGACAGCTCCCGGGTCCGTTTATGCGCGACTGCGCACATGCATGCACAACTAGGCGACCGAGCCTTGGCCCATGATAGGACTGTTCACCCTGGGAACTCCCCGTCCCGCGACTGGGCGTCCAGATTCGGCTCCTTGGGTCTGGTCGCGCTGTGACTGGCCCGGCCCGTTCGTGTGCCGCTGCAGCTAAGGTCGGTCAACAGAGTTGGCTCTGCTGCGGCCATCTAGGGAGCGGTTTGTTTTCGGCTGGATGTATGGCCGGAGCTGTGACAATTTGTGGGGAATGTTGGTGTTTTTTTCTTCGAAGAAGGCCAATGCATTCTGCGCTTCGCTTTGTAGGGCACGTCTCCTTTTGAGGGTAGTACGGTTTGGCTATGATGCTTGGAGAACTAAGCCCAAAATGAACATGTCCTTTGCTGGCGAGCGTGCTGTTCATGGACGTCACCATAGATGGGGTCGGGACCTCACCTGGGATTGCTGTGGGGCCCGACCCCACCTGGAAAACACTAGCACATATTGAATCTAAACATGGGCAACTGTTCGTCCTTCATGTCATGACGGGGAGCTGGTAAAGGTGTCTTGCGTCGGCTGCAATTCGTTAGCGTTCCTGTTCAAACGAAATAGGGACCAATCACAAGGGGACACACTCCATTTGCAAAACTTTGTTGGATTCAAAAACGCCCGTAATCTTGCAAGCGACCTACATTGCGCTGTCGATGCAAAAGGGCAATGCGTGCCGGAAAAATCGTTCTTTTCGACATTTCTTTTTCAGCCTGCATCAACTTGAGTACACAAATTGTGTGATCAGTTACACCATGCTTGCTAAAGTATAATCAGAACACGGTCAGATTGTGCTGACACATCTCAGTGTATTGTACGTCCACATACGATGCATTACATTTCCATGAGCAGCTCAGAATGGGTTAGTTCAACGGAGGCGCATCTCCTCGTGCTGAGTGAAGATGTCGGTTACACGTTCACATTGTGAGACGGAAGTCGATAGGATGAGTGCTGCAATTGCCGCTTTGCGGTCCTTGATTACCCATGGGCAATTCGCATGGGCGTGACCCAGGTCGCATGCAGTGATCCCATGGAAGAAGTTGCGCGGGTTCAGGTCAGTTGAGTGGTGAGCCCACTAGTGACCGGTTCCGAAGATCACCCCGCATTTGAAGTGCTTCTGGAGCCACTCCCTGGTGTCGGTGCTGTATGGACAGTCGCTCCACTCTGCCGCAGCCATACAGTCTTGTGCTTTCACAGCGACGAGCGGGCCATGAGCAGAACGATTTAAGAACGTCGGTATACAGCGATGGTGTCGTGGTTGTCGACTTGTCGTTCTCATCCTCGAACCAGAAGGATCCGATGATGCCAGTCCGGCTCATCACAGTCCGTTCCGCGTAGTTCTCTGAGTGCAGTGGCTTCTGTATAACGTGGTCCAGCATTTTAGTTCGCTAAAGCCCAGCGCTTTAGCGAGCCAAAAAGCTGGCCTGTCCCTGTGTGCTATGCACATCGAGCCTTTCTATGAAACATTGCCGGGTCCACTCTCTCATTGGACAACAGTTGTGTGTTCGCTAGTTTATCCCCCCGGGACTGTGACATGGCGATCTCGGTGTCTTAGGTGGGCCGCAGCCATACTGGTGTCCACCGGTGCTGGTCGTCTCGCAGTCGGTGTGACCCGAGGACATCCCGCGACTGGGCGCCGGAACCGAGTAGGCCTTATAGGAGCCTCGCCGATCTCCCTGGTATTCCTTGGGTTCCTTGTTCTTAGGACTGAATTTGAATAAATTCATGCATGAAAGCGACTCTGGAGAACTTCGGTCCTTCCGTTCCGTCTTTGTCGTGCTCCACTTCGGGTGGCCGCTGTCGCACTCATCCACAGGCCCAGCTCCTTTCTTGCGGTGGCTCATCCCATCGTGCGGCATTGCTCCGATTTGCGCTTACGTGAGCTGGTGGAAGGGAGCGGCATTCAGATGCGCTGCATTCGAAGGATGGTATCGTTGCCAGTTCCCCCTTGGGAATTGGTGCAGCCGTCAGTGGACACAACACTGTCTGTGACATCTAAGGACGAGCTTCCCCCAGAACTGTTTCGGATGAAAGCCCTGGAACTCATCGACATCTACCGCACATGTACGGCCACTTATACCGACGGGTCGAAAACTGCTGATGGTGTGGATTGTGCTTTTACAAGCGGAACCACGACCAGATCGTTTACGCTGCCTCCTCGCGCATCAGTTTACACCGCCGAACTCACGGCAATCACAAAGACTTTGTCTTTCATCGAAGTAGGGAACGATGTCGATCATGTCAAATTTTCGAACTCTCTCAGTAGCCTTCGTGCAATACAGACATTTTATCCGGACGACCCCGTCGTGCAAGGTGTTCTGCTGCGCCTAACTAAGCTTAAGCGAGAGGGGAAAAATATAATACTCTGTTAGATACCCAGCCATGTAGGAATATCCGGGAATGAGTTGGCTGACCAATCAGCAAAGCGTGCTGCGCGGAGCCAATACACCCGTGCGCTTCCTCTCCCAGCAGCACATCTCGGCCAGACAATCAATGTTTTTTTTTCAGGAAAAGTGGCAACGACTTTGGGACTCAAACGACGAAAGCAAACTGAGAAACATCAATCCAAGTCTGGGGCACTGGGAGTCATCTTCCAGAGTTTCACGAAAGGAGGAAGTGGTGCTCACCAGGATGCGCATTGGACACACCTATGCCACCCACGGCTACCTGCTGCGGAATGAGGAGAGACCAATCTGCACTCGTTGTGGTATCCCATTGACAGTGCGACATGTTCTCAAGGTGTGCCCTCGTTTCTCAGCCCAACGACGACGATGCTTCGGAAGAGAAGTGTCCATGATGACGATGGCAAGCATTCTAGGTGATGGGTCGCATGTTGTTCGGAGTGGACGACTGTTCGAATTCCTCTCACAAATAAGACTTGCTGTCATCTATCCAGGGAGGTAATCGTATTTCACAATGCATTTCACCCGATGACGTGTCGTTCTGAATGACTTTCGCTTGATTTCACTGTCTGATGATGTGGCTTCCATTTCAATGTTCGACTGATGAGTGCATCACACTGTTTCACTGACGATGTTATGGGTGCTGCATGACCGACGCAGTCGATGCGCCCTTAAACTCCAATAACTAACTAACTAGAATGGACATGGTTACTCAGGATTATGGAAGATAGTTTTTGTATAATTTAGGATACAGTATTGATAATGGTGTTACGTACATTTTTCCTAAGCTTAGAGTATCTTCCCTTTATAGGCTTATCCCAGATAGGGCCATGTGGATCTTACTAAGCCATAACACTTCATTAATTTATAACTTTAAGACTGTATGATCCTATGAGAATCAAATAGAAATAATCCACTTCAACATTACTTTTTTTCCATTCCCCACCCGAACTTTGAGACAGCTCTTACGCTTCCGCTGATGGAGTCCAATATCGACTGACAATTATTCAGAATGAAATAAATGAATACGGTGCGCGATCACAGCCGATGAAGTGCAGTTGTGCATTATATCCATGCCCAACACCATAGAAAGAACGCTTGGTTGGGAGTAAGACACTGACCGAGACGGACGAGGGTGGACAACGAGTTGGAGGTTTCGGCGCCAAATCGAGGCCACGGCGCACCCGACGCCGTATCGATGGCGCAGTGGCGCAATGGCGCCATGTCGCGGAGGCGTATCTGTCGATGGCGCACTGTTTGTGGCCGGACATCTTCATGGGTGCTCCGGTGAATACTGATGCGCCGCCAGCTGCGACTGGTAGCGTGCTCAGCGGCGGTGGACGAGGTGACCTGGCGAGAGAGAGGGAGAGAGAGGGAGAGAGAGGAGAGAGAGAGAGAGAGAGAGAGAGAGAGAGAGAGAGAGAGAGAGAGAGAGAGAGAGAGAGAGAGAGAGAGAGAGAGGGAAGAGAGAGAGGGGCGAGATTCGGACAGGGACGGGGCCAGGGACAGATAGGGAAAGAAAGGGAGAGAGGGGCAGGGACAGGGACATGAGCAGATATGGAGAGAGGAAGAGTGGCAGGGACAGGGACAGGGACAGATAGGGAGGGAAATGGAGAGAGGAATATGGACAAGGACAAGAAGAGAGATGGAGATTGAAAGGGGGAGAGAGAGAGAACTAACACCGACGTGAATGATTGCGCTCGGCATGACGGGGAATTCCCGCCAATCAGGGGCGTCGCCACCGGGGAGACAGCTAGGGCAATCGCCCCCCTGCCGTGAGACTGGGGGCGCCGGCCCCCTGAGATTTGAGGAGGCCCCCAGGACGAAAAGGAGGCCCCCAGGACGAAAAGGAGACCCCGAGGACGAAGAGGAGGCCCCCCAGGCCGAAAAGGAGGCCCCCAAGACGAAAAAGAGATTCTAGGAATTAGGGACCTCCAGGAGGAGGCCCATAATTTGACAAAGAAGTCACCTAGGGGAGAGTAGGAGGCCCCAGAACTCAAGAGAGTGCCAAAAATTGGCACGGAGGCCCCCAACATTGCAAAGGAGTCTAAATACGGGAAGGGAGGCACAATACAATGAGAGGAGGCCCTAAGCCGGAAAAGAAAGCCAATGGATATGAGATGAGGTTTCGGAGCATGGACGTCGCTACCGGGGTGGGGGCAGAGGGACAATCGTCTCCACCCCTTGCCTTGAAACTTGGGGGTGGGGGCGACCCCTGTAATTTGAGTAGACTACTATCCGGAAAGGCATAAAACAAAAAGGTGAGCATGGAGCCCAACGGGACAGAAGAGGATGCTGCCAAGGTGGATCCAAGATTGATAACGCAATGATATTATATTTCCTTTGTGCATATCCATTGTGTGCAAATTACCTGTACTTGCACGAATAATCTGATCCACGCTGAACTATTTCATGCTAATTCAGCATTTTATGTATTCTGTCCTGCTGTACCGAAGTCAACCTGTGCAGAAACTCATATGCGGAATTTGGCGATTCAGCCGATCTCAGGCTAATTTCTGATTCACCTTGGAATCTTCGAATTGGGTTGGGGCACAAAAAACTAACGTATTTTCTCCCTGATGTCGACAGATTGTGCAATAATTGAAAATGAATCCGATACAGCTGGGGCCCGTGGACGGCACCGCCATTTGACGGATAATGGGGGGGGGCGGACACGGGGGATATTCCAGCTCTCCAGTGCGCGGCCCACGCCATCTGACCGACACCAGGGGGCACAGGGGACGCTGTTCCAGCTCTCCAGTGCGCGGCCCACGCCATCTGACCGACACCAGGGGGCACAGGGGACGCTGTTCCAGCTCTCCAGTGCGCGGCCCACGCCATCTGACCGACACCAGGGGGCACAGGGGACGCTGTTTCAGCTCTCCAGTGCGCGGCCCACGCCATCTGACCGGCACCGGGGGGCACAGGGGACGCTGTTCCAGCTCTCCAGTGCGCGGCCCGCGCCATCTGACCGACACCAGGGGGCACAGGGGACGCTGTTCCAGCCCTCCAGTGCGTGCGGCCCACGCCATCTGACCGACACCAGGGGGCACAGGGGACGCTGTTCCAGCTCTCCAGTGCGCGGCCCACGCCATCTGACCGACACCAGGGGGCACAGGGGACGCTGTTTCAGCTCTCCAGTGCGCGGCCCACGCCATCTGACCGACACCGGGGGGACGCAAGAGGACTCTCCTCCAGCACCCTCCAGTGTGCGACCCGCGCCATCCACCCCCAACGTTGACGTTGCAAATTGGCGTGGCCGGGACGATTGGCTGGGCACTGGCGACCTGCGCCGTTCCGGGAACACCTTCTGTGCTGGGCGGTGTGTGCACTGGGCGTCGACGTGCGGCGCGCCCCGCCGCCGCCGCGAGCGCCCGAAAAACACGCGAGACGCGAAGTGGCGCGGTGGCTGGCCGGCGGGAAAAACCACATCGCCGGCCCGCCCAGGGAGGGGAGACGCTCTGCACACAGGCGGCGCCGAGAGACGACAGCAAGTGGCGCGGCCGCCGGGTCCATCTGGACAGCATCGCACACGGCGGCTAGTCATCAGCGACGGCACCGAGGGACGGGCACGGGTGTTGTGACGGTGGCGGGGCACGGGTGTTGTGACGGTGGCGGTGCCCAGGGACGGGCACGGGTGTTGTGACGGTGGCGGTGCCCAGAGACGGGCACGGGTGTTGTGACGGTGGCGGTGCCCAGAGACGGGCACGGGTGTTGTGACGGTGGCGGCACCGCTCGGCTCCTGACACCGAATGGCTCTGCTCTGATGCGTCCACATGGACATGATGTGTCCACGTCATGTAGACCTGAGCAGGAATATAGTGCGCAGGAATATCCGTCAGAAGGGCGGTGGTCAGTAACGAGGGGCGGGTGGTCAATAGTGAGTTGGGCGGACTGGGATAGGTAGGTGCTCATTTCCGGGGAAGGGGAGAATGAATGAAGCGTGGCTTTGTGGAACAACAAGATTCGTTTTCAGATGGTTGTTCCAGCACTAGCATGGAGGAAGCGGAAAATCCTGTTTGCTGTTGTGTAATACACATTACTATGCGGTAGCTGTGTTACCCCTTCTAAGGCAGCGCATCTGTGAGGACAGTCAGGCAGGTGGGCGGGCCGCTTGTCGGACACGTCACTTGTCCATGGTGGCATTGACCGCGACGGGGACTCGCCCGGCAGACCCGGGGCGCCACCCTCGGCCGACTCCCGACACACGACTCAAATATCGCCCGATCCAGAGACTGGAACACTTCAGGACGGTGCAGCATTTTTCTGAAGACTCAGGTGGGATCCGACCCCACCAGACGGATCTCAGACGGGTCCGGACCCCAAGGGTCCAGCGGCGGCGACGTCCATGCAAATGCCATCCGTGAAGTGGCTTAGCAATTAGCTAGTTGGGCTTCTTGAGATTAAAATCGCCACTGAATTCCGTCGCGAGTCTTGACCTCATTCCCGTAGACTTGGGAGGGGCTGATTCCGCCTTGCCGTGGTTCTCCACCTGCCATTTTCTAACCGTCGGTGATAGCTCAGAGAGACAGCTCCGGGAGCGGAAGCTCTGGAGGGTGGTAACCTTCCCAGTGAGACCTCTCGGGACGTGCGGCCGCTCAGGTCACCTTGGTGCGTACTTTAAGTGGATGTGGCCAGTGAGAGTCATGAGCCACCCGGCCTCCGACCAAACCGGACCTGAACAGACCGGATCTGAACAGACCAGACCTGAACAGACCGGACAGGTCCAGACAGGGTCAGACCAGACCAGACCGGACCAGACCAGACAGGATCAGACCAGACCAATATCGGACCAGACCAGATCAGACCGGAATAGACCAGACCACACCGGATCAGACCAGGCTAGACCGGACCAGACCGGATCAGAACGGACCAGACCGGATCAGATCAGACGGACCGGATCAGATCAGGTCAAACCAGACAATCAGTAATGTGGGTCATACAAGCTGGCGACCGTTTATTGGCTTATCACCAGCTCGATTTGGCTCCCAGGCCAGGGAACTAGGCACGCACCTTTCTTGTTGATGAAATTGGCAGCACTTTAGCGATAGTCCATGCTGACTATATAAATTGGTGTGTTCATCTTCCTGTAAATTATATAATTATGTCCCAATGCAAACGCTACAAGCGCCGTTATATCGCAGTGAATGTCCCACCTGCGGAATCCCTGTCACGCCGAAGCTTTAGGGGCAGACTGGATTGTGAATTCGTGGTGATAGTAATCGTGGTATCATTTTGCTCCTTTTATATCATTCGGCAGCTGGACAGACGGAAAATAGGACGATAAGCACTGGTGAGGGGTGTATCAGCGGTACTGAATCTTACAGCGGTACAATTAGCGCTCTAAAAACCGACCCCTGACGAAGTGAGCATGGTAGGAACACGCCGTATTGGCTTAAATTATGGCCTTTACCGTGGCGCATATGCATTTTTAGTGTTCTGCCATCGCACTTTTACATTTATTCAAAACACTTTTTTTAATGCGCTGGGATGTAAAGCATGCAACCACATAATAGTTGCATTGGATATACATTTTCTTCACAGTGCCCTATTTCAGGCAGTTTTACCCATAGTCGAGAGAAGGTATCTTGGTAGAGCATTGACTATGCCCTTTGCAGTAGGCATACGGTCTATGCCCTTTGCATAGTCCGTGGCTTAGCAACACTAGTGGGATAATCACCGCTTATCATAATAGATATTAAAGTGCTATATCCACGGCATTTCTAGTTGACCATATCCCATGCATTCCAAACCGTGATTCTTATGTTGAACTATCCAAACTTTGACCAAAAGAGAACATTGCGTTTGCGCATGATTTGAAGCCAGCTATTGTAAATATATGCATACCAGACTAAAAATGCTTTCAAGATGCCGCTAGTGGGCGTCAGGAAAAGTTTCATATATCTCCGAAACTAAAGCTATCCTGACAAAATGTTGCACGCTGCACAACACAACAGCGAATAGGGCAGCGTTACTTCGCGGTTCGTTTATTGAATCATTTTCCTCAAAATCATCGTAACTCGGAAACATTGAGGTTCTTTTTTTTCATTTCGCCTTTATTATAAGTCCATCAGCCCATTCTTTGTTTCTTCGCCCTGCAACATCCAAGTATGCCCATCGTCACATTCCTATTGAACGTGAGGTTTGTTTGTTTATTGGTTGGTTCACGACACACTTTATGCACATTCACGGCTAATGGCGCCGCCCACACTGTTTCGCGGGTGGGCCGCGGGATTGGGAAATGTCCTGAGTGGCGCTAGAGTCGAATCCGGGACCTTTGGTACCCATAGCCCGACACCTTAACCACTCGGCCATCCCCGCCCCTGAACGTGAGGTGAAATGCAATCCTTGAACATTTAAAAGGAGCGCATTTTGGCGGCTTATTCGTACATACGCTGCATGCTGCAAACCAATGCAGCATGGCTGGATATGCCAAGTAGATCGGGGTCCTGACCCCTGGATTGGTACCCTGCTAATGCTGATTTGCCATTTTTCTTATTCCGTCTGAAAATTTGTCCCGAAGATAAAGACTTGGACCCCTCTGACTTGGTGAGAGACCTCCAGACTTGCAATGCAGCATTTACTTCTATCTTTGCATTGCGTGAATTTTCCTTGCACGCTACCGCTACGAAACAACAAAACTACCATGTGGTGGCCGGCTCTTCAATGTGCATCGTGCATTTCAGCCCGCAAGTTGTAATCAACGTCCCGAGGCATGATTGGTCCACAGTTGCCTGGCAACTCGCTCGGATAAGATACGTAAGTGCAAACAATCTCTGTCGCTATGGGATGTATGACGCTGCTAAGTTTATCCCTACCTCGAAAACCAATTTCAATAAAGGGTAAACAGCTGTGTCCTGGTTAGACGGATTTAGCACGCGGCTTCGACAACCAGCGTGACCAGGGGCGGATCCAGAAGCCTGGCTTGGGAGGGGCCAGTTTCAAAACATTTCATCCGATTTCAAAGACCTCATCCTATATGAACAGCTAATATTCGTCGGCTCCGCTTAAGACGATATTCATCTCATATAATGTGCTTGGATTTCGATAGAATGCCATTTTAGTGCCAAATATCGGCTAAAATCGGCCTCTTGGATGGAGAGGGTGGCGGTGGTGACCTCTTTGATCCCCCTTAGATCCGCGCCTGAGTGGGATCTTTGGCATGACGCAGCAAAGGAAATCTTATATCATTTTGAACGTCCATGCACACTATCGGTTGAAACACTGGAGCTTTTCATCGCTCTTGAGCGACGAACAAATCAGCAATAAATATACATATGCTAAAGCGCCGAACATGTCAATAAATTACTTAGATCAACGTATGCGTTTGGACTATGCAGCAGCTGTTGATCGGTACGCACTTATGTCTCCTTGCTGGGTCATATTTTTTTGTCTTTCTATGACATTTCATGTGCGATTAATTTCCTGTTGGTTTCTCATTGGCCCACGCTATGGCAAGTAATGCAATTAATCAGAGGATTGTTGACACTCAATTCTTACAGAGTAGCAAAACCGACATTTTCAGAGGTGCTTAAATACTGGGTGAACATATTTGGTGTCATATGTGTCGCCGAATCACAAACCTTACATTATCCAGCAGATCAACTTATGCTTTAGCCGGCTTTACATCCATCGGTCCAGCTGAGCCCTGGGTGATTGCTGACCTGCATGAGAAGTGCACGCGGGAAACCGACCGCCGATGTGCTAGATATTACGCAAGATAAGGATGGACGGAATCGCATGATAAGGCCGGATGCTACATAAGATATGGGATGGACGGGCTGGCGTGTCCGACTAAACCTAGCTGACCTCAAGATGCATGGTAAATAATTCATCATTCGAGCTGTGCATGATCCGAAATTGCCTGGTCATCAAGCATCAAAGCAGTTCCCAGACGGTCCCAATTACCTAATTCATTTGTTCGCGCCTGAGAAAATAAGCCGGTGGCACCACCTCTACCAACGGCACCTATGCAGTGTTACGTGTCCCAATTCAGACATGCAATACTTTGCATATACATTTATAAAACCACTCTCACTCTTCTGACAAATACGATTTCTGGCAACACGTTGCAAATAATTTCCGACTGACCCACACGTGTGATTTACGACGCCGTTGCCCCACCTTCGCCCATCATCAGTCAGCCCACACGTGGGCGCGACGTCACGTGTCGTTATTTTCAGCGATCGTGAGAAAACCGCTTCCGGGCTGCATTCGTCTTCCTTCGGATGACGACTGGTGCGCCGAAGACGTCTAAAACACGCCAGTTGCCACGCGGTACGCCGTGTGTTCTCGGCGAGGTGAGCAACAGCCAGGGATTAAGGGCAATGCATTCAGGCCGTGACTCTCGCCCGTCGAAGGGGCCATTTGTCAGAGGGCGTGACATCGATCAGCTGATTCGTCGATATCTGGCCGCATTTCTGACGAGAAAATATTGCATCGGCGGTCCTTACATCTACAGCTACCTAAGTTCCAGTCAATGTACAGAAAGGGACTTATTGAAACTGCTGCTCTCATGGAAACGAGACTGCTCCAACAAGTTAATTTTCCGGTTCCGTCATTGTGATCAACAATATCAAAGCAATAGATAGCGTTTCATAGATGTTTATGGTATTTGAGCCATCAGTCGTGGGTTATCGAGGTTTGCATACGGCTCCAGACATCGCTGGAATCTTTAATGGATTACCTGGATATCTAGCAAAGAGCATCATCAATTTCCTGGCTATCATTATTTCCTTGCGAAGTTCAGCTAAATTCATGTCAGCTCAAATGGTGTCGGTTCCAATTATCCTTACATGACTTGCTTATGGGAAACAATTTTCATACCTGCCATCTGTCACGCTTAAAATGGCACCTGGAAGCGCCGGCGGATCCAGGAGGGGGGGGGGTGTGACAAACCGAGGTCTGCTCACCCCCTCCACGACAGGTGTTACCCGTCCAAGACGCTCCATTATGCATCCCCTCTCTCAATGAGTTTTTTTTCCAGCCGATGGCGCCCATCAAAGTAGGAAAGGGGCCGTTGTCATGATAAATGGCGCCCCTGCAGACCCAAGGCCCCACTACAAGTTCAAGAACAAAATGTTCAAATCTGCCTCTACCCGGAAGTGGATGTGAAGGGACAACCCGCCACAACATCTGACGTCACTGTTAATCACTGTGATGTCATACTGGACCTTCGTCAGGTCTCGCCCGCCACAATGCTGGCCTTGTCTCCAGACATTTGTAAAACATCTCCATTGTCACAACAAAGGGAAAGTGCATTGATCCTGATCGGAAAAGCCTTCCTTGGCAAAGCGCGCTCTTTGAAAAGATCCCTCGTTGACCCAAGACCGTTCTCGTCACGATATCTCCCTGATCCCTAAACCTTCATTGCTAAGACACGTGCAAGGTTGCAGTCTTCGCATAATCCTCTCCGGGCTTGAGCCATACATGATTCCTCCAATCCGATTCCATTATCAGTAGGGTTGGATTTCTACTTCGCAATTCTGGATCTTGATAAATAGGAGGATAATTTTCTTGAGGTGATAATGTTTTGAATGCCAAAAATCCAAGATGAGCCTATTTTTCCACCCTGATTACAAGGCACCACAATTACAACTGACAAGCGTATCACAGACTAAACGACTACGAGACATAAAGAGATATAAACGACTACGAGATACGAGAAATAAAGCGTTTCTACGTCTCGCATTGTTACCTACAGTCACGAGACTTCCTAAGATACAATCCGGCTGCACAACCTGCGGCAGCTGCCTGCACTTAGCCAGCCCGAGTCGGCAGCGGCTGCCTCGCGGTCGTCGCCGCGGCGCCGGCCGACGAGCACGCACCTGTTGAAGGCGATGCCGGCCAGCGACATCCAGTCGGCGGCGGCGTTGGTGTAGCGCAGCAGGCCGACCAGCGTGCAGAGGCCGGCGCCGCCGTCGCGCCAGCGGCGCGGGCTGCTGTACTGGCTGTAGTAGAGCGGCAGGTTGACCAGGCAGTAGATCAGGTCGGCCACGGCCAGGTTCAGGATGAACACGGTGGCCGTGCTGTAGCGCAGCCACTTGACCTCGGCCGGCGCGCGGCAGCACCGGCTGGCGTACGGCACGGCGCACAGCGTCAGCAGGTTGCCCAGCCCGCCGAGCACGGCCACCGTGCAGCACACGCTCTTCACCAGGTCCAGCGCCCACTGGTCCAGCCCGCTGCCGTCGGCGGCGGCGCGCTCGCGCGTCACGCCGGCCGCCGCGGCCTCGACGGTGCCGTCGGCGGCGACGACGTCCAGCATGGTCAGCCGGCCAGGAGGGTGGCGGACCCGTGACCGTGACCGAAGGAGGTCGGGGGTGATCGCGGCGTCGGGCGTCACGGCCGGCCGAGTCAGGTGCGACCGGCGCGCGTCGGCGGCTCGCGAGCGTCACGTGACGCCGTCACGGCGGCGGCGCGCGCGGCCAGCTCGGCCATGGAGCACGGTGGCGGCTGGCTGCCGGACTTGTGACGGGTGACTGTTGGATTTTGACGGTGAACTGGTGTACTTGTGGAGGCTGGCTGCTGGATTTTGACGGACCTGTATCAGACGTATCAGACTTGTGACTGACCTGTGTCAGAGCTGTATCAGACCTGTGTCAGACGTGTGACGGATCTGTATCAGACGTGTGACGGACCTGCATCAGAGCCGTATCAGACCTGTATCAGAGGTGTGACGGACCTGTATCAGACCTGTGACGGACCTGTATCAGACGTGAGACGGACCTGTATCAGACGTGAGACGGACCTGTATCAGACCTGTGACGGACCTGTATCAGACCTGTGACGGACCTGTGACAGACCTGTGACAGACCTGCACCAGACCCGCACCAGACCCGCACCAGACCTGCACCAGACCTGTACCGGACCCGTGGCGCACAGCCGGTGAGACGCCGTTGCCCGGGCCGTGGGCGGACCACAACTGACTGTCCCCACCGGCCGGCCGGCCGTATCCGGCACCGCGCCGACTCACCGCCGGCCGGCGTCACACGGTACACACGGGCCGACACACCGACACAACCACTGCGTGGATATGGCCTCTCGCCGGGACCACGGGTGCGCACTGACTTGTCAACAGCTGGCATACACAGCTTGCGATTTTTGTGAAATTTTCCTCGAATATACATGATCTTTATCAATTCATTTGATGCATCTAATGCGACCAGCCATCTGTCCTGGAACTCACATGCGCGTTGTTTTCAAAGCAGGCTTTTAATCGTGTTATGCACTCGCGTTGGAAAGAAACACTTAGTTCATAAACTCGACTGGTGCCTCATTTGTTCCCCAGATATTTGTTGAAATGTTCGAGCGTTAAGGTATGCTTTTTGACAATACACGGACTATTTCTTTGCAGAATTATGACGATTTTTTTCCTTTCCAAGTACATTCTGTTCGTAATTTCAACTACTGCTGGCTAAAGTAGTATAACGAAATACAGCACAAGACACAATAATAGGACTAGCATCTGCGTCATTAACGAACGTGTACTTTCCGCTTATTTTTGCTAATTTCAGGTCCTACTTATCCATGTGAGCTTCACAACTCACTCAACGAATACTGTCTTCCAGCTCAGCTCGTCTGACAGCATGTGTGCTCTCTCTATATATCATTGATGGACTATCAAGCAGAGTTAACGTGAAAACAATGCGAAAACAGAAAACAAAGTGAAAACAATCAAACCCAACGTTGATTTAGAGGAATGTCAACAAATGCTTTTTGTAGGCAGAACACATCCTTCTCAGGCATGTTCCCAGGAATAATATACCTCTTTTTATGCCAGGATGTGCTTGTGTTCCAGCTCTGCTTGTGTTCCTCCTCTGCTTGTGTTCCAGAACCATCCACCTTAGAAATTAGCGAGGTTTATTGTTTTTCTCCAAAGACTAACGTTTGCATAATTATCGTTGGCTGATATTTGACGGATGACGGTAGCACTCATGCCTCATGAATCTGCAAGTGCAAAGCGCAAATGACCCTTCCAAGATTGGCATCGCCGCCCATGTTTGAATTCTCCCTCTCTCTTTCTCTCGCGCTCTCTCTCTCTCTCTCTCTCTCTCTCTCTCTCTCTCTCTCTCTCTCTCTCTCTCTTTCTTTCTCTGAATGTTTTCTCTCTCTCTTGCGTGCGGGCGCAAGAGAGAGAGAGAGAGAGAGAGGGAGAGAGTGGGAGGGAGAAAGAGAGATAGAGAGAGAAAGAGGGAGAGAGTGCCGTTTTCAAGACTCTGTCTGGTTTAGAAAACAAAACAATTAAAATGGGATGTGCACCTCCACCTCATTACATCCGCTTCAGTATTGGACGCCCAGCATGCCTCATGCAAATGAAAGGCATGACGAGGAGGTTTCAGCGTTCCCTGTGAAAAGCCACACGGGGAATCTCACGGATACCCAAAACTGCAGAAGAGTACTTTTGCACATCAGTGGACTGTGGTCATTTGTTTCCGGTTTGCATGGCGCCGTCGTATTGCACCAATCCCTACTCCTTGACATTGCGAAGGATGATATCTAAAGTGCGTTGGCCTGACAACATGTAATGCGATGTGCACAAGGTTATTCGTCTGGCAGGTTTCGCTTTATTGCGAAGTAAGAGGAAGTTTTGAGGAAGTCCGATTTATATCCAACTCATGCATCTATGACGTCGATAGACGGCTGAAATCCACAACAAGTTTATGGAACTACACATATGCATCAGTGGAGACACCCAGGAACGCTCGTGAGAAGTGGAGAGACCACCGCCATTTTGTCCTAAACATGTCCAGGGTGAAAATGGCGAATGAATCGATCCATCTCTGTGATTCCACATTCTGCTTCCTGTACATAAATTAATAACGATGTGGTTCCAAATGCATATATATATATATATATATATATATATATATATATATATATATATATATATATATGTGTGTGTGTGTGTGTGTGTGTGTGTGTGTGTGCGTGTGTGTGTGTGCATGTATGCACATGTATAGGTGTGGTGTGTATTTGTGTGTGTATTTGGGTTGTTCATATTTTACCAAGTTCCTAATTCTAACGATTACACCTTCGTCAGTTGCACCAAAGTAGCTAATACAAAGAATTGTGAACCTTAGCTACCACCTCTGCCACCGACCCCGCCACCTCCGCTCCTACTGTTGCTGCTGCTGCTGCTGCTGCTGCTGCTGCTGCTGCTGCTATCTCTGCCGCCTCCATCGCCGCCCCCGCCGCTACCGTCGAAACTGCTGATGTCATCGTTGTCCCTGACCCAGTTTCCATGTGCTATCAAAACCCGATTACGAATCGGATAACTCGATCCTGCGTCAACTTAGATCGCCAGCGACATTTGTGAACATCGACAGAGGTTACCTGGACAATCTATTTCCGAATTGTTGCGTAATTCGAACAGGCATACATGACGAATCTAAACCATACGCGACTTCAAATCAGCCACGTGATGTGAATATCTCCCATGCCATTTGGTTTCTGTTCATTCTTCCTATTTGCTATGTGGACACGCCATAGCTCTGCAACACCTCTTCGGAGTGAGGAAGGGAGGGAGAGAGAGAGGGAGGGAGTTTGGGAGGGAAGGATGGAGGGAGGAAGGAGGATGGAGCAAAGGAGGCAGAGAGCGAGGGAGGAAGAAAGAGAGAGAGAGAAAGAGAGAGAGAAAAAGAGAAGGAGAGAGAGAGAAAGGGAGAGAGAGAGAGCTCAGCGGTACGCGTCCATCTAATGCAGCAGGTGAGCTATCTGACTTTCCTTCTCCCTTTTCCTCTTTATCTTTTCCTCTCTCCTTTTTTCTCTCTCTCTATCTCTCTTTCCTTCCATCTTTCTTTCTCTTTCTCACTTTTTCCCTCTCTCCCTCTCACTCCCATTTTCACTCCCATTCTCATCATCACTCTTAGGATCGGGGATTGCCCAGTGGTTACGGGTTAAGTTCTGGATGCCAAGGTCCCGATTTCAACACTCGCACCGTTCGGGACATTTCCAATTCCCTCGGCCCACCGGCGCAACAGTGTGGGCGGCACCGTTAGCCGTGAATGTTCATTAAATGTGCCGTTAACCACCTAATAAGCAACCAAACAAACTACTCTCGCTCTCCCCTCGTACTTCCTCACTCCCAAACACTATCTCACTACTCCTGGCTCTTCCTCACTCTTCCTCTCTTTTTTTTCTCTCTCTGTATCTCTCTTTCCCTATATCTCTCCCTCCCCCCCTCTCTATATGTTTCTCTCTCTCACTCTCCCTCCCTCTCTTTTCTCCCTTTCTTTTTTTTTTTTTCCTTTTTTTTTTTTCTTTTTTCTTTCTCTATCTCTCTCTTCTTTCTCTCTCTCTCTCTCTCTCTCTCTCTCTCTCTCTCTCTCTCTCTCTCTCTCTCTCTCTCTCTCTCTCTCTCTCTCTCTCTCTCTCTCTTCCTTTTTCCATGCACACACTCCCGTTCTGATGACCCAGTCGATGACCTCCAATATCGACGGCTTAAGAATGCCCACTGGCGGGGCAGCGTCGGTGATTGCCAGAACGATTCGTTTGTCACTAAGCGGACGGTATTTCACCGGGCGTCGTTAGCGTCCAGCGGGCTCACAAGCCAGCGTCGGCTGGAGATGACCGGGCGCCGGCGCCAGACCAGCTGCCGTCCGCGATCCAATTTGGCCGGCACATATAGGACCTTGAGCCACAAACGAGTGGCTCCACTATTTCCTGCCCGCGGTCGCTCCGTCGCGGTGTTGAGTGAGAGGGGCAGGACAGTTTTATACCTACTGGTTGGTGGGCATTTTTTCAGCAGTCTTCGAGCTGTGCAAGCCAGTCTCCGTATCTGTGCCCACCAGTCCAAGATGATCTGTTGGCCCTTGGACGCAAACACGTCCATTACTAAGATAGCATGTTTGACATGTGAAAAGCTAAATGCGAAAGAAGCCAAAGATAACAGACCACGGGACGTCATCGCTACCTTGTTGTCATTACCGTTTGTGGACATTTCCAAACGCCGAGCGTTTTGTCGCTACCTACAATAAACGTTCCATAATAAATAAGTGCAAAGTTTACAGCTTGGCGCAAATGGTGTCAGCTGTTGCAGGTCAGGCTTGTTTCATTGCACACGAAAACAATGTGGTACTCACTTCCGGTATTCGTGTATTTAGCAGAGGTCAATAAATGCCGAGACATGTCGCTCACGGAAAATATGGGGGGGGGGAATTTCGACGAATGAAGGAATGCTGGAAGTAGGTAATATGTCGACTTGGTTTATAGGGGAAAGTGGTCGGATTTCAGTACCCATGTGTCCTTTTGCATGATATATGGTAGTTTCCTGGTATCCCTATGACATTGCACAAAACGTCGACCTAAGCCTTTCCCCGTTCCAAATCCGTGGTGTCATTTTTCCACCTGTCATCTCAATGTCCAGCTAGCCATTTCTCGGGAAAAATGCATTGCCTGAGCGACAATAAATAATTTTCCACGCCAGCTATTATTCTACCGGGAAAAACCGGATCTTCACATTTTATACATGATCGCCTTTTTCAAATACCCTTCATTTAGGTAAGAGTGCCCTCTTGGTGATGTGCCCAACAGTGAGGAATTGTTTTTTAATGTACTGGGAGAGGATAGAAACGGTAGCATGCAATATGGTCTGTTTGTATTCTTGACTGTTTGCGTTAGCCTAATGTGGGTGCCTGAAGAACCGAGCCTAACAAGCATATAATCCACGCAATACTTCTCTGTGCTCGAGCCCTTGTGTCTGGGTTTATGACAAAATATATTTGTAGTAAACAATCTGTGGGTGGGCAAGTTGCTTCAAAGCGTGTTTATTCTGAGGAAAAGGACATTTGCATCGCAAATAATGGGGCCAATAAGATGGGCAAGGCAAAAAGGGCACATGGACGGGATGGAAAAACAGGAGCTGAGCCGGATTGGTGGCAAATTAGTTGATGTGCTAGAAAATGCGTGTTGCCTCGTCGTACTACTTCTGACGACGTCAAGTTAATTTGTATTCGCTTAAAATGGTGGACATTTCATTTGGCTGGCACATCATCTCAGGACACCTCGCCCACACCTCAATCCTGCCCACGAGCGGGGTCGGCGGCGGTCTGACACCTTCCCTGCCCTGCAGGCGAGGAATCGCCTGGGCCCAGATCAGCTAAACAGCCCGACGCGTAGTTGGGCGAATCACCCTCTCGTCCGGACCAAATTGGCATGCGAAGTCATGGCCGCTCGGCGGTGAAATTTCCAGATACTGATGACACCGATAGGCGTGATCCACTATCGACCGGCTGATGAAGCCCTGTTCAGCTGCACCAGACGAAATGCACACACATGCAATACCATTGTACGATAGAGGTTATGGAGCTTCAAACATGCGCAAATGGATGAGTAGACTCAGATGCGATAAGCTCACAAAGCTGCATCACAAAGGCATTGTTAGAGCGTGTCCGCCCTTCTCGGACGGAGAGCAATCAACAGTCTGCATCGGCCTGCACAGCCTTTGACCAACATGGCCTCTGGACAGCAGTCTGCCTCTGGATAACTGGGTTTATGACAAAATAGATTTGTAGTAAACAATCTGTGGGTGGGCAAGTTGCTTCAAAGCGTGTTTATTCTGAGGAAAAGGACATTTGCATCACAAATAATGGGTCCAATAAGATGGGCAAGGCAAAAAGGGCACATGGACGGGATGGAAAAACAGGAGCTGAGCCGGATTGGTGGCAAATTAGTTGATGTGCTATAAAATGCGTGTTGCCTCGTCGTACTACTTCTGACGACGTCAAGTTAATTTGTATTCGCTTAAAATGGTGGACATTTCATTTGGCTGGCACATCATCTCAGGACACCTCGCCCACACCTCAATCCTGGCCACGAGCGGGGTCGGCGGCGGTCTGACACCTTCCCTGCCCTGCAGGCGAGGAATCGCCTGGGCCCAGATCAGCTAAACAGTCCGACGCGTAGTTGGGCGAATCACCCTCTCGTCCGGACCAAATTGACATGCGAAGTCATGCCCGTTCGGCGGTGAAATTCCCAGATACTGATGACACCGATAGGCGTGATCCACTATCGACCGGCTGATGAAGCCCTGTTCAGCTGCACCAGACGAAATGCAAACACATGCAATACCATTGTACGATAGAGTTTATGGAGCTTCAAACATGCGCAAATGGATGAGTAGACTCAGATGCGATAAGCTCACAAAGCTGCATCACAAAGGCATTGTTAGAGCGTGTCCGCCCTTCTCGGACGGAGAGCAACCGACAGTCTGCATCGGCCTGCACAGCCTTTGACCAACACGGCCTCTGGACAGCAGTCTGCCTCTGGATAACAGTCTGCCTTTGTCCAACACTGCCTCTGGATAACAGTCTGACTTTGGCCAACACAGCCTCTGGACAGCATTCTGCCTTTGGCCAACACTGCCTCTGGATAACAGTCTGCCTTTGGCCAACACAGCCTCTGGACAGCATTCTGCCTCTGGCCAACACAGCCTCTGGCCAGTGCAGCCTCTGGACAACAGTCTGCCTCTGGCCAACACAGCCTCTGGACAACACAGCCTCTGGACAACAGTCAGCCTCTGGCCAACACAGCCTCTGGCCAACAGTCTGCCTCTGGCCAACACAGCCTCTAGACGACAGTGTGCCTCTGGCCAACGCAGCCTCTGGCCAACACAGCCTCAGGCCAACACAGCCTATAGACAACAGTCTGCTTCTGGACAAAAGTCGCGATCGCTTGCCTACCACGCCAATCGGGCCGCTTGGCCACGACGGACGTGGCACGACGTTCAATGGTGTTTGCACTGCTCGTGCAAAGCCAGTTATTGAGGAGGGGCGGACGTTCTAATGACGATGGTTGCGGTGTTTGACATCGTTCTGATTTGAATTTTTGGCCATTTTGAGTTAATTTTGAGATTTTTTGACAACATTTTTGGACAACATTTTTAAGACAAATTTTTTTGGACAACATTTTTGGGCGGACAACTTTATCGTTCTGGATTTCCTTTGACACAACTTTGCTAACCCTTTGACAACATAACGATGACCCAGCTATGACGGACATCGTTTTTGTCCCATCCGCCGACGGCACTTGAGTTTGTACCTCCTCAACTCCAACCCCAAAACGGCGCTCAGCCAACTCCAAAACACAATCGGTCGATTCTCGGTCAACTCCAAAACGGCGTTCAGTTTCAGCCAATCCTTCACACGATATCGGTGAATCCCACGACGCGAGCAGCCAGGGCTGCGATTGGTCTCCAGTACAAGAAATACAGCTAAATAACCACCGCCGCTCCTCATGTTTGGCAGAAGGCATGCATCCGATAAGAGCATTACTGGCTTAATAGCTTGCTAGAATGTCGTCTGTCGACACATATGCATGTTCCAACCGAACATCACGAGGCTACTGCGTATTCCTCGTTGCGGCTGGTTTGTCAAACATTGTTCAGTCACTGTCCTGCTGACACAAACTCTGAAACTTGATTCGCATGCAGGTGCAGTTCCAAGAGCTTGTTAAACTGCTCTGTTGTTGGCTGCTGTTGGATAAAGCCTATACAAATAATTTGCTATATATCGTGCAAATGGAATTTAAATACGGATGCCTAGAGCAGAGCAGGAAGATGTGACAACGCGCACGAAATGAGGTGATAGGATCGAGATAGCATATACTAGTGGTGACTCACGTATATGACCAGTGAGACCCTATCCACACCAAGCCCCAGTAGACAATCTATCCACCAATCACGACCAAAGATACTAACATTCGGAGACAGGCTCTCAGATCTTCGTCTCATCTGCTTCCACAACCCAGTTTGCGTGAATCATTTCAATGCTGCATTTAATTCAGCGTGACGGGATCTGAGGTGCCACGTCCAGTACATGACATGAAGTGGTATGGTGACCCCATGTCCAGTACCTACACCGTGTCTGAAATGGTGCGGTGCTGCATCCGTTGCCAGTCACATTGCGATGCATATCTACAGGTATTGGTTTGAGCCACGGCTTTGGTTAGATCGTGTGCGGCACTGATCCATGGCTTTGGTTAGATCCAACGAAAGTTAGATCCAACTAAACTATGGGTGCCAAAGGTCCCTGGTTCAACACTCGCACCGCTCCGGACATTTGCCAATCCCGCAGGCAACCGGCGAAACAGTGTGGGCGGCGCCATTAGCCGTGGATGTGCATGCAGTGCGTCGTGAGCCACCCAATAAACAAATGAGCAAACAGCCTTGAACAACATTCTACCCGAGCTCAATATTTTGTACTTGAAGCGTCCAAAGCCTTGGGCACCATTCGACCCGAGCTCAGTATAATGTGCTGGAAGCGTCCGCAGCCTTGGACAGCATTCGACTCGAGCTCAATATCATGTACTGGAAGCGTGCACATCCTTAACGTGACTTCGGAGGACCGCACTGCACCGCCGTAGGTCGACGCGTCGACCCCGCTCGGCTCTGACCTAGGACACGAATGACTTCTCGCGGGGTGGCCCACAACTTAGATTGGCGACAGACGCGCAATATGTGTTAACGGAACGGCCATGGTCGCGGCACATTAGTAATTGTCCGTTCTACTCTAAGTGCTGGAACAGTGCGACGACGTTCGCCTCCGAGTACGTTGTCTGCCTAATATCATGCGCTTAGTTACGGCGACATAGGCTCACGGGAAGCGGGGCTGCGTGATGCTGAGGAAGCGGGATGGTGCTCATGAATGCATTAGCATCTAATCCGATGTTTGATCAGAGTTCGATGCGTAGCAGTACTAATGCGTCGCATTACGGTGCCATCCAGTGGATCCATTTTCAATGTGTCCACTGTGCCACTGATGCCTTACGAATCGATTGACGGAAACCTGGTCAAGTCACCAATGGGGCATCTTTTATTCTATTACGTGCACATGCACGTGCAACTCTATTCGCTTCCCCCAAGCATCTGTGTTGAGCAGCCACAACGTTGTGTGCCGAATTGGGTTCATTATTGGCATTTCCCCTGGCTCTACTCCGCTGCAAGCAGTAGGCTGTGAACGCACAACTTCTTATTAACATTGTGTGATTCACTTAGCCGCAATTTTAGGAGCATCGTATTTTCAGGCGCATTACCACCAATGCAATGCTGCCGGATTCCTGGTTGTGTACGTGCCAGAATAGGCTCGGAGACGCGCTGACCTGAACTCTCACGTGCGACATCGCTCCCGCTCGGGGTGGGTCAGGCCATCTCGCCACCCGTGCACGCACACTACGTGATAAGTTATTAGCAAGGTAAGGCATCCATTCACAGCCATTGCCTTTGCGCTAGCATTCAAATCTCGACCTTCCGTTAGTATTTTAAGAGACGTTTGACACCATGCCGTGATACAAATCTTGCATGGCCCACTTCTGATTGTGCCTATATTGAATCACGAAACGGAAGTGCCCACAGCCAGGAAGTGGCTAAGTAGCATATTGCACACGAAATTAACGATCAAAATCCATCGGGACACGCGTGCGCCTCTTCCCTGTGGTTCAGGCCAAACATCGAGGGAGGTTTGAGGTCGGTGTGGACCCACACCGTGACGTCATATGACGCTGCTTGGACGGCGTACGCTGAGCATCCCACAGACCGTCAGCTGATGGATCGTCCACTGACGCCACTGATCCGGATCAGTCTGCTAGCGCGATGGCAAGATCACAGCCGATGCAAAACACAGGTGACAAAACGCGCCATGCGGTGTATTAGGCAGCACCACCACGCAACTATACGCGTCAGCAGATGCGACTAAAATTGCCGTTCATACACCCACAAAACACCAGTTACGAACCCGCAGAAGCTAGTGAACGTTGCTATAGGACAAATGTCATACTCAGATATTGAACAGTGATCAGAAGCTGAGAGGATATTTTAAGGTTTTTGAATACATTGTTAATATGCAACAACCACGCTTCAAATTGCATATTAAGGAAGTTGGTTGGTTATTGGTTTTACGACACATCGACCGTTGAGTCATGCAGTGTCGCCAATCTCTCACGCCGATTGGTCGCGGGCGAAGGGTAGCGACAGGTAAGACTCGAACCCACAACCTTTCGATTGTGAGACGAGCAACTTACCCCTAGACTACTCGTCCCCGCATATCAAGGAGGTATCCGGGAACTATCACCAGTGTATCTATCTGCTCATGTAACTCTGTACATACAAATCACCGCACTGCAATTCCATGCAGCGCTCAGTGCAGGTAAATATCGAATACTTATTCCATCCGAATTCGACGTCATTTTGTGTGTTAATTTGAGGCAGAGGCCGAGTTAACTTGTTTCAAATAAAGATGAAAACGACATCGAAAAAACGAAAAGCATGAAAATAAATTAAGCACGTACAGCTGCATTATCGTGACAATGTTCATATGTTAGTTGTTTTGTGGTATGCGCATAAAACAGCATATAATACAGACACATGTACAATACAAAAACATGTCTCAGCACTCACCAGAAAGCATCAACATTTCATACTCTCGACTGGGGATTATATTCTAGCGAATTGTGATTGCGATCTACGTGGCGGATGAAGCATGCACATTTTCGTGGTAGATTTATAACATTAATTGCCTTACCCACTTACCCTAAAATGCGCTTGAAAATGGCATGTCAATGCTTGGTGCAGTGATGTCAAACCATCGATGCTTTCTAAATTTGTTATCCAATTAATAATGCACGTACCTCGCATTCCAAGTAACAGAGTTCGCAAACAGACGAAAATGACCGGGATCGTCCCCTTAGAACAGGAGAAAACAGGTCGTGCGGAGAAGTAAAATTCGTGCGTGAGGTGTGGCATACAAGTCACTTCAAAGGATTTGCTTCCACGAAACGAATAGTCTGACACTGGTTCCCTCTCAGGAAAACAATGCATGTTCATGTACAGTTCGAAACGTACACTGCTGAGGAAAACAATGCATATTCATGTCGAGTCCAGACCTTTAGTTCACTCTGCACGAATTCTACGGCTCGACTTCTACCGGAAACAACTACAGATGAAGATGGCACGGCGATCGGCAATGGCGACGCCGCTGTGCGCGGCCATCTTGGACACATTCATGTTAAGCAGCACGGCACATCTATACAGCACGTCAACATGACTGTTATCTGCGTAGCAACACGAACAGTGCATAATCTGCACGCCCGGCTTAAGATCTTGGCAATAAGCCTCAAGGTCTTGACAACAGGTCTCACATGTTCAAGCTCACGTGTGTTTCACACGCTGGTGGCACAGCAGGCACGAGAGTACAGTGAAAATATACAGCGTGCGTTATCTCGGATCTCGGAGTAGAGTCTCGGATCTCGGAGCCGGGACTGTTCGCAGCCAGCTGTCTTCTTCATTGTACCACGCGGTCCCACACCACTCGCCGCTGCTGGTCGGTCGGTGCCACCCGCAGTCGTCGGGAGTCGTCCTGCAGATGCCGGCAGCGGCGGCGGTAGCGGCGCGGCGCGGCGCGGCGCGGGGCGGGGCGGGGGCACCGCCTCCTCACAACTGCGGTCGAATCGTCGGCAGCGCACCGCCGGCCCGGCGCTGTACCGTCCGCCCGAGTGGCGCCACCTATACCGCGCGTCAGCTACAGCAGCGACATCTGCCGCGGTCGCGGCGCACTCGGCCGCGTCGATCGACCGTCGTGAGCAGCCCAGAATTGCTGCCTGCTCTCACGGCGACCCTTCAGCAGTGCACGCTCTCGGGAGGCCCGAGTCCACCGCTGCGGCGCCTCCCGGCCGCGCGGGCCCGCTGCCGTGGCCAAGTCCTGCACTGTGCGCCCGCTGCCGTGACCAAGTCCTGCACTGTGAGCCCGCTGCCGTGGCCAAGTCCTGCACTGTGCGCCCGCTGCCGTGGCGTCCTCGTCGCCCCACGTGGCCCACACCGTGGCGGTGGCGACCCGCCGGCCGTGCGGGCAGCCGGCCCGCCACCGTCACACACCTGCCGCGCGCAGCTGCAGCCACGCGACGGCGCGGCGCTGCGAGGCGCTTTGTACTGTAGCCGCGCCGGAGCCGACCCGTGCTCTGCGCGCCCGACGGCCGGCCGCCGCCGCGTCACTTGTCGTCGCGCTTCTGGTTCTTGTTGACGAGCCGGCCCGAGATGACGTTGTACTGGAACACGTCGGTGATGAAGGTGCGGCTGCTGGCCGAGCGCGACGCGCCGCTGTGGTGGCTGCTGGGCCGCTGCGCGCCGCACAGCAGCCGCCGGTACGCCGTGCGGTACTGGCGGTTGGAGAAGGCGTAGATGAACGGGTTGACGACGGCCGACATCCACGCCAGCACCGAGGCGACCACGTGCAGCGTCGGGTAGCGTACCTGCGGCAGACCAGCGGCGGTCAGTTGGCCAACGGTAGGCAGCATCGCTACAGGACCAGACAGCGTCGGTACTACAGGACCAGACAGCCTCGGTACAGGACCAGGCAGCGTCGGTACAGGGCCTATCAGCATCATTGCAGAACCAGTCAGCATCGGTACTACAGGACCAGGCAGCGTCGGTACTACAGGACCAGGCAGCCTCGGTACAGGACCAGTCAGCATCGGTACTACAGGACCACAGGACCAGGCAGCCTCGGTACTACAGGACCAGGCAGCGTCGGTACTACAGGACCAGGCACTACAGGACCAGGCAGCCTCGGTACAGGACCAGGCAGCTCGGTACAGGACCGGTCGGTCTACAGGACCAGGAGCGTCGGTACTACAGGATCAGGCAGCGTCGGTACTACAGGACCAGGCAGCGTCGGTACTACAGGACCAGGCACCGTCGATACTACAGGACCAGACAGCGTCGGTACCACAGGACCAGGCAGCGTCGGTACAGGACCAGGCAGCGTCGGTACTACAGGACCAGGCAGCGTCGGTACTACAGGACCAGGCAGCCTCGGTACTACAGGCCAGTGGACCAGTCAGCATCGGTACCACAGGACCAGGCAGCCTCGGTACTACAGGACCAGGCAGCCTCGGTACAGGACCAGTCAGCATCGGTACTACAGGACCAGGCAGCGTCGGTACTACAGGACCAGGCAGCGTCGGTACTACAGGACCAGGCAGCCTCGGTACAGGACCAGGCAGCATCGGTACTACAGGACCAGGCAGCGTCGGTACTACAGGACCAGGCAGCCTCGGTACAGGACCAGGCAGCATCGGTACTACAGGACCAGGCAGCGTCGGTACTACAGGACCAGGCAGCGTCGGTACAGGACCAGGCAGCATCGAAACTACAGGTTCAGGCAGCGCCGGTACTACAGGACCAGACAGGGTCGGTACAGGACCAGACAGCGTTGGTACTACAGGACCAGGCAGCATCGGTACAGGGCCTATCAGCATCATTGCAGGACCAGTCAGCATCGGTACAGAGCCAGGCAGCATCGGTATCAGACCAGCCAGCATCGGTGTAGAACCAGGGAGCGTCGGTACATGACCAGGCAGCATCTGTGTAGGAACAGCCAGCATGGGTGTAGGACCAGGAAGCATCGGCACAGGATCAGTCAGGGTCGGTGCAGGACCACGGAAAACGCTGATGGGGCACACCAAGCAAGGAGTCTACAGAGCCATCGCCCGGATCAACTGCACTCTAGCCCTCAGTGGTATTAAGGCAATTCATAGCGGTCACTAACAGAGGACACGGTCAAGACTCTGGTACACCACTCTCCCACAGTCAGTAGAGAAGTTCCTGTACCCCGATTCCCCATTAGAAGAGGCGCCACCGTCGCATGCCTACCTATCCCTTCTCCATCATATACATCGGTAATACTCGACCTTATTCACCCATACACCTACACCTCTGCAAGCTGACCAACAGAATCTACCGACACACATACATGGAGCTTGATCAGAGACATAAAACGGTACGTACGTCATCGTCATCGAAAACGTTGACAATCATCAATGGAAAGAAGCAGGCAAGGAACGCCAGGAAGATGATCAGCATCATCTTGGTGAGGCGCATGTCCTCTCGTCGGTTGTTGATTTTCTGCTGCTCACTCTGAGCGCTCGCCGTCATCGACTGGCGCGCCCCGTGCATGCTGCAATGGACAAGGGAAGCTGTGTTTATTACCTCTGTCGCTAGATGACAGCACCTGCTGACGTTCTGAAGCGCAAGCCGCGCCACGGCTCAGCACAGATATCAATCGGCGCTAATTCGTAAATAACCTAGCGGTTCCGAAGCTTGCCGCCGCGAGAAGCCGTGGTTAATCGCTGAGGGACGTCTGCATCGCGGGGCCATTGGCGGCACGGCACGTGGCCGAGCCCCATGTCGCAGATATCACCGCCGCGGCCGGCGGCCGGCGGGCGGTTAGCAGAGTTTACGTAGTCAGTTGGACAGAACCCAGACGGCGTAACCAGTGCAGCGGTCTGGGGGGGGGGGGCACGTATCACGCCCGGGGGACGTGCTGGGCGTCTGTCGCCCGCGCCGCGGCCCCATGCGGCTACCTCTACACAGTGAGCGGGCCCTCCGGTGCACTGGCCTGATGCAAGAGTTTATCTGTCGTTCGGGGGGGGGGGGGCGTTCGAACGGCTGATGCGCAATGGCACGGAAACTATTTCAACGTGGGGGGATTTGAAGTGGATTACTTCTATGCAACATCAATAGGATCACTGTTCAACTCACAAAGAAGATGGGGGTCGTTGCTCTTCTACCCCCCCCGGTTCCCGCGCACTTGCTGACGTGTGTTATTCATTGTCTCCTGCCAGCTCGGCCGTTCTATTGAACCCGTGGGAGGCGTTGAAGCTCTGTTTAGTCAACATAGCACGCAGCCGGCGATTCTTCGAATTGGTGTGTATGCGCTAAAACGCGATGGCGCCGGTCCAAAGCCACACCTTTCGCCTGATAGTAGGTGGCGCCACGGCAGAGACACAACAAAGAGAAGGAGGAGTGGGGTGTTCCCTTTAGCGACCAAAAATACGCTGGATCAAACAAGAACTGTTGCAATTTTATCTCGCAAAACGGAAAAAATCCACGTAATTTGCGGCCGAAAGTGTTTTTGTCTTTTTCCATAATTGTTTTTGGAAAGGGAAGGGGGGGGGCTCAGGCACCTTTAACAAAATCGTTACTGCGTCCCTGCGACTCCTGATCTCACCTGTGGCCGCGGATGGTCTTCCGACTGCGGCGGACCTTGATGAAGATGAGGACGTAGCAGGTGATGATGATCAGGCAGGGGATCAGCACACCTACGGCGAAGAGCATCTTCTTGGGCGACTTCCCGTCCTTCTTCAGGATGGTGCAGGAGAAGGTGGGCACGTCGAGGCCGAGTCGTCCCCACACCTCCAGCAGGGGTGGCAGCATCATCGCGAAACTGCGGAGCACGGCTGGTGGGTCAAACACAGGACGCGCAAAGCCCCTAGAACGACGGAATGACTCTCAACACACTCATGACATGATACGTGACGCTTTAGAATATGGTTATGACCTCGGGTCTTACTTCAACACAGCCAGAAAAGAGTATACAGCATCAGGCTCACAGGCACGATATTTACCGCATATGGCAAACAGGATTTGGTTCACCGTTTTGCATTTTAGATACGGCTACTGCTTCGGTTATACATTATATTCAGTATCTTCCCAGTTTCAGCAGTTCTTTTCCGAAAACTTCCTTTCAAGCTAAAGATCGACGCGATCTACGCCGTGATTTTCAGCTGACACTGTGGATGCTTCCACACATTGATTTCGCTATGCTTTCCTATGTGATTACAAATATTACACTCTGAAACACCACCAAATTGCATTGAACTTATCCATGTGTTCTTAATCATTAAAAAGTACACGTGCATTGTAACTGTGGAAGCAGGCTAAAAAACGTTCATCATAAACCGGAAGTCTGAGTGACGTGAGCACACATTTCAAGGGAGTGGCCCCCACTGAGACTAGGAATGGCTGCCCATGGGCCGCCCACTGAGACAAGGGAATGCCGCCCACTGAAACCAGGAATGGCCGCCCACAAGTCGCCCACTGAGACAAGGGAATGTCCGCCTACTCGCCGCCCAATGGAACAAGGAATGGCCGCCCACGAGCCGCCTACTGGGACACTGAATGGTCGCCCACAATCCTCCCACTGAGACAAGGGAATGGCCGCCCACAAGTCGCCCACTGAGACAAGGGAATGCCGCCCACTGAGACAAGGAATGGCCGCCCACGGGCCGCCCACTGAGACAAGGAATGGTCGCCCACAAGTCGCCCACTGAGACAAGGGAATGCCGCCCACTGAGACAAGGGAATGGCCGCCCACGGGCCGCCCACTGGGACAAGGAATGGTTGCCCACAAGTCGTTCATTGGGACCAGGAAATGGCCGCCTACTGAGACAACGGAATGACCGCCCACAAGCCGCCCACTGAGACAAGGGAATGGCCGCCAACAGGTCGCCCACTGGGACAAGGGAATGGTCGCCCACAGGTCGCCCACTGGGACAAGGGAATGGCTGCCCACGGGCTGCCCATTGAGACAAGAGTGAATGGCCACTCAGTGGTCGCCCACTGAGACAAGGGAATGGTCGCTCACAGGTCGCCCACTGAGACAAGGAATGGTCGCCCACAAGCCGAGACAAGCTGTTGGTTTGACGCGGCAGCTTAATTTCAGACACGCCGTCAGATATCACGGCCACATTCCCGGGCCAGCATCTGCGCCTTGCCAACGCGTCGTCACGTGATCAGATGTGCTGATGTTTGACGGCCTCCCTTCGCCATATCTCACATTGCTGATAAAACACCTTCAAACTATCCAGCGACAGCATATAACCTGCGTCGTCCCTATCTTTCACGGCTTCACGCCAGCTCTCGTTTGTCGGCCAGCCAACGCTGAACTGAGCATGGCGACCGCCGACTCAGAGGCGAGCTCAGGCTGCCGATCGCTGGCGGCGCCGACTCAGAGGCGAGCTCAGGCTGCCGCTGGTTAGCGGCGCCGACGGGAGGGCCATCTGCACGGTCGTGAGCCCGGTCCCGACCCCGGCGTGTTCCGCCGACAGCAGGGTGGCCGAAGGGGCCACTAGCCCGGTCCCGGTCTCGGTCCCGGAGCCCATAGTGGGTGACCGACACGGCCGGTGGCCCGGTCCTGGAGCAGACGCCGACGGAGGGTGGCCGACGCTGACGAGGTCAGTGATCCGATCTCGGCGCCTGTGGTGGGTCCCGACGCGGCCAGTGGCCGGTTCCCAACCCTGCCGTGGCGCGGCCAGTGGTCCAGTCCCGATCCCAGCGCAGCCAGTAGCCCAGTACCGGCCCCAGCGCAGCCAGTGGTCCAGTACCGGCCCCGGCGCGGCCAGTAGCCCAGTACCGGCCCCGGCGCGGTCGGTGGTCCAGTCCCGATCCCAGCGCAGCCAGTAGCCCAGTACCGGCCCCAGCGCAGCCAGTAGCCCAGTACCGGCCCCAGCGCAGCCGCCGTACCGCCAGCGCACCAGTACGCCCGGTAGCCCAGTACCGGCCCCGGCGCGGCCCGCGGTCCAGTCCCAGTCCCGGCGCAGCCGGTGCCCGGTCCCAGTCCCGACGAGTCCCGTTCGGCAGTACCACGTGCCGCCCAGCTCGCCAGGTGGCGTGGTTCCCCCCCCCCCACACACACACGTCCGCGGCGCGTGTTGCGACTGCGCGGCGGCTCGACGGCATCCACGGCACTCGATTATCGCTAATTGGCCAGACGGCCGCTCCGAATGCGCAACGTGCCCGGGCCGCCGGCCAGTTCGGTGCCGACGTGCTCGAAATTCAGCCGAAAGCCACCGGTTGCGGCATTCACGTGCGACGTAATCTGCTTTTAAGGACGGTTCCAGGCACGTTTGTCGCATTTTCCGCTTCCAGAGCACATCTATTCGACATGCGTGTAATTTTACTACGGCTCGCGCGCATATATTGGCGTTTAATTCGGAGCCCGACATCATCATTAGTTCCGCTACTCAAAAACCATCTACCGAACAGACAGCAGGCCCGCTGAGTCAGGTGGGTGTTTATATGAAGATCTGGGTCGATTTAGGCGTGTGAAGAACACTTTATGGATTTTTAGAGACTGTAATTCACAGCCGGGTGTTTATGTTTGCTCGTAAAATGTGTGCTATTCTCAGCGTGCCAGCACACTACCGATGGTGGTGCTCTGAGCATTGAAGCGGCACTCCAGATGGTCTCCGAAGGGGTCTGATGGGCCCCGATGGTCTCCAAAGGAGCTTGATTGGGACGATTGTCTCTAAAGGGGTCTGATGGGGACGATGCCACGCTCACCTGAACACCCACACCGCCGCCACCATGCCGATGATGCAGGGGAACCGGTAGATCTTGCTGTACAGGTGGTTGTGGCCGATCAGAATGTACCTGCCGACACACAGACACACAGCGTCAGTCTCGGGCTCCGCGAGTTAGTATTCGGTTCCGGCGCCAGCTGACACGGACGGAGTACGTCAGACTCCGGCTTCGGCGCGTTAGTATTCGGCCCGACGTGTCAAAATTCGGCCCCGGGGCGTCAGTATTCGGCCCCGGCGTGTCAATATTCGGCCCCGGGGCGTCAGTATTCGGCCCCGGCTTGTCAATATTCGGCCCCGGGGCGTCAGTATTCGGCCCCGGCGTGACAATATTCGGCCCCGGGGCGTCAGTATTCGGCCCCGGCGTGACAATATTCGGCCCCGGGGCGTCAGTATTCGGCCCCGGCGTGACAATATTCGGCCCCGGGGCGTCAGTATTCGGCCCCGGCTGTCAATATTCGGCCCCGGGGCGTAGTATTCGGCCCCGGCGTATATTGCCCATTCCGGGCGTCAATATTCGGCCCCGGGGCGTCAGTATTCGGCCCCGGCGTGACAATATTCGGCCCCGGGGCGTCAGTATTCGGCCCCGGCGTGACAATATTCGGCCCCGGGGCGTCAGTATTCGGCCCCGGCGTGACAATATTCGGCCCCGGCGTAATATTCGGCCCCGGCGTGTCAATATTCGCGGGTAGTATTCGGCCCCGGCGTGACAATATTCGGCCCCGGGCGTCAGTATTCGGCCCCGGCTGTCAATATTCGGCCCGGGGCGTCAGTATTCGGCCCCGGCGTGACAATATTCGGCCCCGGGGCGTCAGTATTCGGCCCCGGCGTGACAATATTCGGCCCCGGGGCGTCAGTATTCGGCCCCGGCGTGACAATATTCGGCCCCGGGGCGTCAGTATTCGGCCCCGGCGTGACAATATTCGGCCCCGGGGCGTCAGTATTCGGCCCCGGCATGACAATATTCGGCCCCGGGGCGTCAGTATTCGGCCCCGGCGTGTCAATATTCGGCCCCGGGGCGTCAATATTCGGCCCCGGGGCGTCAGTATTCGGCCCCGGGGCGTCAGTATTCGGCCCCGGCGTGACAATATTCGGCCCCGGGGCGTCAGTATTCGGCCCCGGCGTGACAATATTCGGCCCCGGCGTGACAATATTCGGCCCCGGGGCGTAAATTCGGCCCCGGCGTGTCAATATTCGGCCCCGGGGCGTCAGTATTCGGCCCCGGCGTGACAATATTCGGCCCCGGGGCGTCAGTATTCGGCCCCGGCGTGACAATATTCGGCCCCGGGGCGTCAGTATTCGGCCCCGGCGTGACAATATTCGGCCCCGGGGCGTCAGTATTCGGCCCCGGCGTGACAATATTCGGCCCCGGGGCGTCAGTATTCGGCCCCGGGGCGTCAATATTCGGCCCCGGGGCGTCGGTATTCGGCCCCGGCGTGACAATATTCGGCTCCGGCGCGAACTGTGAACGCTCGCCACCGTCGTGCTGCGCCAGCGGCGAGCCGTGCAGACGGCACTCGGGAGTGAGATGTACCCCACACAACGCCTCGCTGTGCAAACAGCCACCGTCCGACCGGCCCACAGCAGCCTGACAGGTCCTGCGAGCGCCGGGCAGCGCTGTGGGTTTCGCTTCCGATGGCTCAAAACGCTGGCATGGTCGGATGCCCAGCACGCCTGACGCCAGACCAAAGGCGGTGGAAATTCGCCGGCTTGTTTCACATAGTATGTCTCGGAACGTGCCCACGTGCACGTGCACCCGAGTGTAGCCGAGCTACGGAGCGCGAGGCGGCGAATGCGCCGCAACAGAGCATGCAGCTGATCTTTATTGACTGAATGCACTCTTTGCAGTGCAGAGTGCACGAACGACTGGCCGTAGGGCAGCTGACGATGCCGCCTTGATCACGCAGCGAATTCGTGAGCGGTCAAGGAGCCATACAAGTCGCAGCAACTGATCGTGTTAGGTGCACCCGTACACGCTGGGCAGGCTAGTATAGCTGGTCCTGCTGCGGGCTGGCATAGCTGGCTGGCTGTGCACATGAAAGGCAATCAACTTTAATGCCGGACCGATGATTATGACAGGTCACGTGGACACTCATCTGAAGCACCACATTATTCATCTGAACAAGACAGACGTTGATAATAATACAGACGTTGATAAACACCAGTGGACTGCGAGAAGAGTTCGAGTTTAATTGCAGGCCGTATGCATCATACAGTCAACTTTTGCACACGTGTCTGAAATTAGCTACGGTGAGAGAAGCGTCTGTACCTGGAACTAAGCCCTACATGCAGTACAAAAAGGCTGCGATCCTTTGCTGATATAGGAGGTAGCGCATGACATTCCCATCCGACACACCTTCCGTGAACCTTGGCCATGGACGCTATCGTGTGGCATGGAAAATCATCGTCATAACCCGTTGTATGCCATCATGTGTTTTACTTCTTAAATGATAGCGCACATGTGCATATGAATTGCACTTTTGTGTTGCATTTCTACTCTGACGAAGGTAAGCAGGGCACCGTTCGATGTGGTGTTCTCGTTTCGACACTTTTCAGCTACCGAAGTCGTGCGTCTCTCCACTGTTCGCTGAATCTTCGTGCCCGGCCGTGGTGAGACACTGTTTAGACATTCGTTGTCAGCCCCCACAAACTGCCCGTGCCGGCTCTGTTCATTGACCGCATCAACACACGCCCCGTGAATCACGCCCTCGCATTCATCTCTCGGAGCTCGGCCTCCCCTTGTGCCGGCCGTCGGCCCCCCCCCCCCCCCCAGCCGGCCTGAGCCTCGCCAGCCGTTCAAACCGCCAGCCCGTCCAGTAAATTTTGGCGCTCCAGATCTGTTTACAATTGTCTCGCCGTCCGGTCATAGCGGCTCATAGTACGTCCCGTCGTGGAGAGGCTGACCTGGTCGTAAAGAGCATGATGTGCTACATTCTTGGAAACCCCCGGATTGATTGCCGGCAGTGGCACATTGGCTAGTCAGTTCACATGCACAGTGCATGGTTCACTCTGTTTCTTGGGTGGTTCACGACGCACCTTACGAACATTCGTGGCTAATGCCGCCGCCCACACTGTTTCGCCGGTGGGCCGCGGGATTGGGAAACGTCCCGAGCGACGCTAGTGTCGAACCCGGGACCTCTGGTACCCAGAGCCCAATACCTTAGCCACTCGGCCATCACCGCCCGCATGGTTTACTCTAAGCTTGCAAGATGCACAGCTATTCCGGGCCTCCCACCGTACGCTGACGTCACCAGCGCCGCGGCGCTGCGCAACGTCGCTGGTGACGTCGATGGTGACGTCACTTCCGCAAGACGCCAGCAGGCATCTTCAAATCAGCCACTTTGACCTGACCAAATCGCTGCAGATGCGGACATTTCCTGTTTGAAGAGTGGGACATCGTGGACGACCGAGCCGTGTTTTCCTCGTTGGGCGGACGTGATTCCTGGACAAAGGCGAGACGTCGACCAGCGGTCTTGTGCCCCGTATAAATTATAGACGTCTCGACAAGCTCCACTATCGGGAAACACATTGGTGTGACAGCACTCACTTATTATCTCGATCACGGGGAGGGTAATTTTATACTTGGATATACATAGGGATATACTATAAATATAGGGACCCAGAATCACTTCTTCCCTGTTGGTAGTACTGTTTCCAAGCGGGTGTCGGACAGCTGGCGCGAGGCTCAAACTCGTTGGCATTATTGGAATCATGTTACGAAGATCCTGCATGGCGCTGTGCATCGATTGGGCAGGGTGTTTTCATGCGAAATCGGCATTAAAATTGTAGATTTTCGACAGCTATCCAGCGTCCGAGCACCGTCCAGCTCGACCGCGGACATTCCAAGTCGGCGAACGGCCTCGGGCTACAGTGGCCCTGAGCCATCAGTCGGGCGGCCGTCTGGCCGCTGACGCCAGAGCGTGTTTTGTCATCGTTCGTCACAGTGGCACCGAGCCACGTCCGGCGGTCCAGACAGCGGCACAGCCGTCCTTGTCCTGAAAAAGCCTCAGCACGTGCGCTGGTCCCGCGACGGTCAGCTGAGCGGAGGATCCCCGAGCTGAGAAGCCACCAACGTGCCGAGGAGACCGTACACGCCACCCACCACCACCCAGGGTCACCGTCTCTGAAGCGCCGAAAGAGACCGTACACGCCACCCACCACCACCCAGGGTCACCGTCTCTGAGAAGCCACCAACGTGCCGAGGAGACCGTACACGCCACCCACCACCACCCAGGGTCACCGTCTCTGAGAAGCCACCAACGTGCCGAGGAGACCGTACACGCCACCCACCACCACCCAGGGTCACCGTCTCTGAGAAGCCACCAACGGACCGAGGAGACCGTACACGCCACCCACCACCACCCAGGGTCACCGTCTCTGAGAAGCCACCAACGTGCCGAGGAGACCGCACACGCCACCCACCACCACCCAGGGTCACCGTCTCTGTTTATAGTGCTCGGGGGACAGGGTCGAGAGTCAAGCAAACTATCTTTAGGCCCGAGGTGAAGGCTCCGACACCCGGCTGTCGTAGCTCACAACTGCCTATGAACTCAAAGGCGCACGTGCCGTCACTTTATCTAGAGAGCACACTCGGGTGACACGTTTCATGCCTGTCCAGGTACGGGTAGTGCCTGGCCTGGGGCGCATCTGTCCACAATCTGGTGCTATTTAAAGCTTGTTGCAGAAATGCAGCCTGCGTAAACCGGCCTGGTCCGATTGAAAAGTGTGATTTGAATTCAAACGCAGCATGATTTGCCAGCTGTGCACAAAACGTCTTGGATAAAAACATTAACTTTGAAACGGGAATTCGAAACTGAGCTTTCCTGGACTTTGTGCTCATCGTTTTCCTTGGCAACAAAGCGAATCCGCGCAGTGCCCTTCCTCCTCGATCGGCTAGTTGTAGCACCGAACCGACATTTGGCTCGCTGATTTCCTTATCTGGTTCAGCACCACGAGGTAAAACCTATTAGGAGCATTGAACCGATACTTGGCTTGCCGACTTCCCCATCTGACTCAGCACCACTCAGCACCAGGAGGCAACACTGCCAGACCTGCACCGACACAGCTAGTATATTTCACCGGCAAAGCGCTAAATTAGCTTTGGCTCTCTCGGCCTTTCCAGCGTGGCATGACTGCAGCGATGGGGTAGACATCGTTATCAAAATCTCAAGTTACTGTGTATCAACAAAGAGCTAAAGTAAATCAACACTGGCAGCAATTAGTGCAAGCTCTTGCTCCATGCTGGACTTCAAGTGGTAAGATGTTGTGATTTCGGGGCGCTTCTACCAGCTTGATGAACGAATATAACTGCTGATAGCGGATACGTGCCATACGGACTGTACACATACGGAATGACAAAAACGAAACAATGGCAATCACATTGAACTACATTATTGAACTAATATTGAACTACATTATTTGACTGCATTATTGCTTACTTCATCACCACCATCCAACATTAAGCTCTCGTTTTCCACGCATTTTAGCTTGCCCACACCCCATATCGCTGAGACAACTTCATCCTGTAGAAGCAATTGCCACGGCACGGGCATGAGTAGCGTTCGCGCCTGCAGAAGCGCCGGTGACGACAGGGACCAGCGGAAGGGACGACCGATCGCAGGCGTCCCGCTGCGGGCTGCAGGCGAGCACCGCCTCAACTGCCTTCTGCTAAAAGCAAGCTTTTCGCCCATGGGTACCTCCGCCGCCTCCTTCGCCGCTGTTCTGCCGGCGTCGTCGTCAGCGCACGGGTGATGACGTGGCGGCCGAGTGCGGTTCGCATGTGCCGTGGATGCGGTGAACTGTCCACCACGTGACATCATCCGCTCGGGCCGGCGATGCACTCATGGGTCGATGACTGGGCAGGCCTCGTCAGTGTGTATGTTCTACATTACCGCACTGATGTCATCCGGAAAACGGCGTCACATTACAAACCGCGTGCCCCCGACCTGATTTAGCATGCATGACCTCCGAGCACTGGCGCACTTAGCCTCCGAGCATTGGCCTCCGGGTCCGGTTGATTCAAACTATTGTGATCCGCTCTTCTAATTAAATAAAAAAGCCATTTGTTGGCCTTGCGGTTGGAAAATGCTGAGGCAACAACGGCAATCGCTTCGGCGCCGTCTTCCCACCCCAGTTGTTTTAGTGCGAAGAGAGAGTACCAGTCGATGGCTGCTCAGCACATGCTGAGAAACCTGACTCCCCAGGAACGCTTTGCTACGGCATTGATGAAACGAGGATAGCTAGAATGTTACTAGTATATCTGCGAGCTAAACTTCGTTTCTGCCGCGTTGCCTTCGCTCTCCCAATGGACCCACCAGTGAACCTAGTCGACTTCCTCGACATCGGTCAACTTCGTCATTATCAGTCTGCATTTTCACCGCTCGCTTCGTTCGTCGATGAAGCAGCCACGCCGACGCGACTACCCGCCATGACGGTGCCACACCAGAACTATACTCACTGTGATGGTGCTCACCACACCGATGCTCACCGTGCCGGTGCTCACCTGAAGCACGCTTACGGAGGAGCTATACCAGCATCACAGATGGGAGGCGGTCAGAAAGTTACGCCTGTCACCTGTGTGCTATCAGCACTTCCTCCTGCCATACAGATCAACATTGCATAGACATAGCTTGCAACTTAGTGAGCAAGTGCTGGGAACGGATGATTGTGTGTGAAACACGACGAGTGACCCACACCCGTCGTGTTTTCTGGAGTAGCCAGCAGACACAACAGTGACTGAAGGTGATGCTTGTTGAGACCGACGATTTGACAATGTCATGGCTGTTGTCATGGCTGTTGTTACCATTGGCACTGGCAATGGCTACGTCAAACGTGACTACCTTCAAAATATGCGTGTCCACTCCACGAAATTCCACGAAATTTGTTTGTGTTATCCGTTGGGCGTTTCTGAGCCTCACGAATCAAGTGCGCGTCATAGTGTCGACGGTGTATTCATATCGCAATTCTTCTAGATTCCGAGGTCACTGACCTGATGTCAGATCGGCGTTCGCTGTTCTACCGTTCTGACCTCACTTTTATAAATAAAGTGTGCTTGCTCGCACATATTGTGATGAGGAACCATGATCTCATGACATGTGCCAAGACACTCGTTCAGACTCAACCCGGCCAGACGATATATATGTATCTGTACCTGAATCTGCACGATCAACGAGTATTACTCCATGAAGTCAAGATCAAATACATTTTAACAAGCTAGCGATAAAAAGGCACTTTGGGGTTCTAGTAGATGGTTACTGAGTTCGAACGTGGTGTGCAAAATGACCGTACGACGATCCCAAAGATACAATAGTAACCGTAGGCCACAGGAGCTCACCTGAAGGCATACGAGGTCACCCAGGTTACCTTCAATCGTCACAAAGGGATACGAGGTCACCAGGTCACCTCAACCTGCCTGTTAAATGAAACCAGCGTTCCACGTGGTCCTGCATTTTCAATAAACACTTTCAGAAAGGTACATTTGAAGCATCTCACAACCATACATTATCGCTAACATTTCTCGCACAGACCCAGCGATCTTTTTCCTCTTCCTTTAATTGTATGTGCTTTTTGCAATTGTCGTATGCTCTCCAATATCCTTACAGCGAAGGTGGCACCATGACATATCACTGTAGGCGTTAAAAATTCTGATAGTATCATTGTGTCTGTCTACCCTTGTACGACAAAGCCACCGTGTGCCTATCAGCTCCGAAAAAATGCATCATAGCAATCAAGGCGGAGAAAGACCCACTGTCTTAAGTGCTTCACACGTGCATGGATAACGAACAGGAAAAGGAAAATACTGCATCTAGTGTTCCGACCTTACGGTGAACGGCATCCCTGGCGAATACTCCGAAACGTAGTAAGTTTTTCTTGATTAGCATCATTTCCAGTGTCATAAATTCATGCTTCGTACCTCGGTATCACAATTCAATCGGAAACTAAATTAGGAGCACAGCTAAATTAAATCGGGCACCACACTACTCTGGCAATCTACTACGAATTGAATTGCAGCGGCACAAATACCGGAATTACGACGGTAAGTTGAGGAGACCCAGGCAGCGGTGTTTTACGCCATTGCCCGAGCCGAGGCGACTGCTTTCGACCCTGGTGATGACGTCACCATCGCGTGAGGAAAAGGCGACCGTTCCTGCTTCGTTCGCAACACTCTGCCCTGTTTGTGTATGCACTCGCAGGTGATTTGTGTCTCAGGCAAACAAAGGGAGGCATACATCACGCGACGGCCTTGCGTGGTTCAGGACAAATGGCGGTGTCTCACTCGACAACCTGGTAGCGTGTCAGGCAACCCTTTGGAGCAACACAGCTATCTTAAGTGAGTGGGCGGTCCAACGGGGAATACTGAACAGTAAACAGTGAGTGTTGGTAGGTAGTAGTAAATGTGATGCTAGTAGCATGGACGAAACCTTAAATAATATGTTGGGTTAACAATGTTCAAGTTCGTGGCATGATAAAGTGGCGCTGACCCATATGGCGCCATGGCAAAACCAAAGATCGTTATGAGCTTGGGCTAACATTCGAGACCCGAACCAATCCAGGGAGAACGAAACTCCACGTTTGTCTGGTTGTAGGTGGTAGACACGTGGACCTTACGATGTTGCGCACCGCTCGTACGACTTTAACTGTTCTCATGCGGGTGAGGTATAGCTAGCTTAAAGCTTAAAGCTTAAAGCTAGCAATCCCGATGGAATTCCATCAAACAAATGGCGCCACATTTGGCCGGATCGGCCTCGCTTCGTACGTCACCGCAGACGTTAAGCTGGCGAGCGATTCGAACATGTATGGCGACGTTTTTGCGCGGATTTCACGATGAAAATTCGCGTTTGTCGGCAACATCGCCGGCGGTGGACACGCTGCACGTTGTAAGTCTGTGAGGCGAGTGTCCCTGCATCGATTTAGCGCGACCGGTTGTATGTTCATCTCCCTGCTCTCCCTCGCCGGCACCACAGCGACAAATCACCGAGGTTGATTAGCATAGCCAGCCGGGCGCCTTTTCCCACGGCTTCCTGGGAACAATCGCACGCCGCGGGCCACCGTGGGTCCGCCGTTCACGGCGAACAATTACTCGATTAATCGTTAATCACTCAACCAGCTATGCCAATCATGCACGCCGCTGGCCGCTGGACATTGCCGAGCCGATTTTATTATGCGTCTCGGTCGGCGTTATTCATCGGGGCACGACGATGCAGAGCGGCAGCGGGGCGGCTCTCGAGCTCGAGCGCGGACCGGATGTCCACCCGTCTCCCGCGGGCCCCGAGTCGTCGGTGGGAACAACTAGCGGACACATGCCGTCGGCGACACTTTCCCACGTCCCGGCGTGGAGACAAACACGGCCGGAGTCGGCCGGGACCGGAGCCACATGCTGCGACGACAGGCCCACCCCTCACCCGCCCGCCGCTCTCTCTCGCCTGTATATTTATTTGCCTTCATTTTGGGACGATCGCGGAGGAGCTTCCGGTGCAGGAAACAGTTACAAGTGACGGTTCACTGCGCTGCGGGGCGAACCGTCCGTCGAGGATCGCGCAACACGGAAGAAGTGCACCAGCCGATGAAAGCTGGCGAAAATGGGAGTGAGCGGGCGAGTTGGGTACTTCCTGGCTAGAGGAGCTCACCCCAGGTCACTGGCTCCTCCGCCGTCGAATTTGCACTGCCTTCCTCAGTCCGTGTCGCCGTTTTTCAAGCTTCTGTTGTTCGCCGACAAGGTAGGCAAACGAGCAGCTAACGAACTTTGAACTCAGGGTCTTTCGCTTACAATTCGACCGCACTACCACCGTCATTTTCTTCTCCGGGAGCTGGTAAATGTGAGGACTACTGACCATGAGTGCCGACAGACCGCGACTGAGACTGAGGGAAACCAGAAATGTCCTCAGAGGCGACCCAGGAGCTTGACATTCGGCCACGTCCGGAGCCGTGCCCCCGGCGCGTCCAACAGTTCCGCCGAGCTCCAGAAGCGATCGAGCTCTCATCGGCACGGTTCAGGCGGTTGTCAGAGTCCGCCGACACCGGCCGGCGTCGCGGCCACGTCGCGTCGACGCCGACGACGTCTCGCGTCGGCCGTGCAGCCCGTGTCGTGTGTCACCTCTCGACCGACGCGAGTGGCCGGGCCGGGCCGGACGACACACCGTGGGAACCGGCGGCCGACCGGGACGTCCCGCCGCGCGAACGACGCCGCCTGACGGCAGCGACACGGCGCGACGCTCCGTGTCGGCACCAACGCAACAGTGGGGGGGGGGTGACGGTGACAAACAGCCCAGAATCGACGAGTCCTGGCTGACGTTTTATGCACTTCAACGTTCATGGCTGAAGAGTAACAGTACACAGCTTCGGGGACTCACAGTCCATACAGAGATCGATGTCGATGGGAAATTAACTCCATATCAACACGAAATAATCATGGTCCATTCCAGTGATCAAGAATATCGGACAACACTGCATCTTTCACGAAAAGACCTTACGATTTAATGCAGTCTATTTCTATGCTCTGTGCGATCGTCGGCGTAATTCAAGGTTTTGCTTATAAAATAATTACGGTGCTGGAATGGTGTAATTATGGATGTAATCAATCGGCACACCATGCCAGTGCAGTCGATGATGGCCGGTTAGATCAGCCGTAATTAATGCTAATCTTCATCCCGAGGCGGCGATATTAAGGCCGACATCTGCTCGGCCACTACGACAAGCGATTAACTGTAAACACAAACACCGGCCGTCGTTATCGTGTCTGAGCGTACAGCCATGCAACGGCGAGACTCGCAGGGCACCGCTGACTCGTGGATCATGACGAAATGCGCTCATCTCTCGTCTGGAGTCAACTGGCAAGCGGAGAGCGCACGCCTCGCACCGACACACCACTGCCGGACTCAGGAAGAGGCGCCAATCGCTCACCGGTGGCGTGAGCTGCGCTTTAGGCGCCGGTCACGTGGCGGCCATTCTGCCGCATGACTCGCCCGCGCCGTCCGCTTCCCGACTCCATTAGAGCTCCATTAGAGTGTACAAGGCGTGCTTGGCAGGTCGCACGGCAGCTGGGAGGTCGCCCCGCCGGCCATACGAGCACGACAGCTGCGGATGGGCGTGGCAACGGTGGCTGACCCAACCCCCACTCCCCGCTCTCCAGACAACTGACTCGTTCCAGCGGACAGGCTGCGCTGCGCTGACAAGTCCCCCCCCCCGCAGAGTTCATTCTTCGCTGAAGAGAAATGATCATCTGCCTGACGATTGCCTCTCAGGTGAACCACAGACAAATGACGACCTCACAAACAGATGGTTTCCACGCGGCCAAATAACTCACCGCGCAGACAAGTGGCCCTACTAGAAATAAATGCTCCTTCTCAGCAGACAATGATCACTTCCTCCCCCGCACGCACCGACAAATGCTTCTGCATCTATTGCGCAGAAGGCGTCATCCGTCATTCCCTGTGTGGCCGACAAGCACCTGTGCGGGGGACCCTGCCCTGCCGACTCTCTCTGAGGCACGGCTGTCTCCACCTGAGTATGCCACTGTATCGGTGACACATGCTTGTCCCACCTCCGGTGGCGCATTGGGGGCACCGCACCCACCTTCCGGCAGCACATTGCGGATCTTCACGCATTGGTGGCACTGATTCACCTCCGGCAGCACAGTGCGGATCTGCACGCCCTCTGGCAGCACAGTGCGGATCTGCACGCCCTCCGGCAGCACAGTGCGGATCTGCACGCCCTCCGGCAGCACAGTGCGGATCTGCACGCCCTCCGGCAGCACAGTGCGGATCTGCACGCCGTCCGGCAGCACAGCGCGGATCTGCACGCCCTCCGGCAGCACAGTGGGATCTGACGCCGAGGTCCGGCAGCACAGTGCGGATCTGCACGCCTCTGGCAGCACAGTGCGGATCTGCGCCCTCTGGCAGCGCAGTGCGGATCTGCACGCCCTCCGGCAGCACAGTGCGGATCTGCCGCCCTCTGGCAGCACAGTGCGGATTGCACGCCTCCGGCAGCGCAGTGCGGATCTGCACGACCTCCGGCAGCACAGCGCGGATCTGCACGCCCTCCGGCAGCACAGTGCGGATCTGCACGCCCTCCGGCAGCACAGTGCGGATCTGCACGCCCTCCGGCAGCACAGTGCGGATCTGCACGCCCTCTGGCAGCACAGTGCGGATCTGCACGCCCTCTGGCAGCACAGTGCGGATCTGCACGCCCTCCGGCAGCACAGTGCGGATCTGCACGCCCTCCGGCAGCACAGTGCGGATCTGCACGCCCTCTGGCAGCACAGTGCGGATCTACACCCTCTGGCAGCACAGTGCGGATCTGCACGCCCTCTGGCAGCACAGTGCGGATCTGCACGCCCTCTGGCAGCACAGTGCGGATCTGCACGCCCTCTGGCAGCACAGTGCGGATCTGCACGCCCTCCGGCAGCACAGTGCGGATCTGCACGCCCTCCGGCAGCACAGTGCGGATCTGCACGCCCTCCGGCAGCACAGTGCGGATCTGCACGCCCTCTGGCAGCACAGTGCGGATCTGCACAGGTCGGGTCCGGTGCGGTGCGGCCGCAGGCTGTTGCCACCACCAGACAACCAGTCGGGCGAGGCGACACACAATGACCCTTCTGCTCATCTCCTGGGTGATGGGTCCGGTGCCACTACCGGACCGCCAGTGAGGTGACACACAAACACCCTTCTGCTCATCTCCTGGGTGATGGGTCCGGTGCCACTACCGGACCGCCAGTGAGGTGACACACAAACACCCTTCTGCTCATCTCCTGGGTGATGAGTCCGGTGCCACTACCGGACCGCCAGTGAGGTGACACACAAACACCCTTCTGCTCATCTCCTGGGTGATGAGTCCGGTGCCACTACCGGACCGCCAGTGAGGCGACACACAAACACCCTTCTGCTCATCTCCTGGGTGATGAGTCCGGTGCAGCTGTCGGCCGCCCGTTCAGACCGGACCCGTGTCGCTCGTGCAGAGTCCGACCAGGTCGCCGTCGCCGGCGTCCAGAGCGCACCGAACATGTGTAGGTTTAGCGCGCTCGCTGCAAACTGATCACAATCACAGCTGCTCGACTTGTTGAACATTCACGCTCGAGGAATGCCAGCCGAGATGCCGGACAAGGGGACATCCTCTAGCTGTAGTTCGCGTTCTAACGCTCGATATGTGAGCGCGCATGCCTTGGTCAGTTGGTATGACGTTGTATATGCTGGGAGCATGCCGTCGTACAGGATGACACAAATCGATAGCCGCATGGTCGGGGCACGCCAACCACAAACGTTCAACGAGATTAAAACGACAAATTCCTGGATGACCGCACCGAACTGGTGAGCTGACTCGGTGCACCCACTGATGAAAACAAAGATACATCTGTACAATCTCAATTCGAAGTATTAAATACATCATATAACTCAATAAAACAGAGGTATGCCCGACATGGATCTTGGCTACGGACATGACTCCATGTCAACCGCAAAATCAACAGTTGTCTAATGTGCTGTATGTGACAGGGATTTCTTCGGAGCTTAAGAGATGCATGTACTGCGCCAGCCATACAGTTGATTGTAATTTGCGGGCGATATTCGACAAGGATTGTTTTAGTTGAAGATTTTAGTATGCTGACCACCGGGAGTGCCGGCTGAAGCCATTATCAACATTTTGTGTTCCTTAATTAGGATATTTTGAAGCGGATTTTAACACCCTGAGCAACAAGAAAAGTAACTATTGAGTTGATTTTTGTCTCGAAGGACATCAACAAGCGTGATGACCGATTGGTAGCAAAATACTTGAGGCTGCAGTTCCAGAACCAGAACCTGTGGCCAATCCTATCATCCACCGTCCGTGATGACTCGTTATTTGCTATTGTGTGCAAATGATACCGCCCAGCTGAGTGCATCGTCAGAAACGTTGCGAGCATAATTTATCCAACACATTAACAACATACGCAGCAGCGCACTCAGGATTCGTAGAGCGCGTGTGACGGTACCTTGAATTTTCGATCATCAACACCCATGCCCCTCTTTAGAAAGCAAGTCAACTTTACGTCAGTAATCGGGGTGAGAGAAACCCCTGTTGTGCCCTTAAGTCGATGCGGGTTGTAGATCGAAGAGGAGATATTCGCGTACACACCTTTCACGAGCCTTGTCCAGTAGTGGGTGAAGTGAAACTGGGCGGTAACTATACGGTAGTTGTGGTGTTGGAAGCACTGAACTATATTTAACCAATGCATTCAAAGTGCATACACGCGCATGATCATTGCGCACATTCCGTCCTGCTCCTTTCCGGTTGTTACTCCCAGTTAATCTTTATCTGATACGCGATCAAAAACAGGCAGCGAGAAGCCTGTCTAAACGGTGTTTCTTACACTGCAGCACACCTGAGCATAGCTCAGTCGGTATTCCGGTCAGCTCTCAAGTGATACCCACTGTTTTCCTGCCGATGTAATCCCATCGGTTCTAATATAGATTTAATTGGGATACTAAGAGGGATGCACATTACGCAACAATTGCTACCTTCCGTGGTACATCGGCATTACCGACACAATCTCAGCTGGGGAGTAGACCAGTATCTGCATCTTCCAGTCCAGTGCCTGATCTACCAGTGACGTCACAACCTGGGCGGACGGGCAGACCCACCACGCCACTAACCAGTCCCTGAGCTACCAGTGACGACACAACCTGGGCGGACGGGCAGACCCACCACGCCACTAACCAGTCCCTGAGCTACCAGTGACGACACAACCTGGGCGGACGGGCAGACCCACCACGCCACTAACCAGTCCCTGAGCTACCAGTGACGACACAACCTGGGTGGACAGGCGGACCCTCCGCGCCACTAACCAGTCCCTGAGCTACCAGTGACGACACAACCTGGGCGGACGGGCGGACCCTCCGCGCCACTAACCAGTCCCTGAGCTACCAGTGACGACACAACCTGGGCGGACAGGCGGACCCTCCGCGCCACTAACCAGTCCCTGAGCTACCAGTGACGACACAACCTGGGCGGACGGACAGACCCTCCGCGCCACTAACTATCAGGTGCGTGTCCGGCCGCGGACATCCGGCCGTGACGTCGCCTCCGCAGCCCGCCACGGAGCGCGTGGATGGCGGGAAGAGGCCATATGTGGCCGAGAGGTGCGGACGAACGGTCGCTCCTGAGCTGTGCCGACACAGGTCAGATGTGTCCCGGTCAGATGTCAGTCAGTCAGGTCAGATGTGTCCCGGCACACACACATCTCCGCCGCCGTCGAAGAAGAGCCGCGGCTTCCTACGTTGGTTGGTTATTTGGGCTTAAGAGTGCATCGGCTGCGATGGTCATATGCGATGGTCACATAGCGTCGCCGACCTCTCACTCCGATTGGTCGCGGGCGGGCTCGTGAACCCCGCCGGCTGTGGGATTCGAACCCACGATCTCACGATAAGGAGCACAGCGGTCTGCCGACGGAGCTCTAGCGTACTCCCACCTCGCCCCGCCGCCCCCGCTGCCGTCGTCGACGGCCGACCGGGTGGTGGGAAAACGGCCGGGTTTAGTGGTGAAAGCGCCGGAGCCCGGCTCAGAAGCTGATCCGGCGATGCGTGCGACTGGCGCCGCCGCCGCCCCGTCCAGAGTCGGTGACGTCAGACCGGTCAGACCTGGCTCCGACACTCGGGTGCTGCCGAAACTGGAAACTGCCGTTTCCGTTCTTGGGCGGATGCAGACGGGGGAGAGGCACTATGGTCACGGGTCCCCATGAATAGGTGGTGCTCCTCGGACCGGGAAAATGCGTCCATTCGAAGAGGCTTGATTGCACCCCTTCGACCCCGCCCCACGAATCAGCCAAAGGTTACCACAAAGGAAAATGCTCAGGCTTCAGCATGCTCTAGTGTTCAGCCGAATGCGCCTCTTCAGGGGCTTCACAGTGGCGAGGAAATGGCCCCCTCCAGACGACGGGCATCCCTTCCCCATGCAAATTCCTCGAGCTGCCCCTGCTCCCGGTCTGGGCGTTTATTCGCCAAATAATGGAGCTTAGCATCTCAATGGGGTGCCCGAATCAGTGAAGTCTTCCGTCGAACCTCTCTAATAGCACATAATTGAGCAGGGTATCACGTAATTCGTGTTTATCTTGTGAGCCTTCACGCCACTACGCTCTCAATATCTCAATATCCCTTGCAATAAATCCCGGAATTACGTTCAGCCCCCGGCATTTCCATATATGGCATGAGCTCTGACGGGATGACAAGAGCATGATCGACGCGTGACTAAGGCTCGTTACATACCATCTCGGTGATTCGCTGTGCTGATCGTGGCGCCCGCGCCATAAGGAGTCAGCTGAGGTGGTTGGGTATGAGTTTCCGCAGCACTCGATATCGCTGGGCGTTACGCTAATTAGTTGGCCGTCGTCAGTGATAGGTATGTTGGAGGCATAGATGTCGCCATGATCGCCACACTACAGACAGGCGACTGGCTGCCAAACGAGTCTGTGAACAGCATGCGAACACGGCGAACTGTGAACAACTGGCGGATATAATACATAAACTGCATGATGAGGTGACATGATGTGAAATAAAGGAGAATTCAGGAGCTGTCAACTTCACATTGGTGACCACCTTGACGATGGCTCAGTACCGCATGTCTGACTCAATCCGCTACAAATATTTAGGTTTTAAGGCAAGCGGCAATGGTTGGCTGTTGCCGATACGCACCTTATGCATGTGTAGATTTTCATGGCTATGAAGCATCGCCGCTAGTCACAGAAGTAAAAATATCTCTAAAAGTCTAGGAGTTATATTAAATCTTCGACACTAAGCCTCGAACACTGGAAACACACGTAAATATATCGACACTTTACACTTCTAATGAATGTTGGCAACCTCTAAACTTCAGTAACCTTGTCCTCCATATGTAGAAATATGTAATTGCGCCTACATACGCACACATGCACAAGGGTGCATAGAAACACTGCCTATGGGTAGCCGCATATTAAGTATATGTGCGTATATGCAGCTGCATATTGAGGTATATTCATGCACTGCATCGATTTTATTAAAGTTGCTGAAAGTGAAGGCTTGTTCGACATTCTCTGCATGTGGAAAGTATCAATGAATTGCGTACATTGAAATGCAAGGAGTGAGATACAATTCAAAACGTTATACTTGATGTAAATAATTCAGCATGATTTCAGGCTTATTCGACACCTCCTTACTACTGAGACAAATGGTTATGTTCGAAAGCCATGTCCTTGCTATAATTAACAATGTTCATTGAACATCATATTAGTACTTTTGTTCATCATGCGTACAATTGTCGACTTACAGCCGTATTGATTGAAATAGCTGAATGCATTTGTGTTCAGATATTCTGACAACTTGCAGGTCGTTTTTCAATCTCACAATCTTTACTCTCAATCTCACAAGGCTTATGCTCAATTGTGTCACTTAAGGAGGGGAACCATGGCTGCCCCTCCCCAGCATGCTCTGCCACCCATGCAGGTGCAGGTGTGTCGATCTATCAGCAACCCCCCTCCCTGGCCCGGGATGGTTCTGCCACCCATGCAGGCGCAGGTGTGCCGATCCATCAGCAAGCCCCCCTCCCTGGCCGGGATGGTTCTGCCACCCATGCAGGCGCAGGTGTGCCGAGCCAACAGCCAGCTACAATGTCACGTTCATCACTCTGGAATACAATAGACAAAGCCAAGGCCTAAATATACAAGCCCGTTCATCTCATTGTAGAAAACAATGCGCAAAAACAGCGGTATCTTATGCACGCCCTCTTGCACGACTACTGCCACGATCCTCAAAACACATGGTCAACGAGTCAACATTTTTATTCTGCTTCAAGCTTCTTCGTTTCCCCTCGCACGAGCACAGAATATCAGATGACTTCGTGAGAGCAAGATGCAGCGAGGCTTGCAGTGAATACATGCAATTGAAATAGCCCAGCTGGACACAAATGCAGCCATAACAAAAGTCTGTTTTTTTTCCATTCAGCGAAGCATTTGCTGGTCTAAACGCTGAAATCAATACGACTTGTGAGGTAAGTGGAGGACTGGCGAGGGAAGGGCTGGCAATAGAAGCGGACATGCACATAGATGCAGTCAATGGAATAGCCAGACTTATTGATAATGCAATCGAAGCACAAATTGTGGCCACTTTTCTCCGCTGAATACGTGTCAAACGTGTTATTGTTACGGATCCATACAAACATGCTCATCGCTCCACGTATGAAACAGTACTGCTCCATGCAGGGACATTGATTTATGAAAATTATTGGGCGGGTAGGTAATACATGGAGATAATGGACGGATCCATTATCTCCATGTATTGCCTATAGAGATGCACCTCTCTTTACACGCTTCATTTTGATAGACGGATGCCTGTTTGAAAGAAAGTAGTGAAGTAACGGACACATACTTAAATTAGTGCCAAGCAGCCGTGTTGGTATGGAAGGGACAGGATGTAACTACGTATACATCGATCGTTGTTTACGTGCACATATATAGTCACCACAACAAACATGAGGTCGAAGGCTTCATGCACCTTCATCTGTCCACACAAAGCTGGCTCCACTCTAGCCATAGACAATGCAGATGAGGATCAGGGTCACAAGCATCACCGGTAAACTTCATCCGATCATCTCGGATCACCCAGCTTCAGTCCAATCCAAGCCGGCTGCACTTGGGCACCGGTTCGGCTCAGAGTCCGATCACGAAGCGCGCCAACAGCCCGCGGAAAACCTTACGGCGGGCACTGCCATCGCACTCTGATCAGCACGTGCGGACACACACCGACAGCAGACAGACCAGCACATATGGACACACACCTGACAGCACAGATGGGACACACGACAGCAGCAATAGCACCAATCGACAGCAGGATCAGCACGTGTGGACACACATCGACGGCAGCCAGATCAGCACGTGTCGGACACACACCGACGGCAGCCAGATCAGCACGTGCGGACCACACCGACGGCAGCCAGATCAGCACGTGGCTTGACGCAGCCTGATCAACCGACGGCAGCCAGATCAGCAGTGTGGACACACACCGACGGCAGCCAGATCAGCACGTGCGGCACACATCGACAGCAGCCAGATCAGCACGTGTGGACACACACCGACGGCAGCCAGATCAGCACGTGCGGACACACCCTGACGGCAGCCAGATCAGCACGTGTGGACACACATCGACGGCAGCCAGATCAGCACGTGCGGACACACCCTGACGGCAGCCAGATCAGCACGTGCGGCACACTCGACAGAGCAGATCAGCACGTGGGACACACTCGACGGCAGCCAGATAGATGTGGACACACACTGACGGCAGCCAGATCAGCACGTGCGGACACACATCGACAGCAGCCTGATCAGCACGTGCGGACACTCAACGACAGCTAATCGGGGTGGCGATCGCAAGGTCGACTCCGACCGGGCGATACGATCAGCTCCCCCTCCCCCTCTCCTCAGCCCCAGTCCGGTGCAAGGTGGCGGCGGTCTGCCTGGCACTCAATGTCACTGCTGACGAGGCGAGACGAGGTGCTGACGGTCGGCGCGAGTAGTCCTCGGACCCAGTGACACCGCTGTTGTCCACAGCTGTTGACATCCAAACGAGACCAGCTGACACCAGTTGGCATCGCCTAACACCCGGTGACACCCGGTGACACCGTCCGGTCGCAGACTGTGAGGAGTGAGGTGACAACCCTATGCAGTTGATGTGCAGTGGAGACCCTATGCAGTTGACACCATGCAGCGAGTTGGTTAGTTAGTTATTTGGGCTTCGGGGCGCTTCAACCAGAATTGATCATTCGCGCCCAGCACCCCACGCAGTTCATGCCATGCAGTTGGTGTGCAGTGGAACTGGCCGGCGACAAATGTCGCCCGATGGCGCTCGACAACGCTGGCGAAGACACGGGCTGTCCACCTCTCACCCTGCCACTGCCTGTGCGCCGGGCCACCCTCCCCCCGCCACGCTGCGCCGGGCCGACTGCAGGTCACGTGACGGCGAGCTGTCGCTGGCGACAGCACACACCTGGGGACACCGAGGTTACCCGTCCACCTCTCACCCTGCCACTGCCTGCTGCGCCGGGCCGACTGCAGGTCACGTGACGGCGAGCTGTCGCTGGCGCGACCTGGGCGTGCAGTGCGTGCCGGCGGAACCCGAACGCCACGTGAGGTGTCGGTGTCGGCGGCAGAGTCGGTGGCGACCCGCGCGGCTCGAGTTTCTGGCGCGCCGTCGCTGAGGCGGTGGGCGGGGAGGGGGTGACGGATCAACGGCGCTGCGGTGTGTCGGCAGCCGCAGCCCGGCGGGGGGGGCGTCGACGGGCATGTCGGCGGGAGGTGCCACGGCGGTGGCGGAGATGAAGGCGGCGCCGGCGGCGTCGCGGTCGCCGCCGCAGCCGCCGTGACCGGCGGCGACGACGGTCGCCTCTCGGGTGTCGGCCCGGCTGAACGGCGGCACTGAGCGGCGACGCTGAATGGCGCGCCTGCCCACCAGATGCCCCCGACATCTGAGCCGCCACCCTACCTTGGCGCCGACCCGAGTCATTGGGGGCGCCGCCTCCTCCCCTCGCACCCCTCACGGCTCGACCCTGGGCCCGGAAGAGTCACCAGCCAACGGTCCCCGCCCAAGGTTGGCCTCCACGGCGTGCCGTTGAGAGAACGGAGTGCGCCTCCCGGAAAGATGACCGGGTCGAGATACGTCTCCCGTAAAAGGTGCCCAGGTCGCGGTACATCTCCCGCAACTGTGACCGGGTCGGATTTGCGTGCGCAGCGCGTCGTTCGCACCATCGATCATTGTCCCGGATCTGATGAGCCGTTTATGCACCCGTGGTCCTGTGCGCCAGACGTCTCCGCCCGAACATGGGTCAGGGTCCGACTTGAACTATGCGTCAGACGAGCGTGCGCCGTCCGGCGTCCATCCCGCCGACCCGGGCCTCTCTGAGTCCACCGGAGCACTGGACGCCAGAACAAGACGGAGGCGACAGTCAGCCTGACCGGAGCCCCCTCCGTCCTCAAGACAGAAGACCGATAGTCAGCCTGACCGGAGCCCCCTCTGTTCCCAAGACAGAGAGTGACAATCAGCCTGATCAGAGCCCACTCCGTCCCCAAGACTGAGGGCGACAGTCAACCTGACCTGAGCCTTATCCATTCCCAAGACGGAGGGCGACAGTCAGCCTGGCCGAAGCTCTCTCCATCCCCAAGGCAGAGGGCGACAGCCCGCCTGATCTCAGCCTTCTCCGTCCTCAAGTTGATTCAACCAGAAAGCGACACGCTTCAATCAGGATGAATTTCAATCCGGCTAAGCCTGGACCGCACCACTAGCTCCCGAGCTGAGCTAGTGAGTGATATATCTCTGATATGTCACGCTGCTGCACTCCCCCGAACACAGTACCGCCCCACTCGGCGACGGGGTCTGATGTGCCTCTCATCGACAGTACGGACTGCACCAACCACATCGGAATATTGGAAAACATGAATCCTCACGTGCGCAGTCCGCTCTGCCCACGAAAACCTGCTCACCCAGCAGATGCGCACCCAAGGGGTGGGAGCGGGGGCCTGGTTACCCGAAATCTGACAAAAATCCTCCTTTTGCGAATCTTTTATGCGAATGCATTTATGGGCACATCAGGAAAATAATAATAAAAATATGTGTTAATAATAATAATAACTTCAATGGGATTCATCCCTCAGGTGAAAGACTTCTTTGTGTGAATCCTGGGTGCACCCTTGTTGCCAGGCATAATGCATCTCGCACTAGACGCAAGCATTGCGACGCTATTGTTATCACAGTCAGTCCAGGATCTGTCTGATGCACGTGCTAATATCGTCAGCTTAGCTAACGGACAGCTAAGCTTAAGGGCGGGGCACTCATCTATGAATGGAGCACATGCCGACACTAAACTTCGGATGAGAGTCAGCACCAACATGAGGTTGTCAGCGTTGGGACCGTAAAATTGATAGGATAGGTGTTAAGACCTGTCGCGGATGGTTTGTTGGTTCATGGTGTCATCACCATCCATTACAGCCGAAGTTATCTATGCGCCTGGCTCTGTTTGGAAACCAAGGACCATTCATCCTCAATACTTATATCTGCCGATGAAGATGCATCGAGTCTTGACGCTTCTGTGCGACAGCCACGCTGAAGCTTCACGGATAAGTGATGACATCTGTCGGTGACGGCTCGCTGATCTTCGGTGCAAAGGTGTGCCGGTGCGGCCCCGCGATTTGTGACCCCTCCGCTGTCGGCACAGGTCGCCTGATGCCTGCACGAGTCCCATAACTCGAAGACAGTGGACAGGTGAGACCGTGAATGGCCCGCTCGGTGCGCCGCACCGCCATTTGCGGAGCGGCAAACCCGCGTAACGTCTCGGGCGCGTCTCAATGCCGGCTCTATTTGTCAGGATTTCACTGCATCGACGGGCGCCCGGCAAGAACAATAAATCTGCTATCGGTTTATTGCCGCGCTGTGATCGATGGGGCTCTCACGCCGGTTGCCCCCCCCCCCAATCCCCACCACACCCCCACCCCACCCCACCCCTAATCCCCACCTCCACCCCGGCGCCCAGTCTTACAGTAGCGAGTGCATTATACAGAAACTGCGCGCCCAGCAGCTGGCAATTGTGCAGACGTGGGCGGGTGACCTCACACGGGGCGGGTCAAGGCCACGCGCCGGCCCTGGCTCGGTACGGGAGCGACAGCCACCGGTCGAAAGGCAAGCGGACACGTGGTCAGCCGAGTTGAGAGTCGGCATCACCGCGGGGATCAGCGGACTGCCGATGGGATCACTGATCGAGCTCCATATAAATCCGTCTGTGAGACTGCACGCTAGCATACAAGCGTGTCGCGCTGTACTGCATTCCATAGCATGGCACTGGACAAACGTGTAGGCATTAATATTGTAGCATATGCCGTTGCTATGCTGCATAGTCATTCTGCACTGCATAGTAATATATGTGCTGCACGTTGCTATCGCTAGGCAGCCTTGTAATGCAAATACTAGTGCTATGCTATTACGTTGCACATATTGTGTGGTGTTGTGCGGTACGGATGATCTTCTAACATGCATTCCATCGTTCGCCGATGATTATTTAATTACTACGTAGTACAATGGGTACAGCAATGCCCAATCCCGGGCTTTCAACTATTCTGGCATCGCCATGTTTTCAGGCAAATAAAAGGTGGGCTTGAAAAGTCATAACCTTGGCTTCGTAGATATTTGACGCGATGTCTTCCATTATGACAAAATCCGGGCTACACGGTGTAAATAGTTCACAATTTCCTTCAAGATTTCACTGGCACGCTATTTAGTGTATGTTCGTATACTGAGCAACTCACAGCTGTACTTCGAGTGACAATGCCATCAGACACGGCAGTGCAGCAGCGATACTTCGTGTGTAATTTTGGAGGCCCGGACACCAGAGGTTCAAATTGAGCCCCGCTAATTCTCCTAACACCAACATTTGTATTTTCAATGAGCACCTGCAAGCTGTCAATCATGGCTGGATAAGCTTAGTATTTATTGCATGGTTGTATGATATGAAAGGATGTAAGCTAGATTTATCACAATGAGTCAAAGAATGACGGCACTTTATTTGTTAGGTGTATTTAAGGTGTAATGGGGGTCTTAAGGATCAGTCCGAAAGACACCCTGAGAAAACGATGGTTTTGAAACCACTGATCAGGCTGACTAAATGAGTACAAATAATTAATCCTCGAACAAGTAATCTGCATCATCCATGGAAGACGTAAAATGCAATTTCGGCACCCTGTTTCGACTACAAACTAAGCAGTAGGCAGTCCCATCGGCTGACAACTATGGGTCAAACTAGGCAGTACGCAGTCCCATCGGCTGACGACTCTGGATCAAGTGATGGCTCAGTTGTTAATAGAATCGGTAATAAATTTGTGCTATGAAATGTGACGTTCCAAATATACATGAAGATGTCGTTCCAGATAAACACGTCGTGTGCGCTAAGAGCATTTTAGCCGAGCCCATCACTCCTGATCTTGCAGCTTTGTAGCTTCTACTCACAGAGTGACAACTCAGCGACAGGGCGACAAAATAGCACAGGGTGACAAAGCGGTAACATGGTGACAACGCAGGCGGCCTGCATCATCATGCACTTCTAACATTGGTAACATTTGATGAAAGGAACGACCAGAAACCACACGCCCAAAACGAATGCAGGAAGTCAGGAATGGAGCTAAGGGGTATTGCTTGATTACCGTTTCCTACCAATATTTCCACACTCGCTATCCACTCACGGCCATGTAGGTTTGCTTCCATCATTTTCAGGCCTGGCATTAGCTAAAGGAGTTCCTCCTTTCCACAATATAGGGATTGGGGGCGCAATAGTTTCCCTCCTCAATCAAATCACGAAATGATTCATCTGCGTGAAATACAAGCTACAGGTGAGAAATTGGAGGATAATTCAGAGACAGAAAAACAAACGTTGGCGCTCCCAGGGGGGTCACATCCTTCAACAGTGCATCGCGGTCTCGAATTCCGGGGTCTGAGCTGAGGATGATCTGAGACGGGTGCTGCTCCCAGAGCTGAGGATGATCTGAGACGAGTGCTGTTCCCAGAGCTGAGAATGATCTGGCACAGGTGCTGCTCTCAGAGCTGAGGATGATCTGAGACAGGTGCTGCTCTCAGGGCTGAGGGTGAGCTGACACAGGTGCTGCTCCCAGAGCTGAAGCTACCCCGACACAGGTGCTGCTCTCAAAGTTGAGGCTGTCCCGACACAGGTGCTGCTCCCAGAGCTGAGGATGATCTGAGACAGGTGCTGCTCCCAGAGCTGAGGATGATTTGATACATTTGTTGCTCTCATAGCTGAGGGTGAGCTGACACAGGTGCTGCTCCCAGAGCTGAGGATGATCTGAGACAGGTGCTGCTCCCAGAGCTGAGGATGATCTGGACACAGGTGCTGCTCCCAGAGCTGAGGGTGAGCTGACACAGGTGCTGCTCTCAGAGCTGAGGGTGAGCTGAGACAGGTGCTGCTCCCAGAGCTGAGGATGATCTGAGACTGCTCACCGCTCCGACAGACCTGCTGCGCGTGCCAGCGGTCGCCCGTCAGAAGTTCACTGCTGACAAGGAGCAATCTCTTCAAGCCAGAGGGGGGGGGGGAGATCGTCACCGCGCTCGACACTGACGAGTCACGTGGTGGCGCCGACGTGGACTAACTACGGTGCCGCATAGTTGACGTCGATCCAAGCGACGTCTGAATGCGACTCCTGGGAGGGGGGGGCGAGTGACACCTTCAAGGGAAGCCTTACCGTTGGAAGCTGGCTGGTGCCGCCCAGTGAGGTGTCGGCAGCGTTGCAGAATCGTCGGAGGCAGATAGTGTGAGCCATAAATACTCCCCCGGTCAGCCAGACAGGTGATATCTTCGCGGCCACCCCGGAGCCGCTAGGAGCTCTCCATCAAGATGGCCTCGCAGCATGCCGAAGACCGAAGACGCGACTTTTCGCCAAACAATTGAAGTGATCCATCCCGCTGAAAATCGGTGGTGTGGATATGCTTTAAACGTGAAGCGCTGTGTTCAAAGCATAAATAACCACCCTGAATGCACTTCGTAAGCGTCGACGTCGGCGGGCGTCGTCGGAAGGCCCAGCTCCACGGGTGGATTTTATTATTGGGGGGAGATGGGATAAACATGCATCTCTCACGTTGAAAATACACATCCCCAACTTTTGTGTCGCATATCATCTGTTTGTCAAAGGGAGTCATTGTGCCCTATAATGACACCCATGCGAAAATTGTGTACTGGAAGCACAATCTTGCCAAATGCATGACATGTGGATTCGTGTGATGACATGACAGGTGAGAAATATGAATTTCTCATCTGGCTGGGAAATGTCAGTCCGTCTCACCACTGCCTGCTCAACAAAAATGCATTATTACAGCGTACTCCTGACACTGTTGCCATGCAACCTTAAATGAAGCTGCACAGTTCCGTTGCTGTCAGGCCCGGCCCCGCTGACCTGGTTCCGTCCCGGGTCACTTGCCGGGCCAAGCCCCGGTGACATGGCTCCGCCCCCAGGTCACCTGCCGGGCCCGGCCCCGGTGACCCTGCTCCGCCCCCGGGTCACCTGCCGAGCCCAGCCCCTGTGACCTGGCACCGTCCCGAGTCACCTGCCGGGCCCGGTCCCTATGACCTGGCTCCGCCCCAGGTCACCTGTCGCGCCGTGTGGCGCTGACGTCGAGACCCGGTGGTGTCGTGACGCTGACACAGGCTGACTGGCCGGATCGAATGGCCGGGGTGTGGTGTTACCGGCGCGGGGGGCACCGGCCGCCCCCACCGCCTCCGGTAGGGGTGGGGTGGGGGTGCTGCACTGACCTCGGCTGTGAGCCGACCCACAACGGCAACGGTAGTGGCACGGCTCTCGGCACCACATGGAAATCCAACGGCTCCGGAGGTCGTGCGATGACCCGACCACGGAACTGCAAATATTCACACACACACACACTGCTCCCCGAACAGCTTCGACAAGCGCACGAAGACTCAGACAGAACTTCTGCGAATATCAATATACACACTGCTCCCCAGAACAGCTCCGAGAAGCGTAAGAAGATTCAGACAGAACGTCTGCGAATATTCATATACACACTGCTCCGCCGAACAACTCCGAGAAGCGTAGGAAGATTCAGGCTGAACGTCGGTGAATATTCATACATGCGGCTTGTCCGCCACTCGGGGACGTTCAGAGGTGTGGAGTGCATTCCGGAGCTTAGGTCCATTCTGCTCGGCAGCATTATGGTAATGTTGAATGTTGTGCAACATGTTTGGTACCCATGCCCAACTCATCAATCGCCACGGTGGTGAAATCTACGTGCACGCTAATGTGCACGTGGCTGCAAAAAGGTCAGTTCCCCTCTTGACCCGTCTGCTGAGCTTCCCCCACATAAAGAATATTCTCGCACAATGCCTTTTCTTCTCGAGGCAAAGAGTGTGCACCTTCTTTCACGCGCCACGGGTCTTACGACATCGCTTCTTGCCAAAACGACCGACGGTGACGGGCACAGCCGCACAGATGCGAACAGGTGAGAGCCCCATGTAAGCGGCAAAGTGTTCTAAAAACAAAGCCGGCGCTGTGCAAAAACCACGGCAAGAACAAAGCGCGCCGCCGCTTCAGCTTCATCGCTGGTGGCACGCACCTCCTCGATGGTGCGTGCCATCGAGGAAGTGGCACCCCCCCCCCTCCCCATCCGGGCCATCTGTCTCCCGTATGTGAGCGGTCCGTGGTCATACGTGGCACCGCTGGATACGCGCATTACGTGTCTTCCCCTCAGAGATGCCGTGAAAACCGACAACAGTCACGCAGCTGGCAGAAAAACGCAGAAGACAAAGAGGTTCACTCAGTGCAGGGCGATGTCGCAGGTGCTCCCGGGAATTCAGAGCGGCCAAAGCCTCTAATTTAGCTTGTTTTAAGTGATAACTTAGCTTTCTGTGCATTGCACCACATGACATTGAAAATAAAATGTTATAAAGTATAAACCCAATTATATTTTTTCTGAAGCGTTTGTACTACATGAGCGAAAGGACACGGCGCCATACATTTGCCAGCTTCGGAAATACACTCTCACACCATCCACTACCGATATAAGGTCAGCAAGCAGCTGATGCATGCGAAATTGAAATCTGAAATCGCTATGGCGTCAGCGAAGATCCACGAAGCGCCACAGCGCTTTATCCCGCGTCATGTGCATGCCATCGTCCCGCCCTGCCACCAGGACACCCCCTCCCCTCCCGCCAGGACACCCCTCCCGTTCTGCCACCAGGTCACCCTCTAGCTCGGCCGCCAGGACACCCTCGCTCGGCCGCCAGGACACCCTCCCGCTCGGCCGCCAGGACACCCCTCCCGCTCGGCCGCCAGGACACCCTCCCGCTCGGCCGCCAGGACACCCCCCCGCTCTGCCGCCAGGACACCCCTCCCCTCCCGCCTGGACACCCCTCCTGCTCGGCCGCCAGGACACCCCTCCCCGCTCTGCCGCCAGCTCACCCTCCCGCTCTGCCGCCAGCTCACCCTCCCGCTCGGCCGGCGGGACACCCCTCCCCTCCCGCCAGGACACCCCCTCCCGTTCTGCCACCAGCTCACCCTCCCGCTCGGCCGCCAGGACACCCTCCAGCTCGGCCGCCAGGACACCCCCCTCCGCCAGGACACCCCTCCCGTTCTGCCACCAGCTCACCCTCCCGCTCAGCTGCTAGGACACCCTCCAGCTCAGTCTCCGGCCGTGCGGGCGGCCGGGCAGCCGCAAGTCACTTGAAACCACGCTGCGATAGCACACGTCGTTATCGTTGCTTGATTGGCGCCAGCTCGGGTGTCGCGAAAAGAAGTTGGTGTGTGTGTAGAAGGCGATAAGAAGGTGGTTGATGGAAATTGGGTACGCCCGTTGGTGTTGCGCGGGACCTGGACAGCGTGTGTCAGCGGTGTGCTTGCAGTGTTGCTCGCTGTTCTTCAGTGGCGTTCTTTGTGAATATGGGATAAAAAATACCGCCAATATGCGGTGAAAGTTCTGTACAAATCAGAGGCTTCTGTCAAAACTAGTGCTGAATAGTCTAGCTTGTGTTCCCTGCTGGGAAACCATCTAGCCAACGTTCAAACAGAAAAGGCAATGGTCGCGTGCGAACAAGAGCTGAAAGGTGCGTTGCGTTACCTCACCTTTAATGTCCTTTGTCCTGCTATGCACCTGCATGAAAGCGAGGGACCCAAAACATTGCTGAGGTCTCGATATATCTCAGATCAATATTGAACAAATGCATCGACATCAGTTTCAAGACATGACCGAGATAAGTTGCATGTATCGTCGACAAATTTCGCTCACCTACCACAGCTCAGCCATGCTTTCACATAGGATATTGTCCTGTTTTCAGCATGCATCTATGTGTTGCAGCCCCACCAATAGCCAGCCACATCGGTCGCCACGAACGTGCGCGTCGCCATGGTCACGGTGCGCGTCCGTCGACCCCCCCCCCCACTCCTGACCGCCTCTTGGCGACCACACGGGTCACCACGAACGTGTGTATCGCCATCGCCGCGGCGTGCGTCCGTCGCCCCCCCCCCCCCCGATCACCTGTTGACAGCCACACCAGTCGCTAGGCATTCTGGTCACCACTAGCGTGTGCGTCGCCGTGACCGCAGCACACGTCTGTCACCCCCCACCACCACTCTGACCACCTGTTGGCAGGTAGTGTGAACTGACGGCGACATTCGAGCGGCCAGATCGGGTGACCGCAGACTAATGAGCCGTTGGGAGGGAGGCTCCGTCTCGCCTTCACGGGGTGCAGGTATCGACGGTTGCCGCACCTGCCTTCTAGTGTGTGTGTGGGGGGGGGGGGGCAGTGCCTGCTTGACCTCCTCGCCATGGTATTTTAACTATCGCGAGAATAAGGATCAGTTTTTTTTTAGCGTGTGGCACTCCGTTGGAGAACAGCGCCAATGTGCAGTGCAACGGTGACGCACTACCACACGCGGATAAGATCCAAACAATTTTAATGCCAGCAAACTACTGTTTACCACTCCCAGAATTAAAAAAAAACATTCTTTTTGCACGGCTTACAAGTGTTACAAATACCTCACAAACACCAAACATCCATATTCCATCGTGGTGATCCCGGGGGCATTAAATGCTACAGGTTTCCAAATATTCATAACACTGATTCAAAATCGGCCGCAAGCTCAGAATTTGTAGCACGCACTAGTTGAGGAATTTGTGCGAGCCTCGCCTCGCCAACCTCCTCCTCACTGGATGCACCTTGACAATTCGGCCCTATATTTTTCAGTCCAAACACAGGCAGGCATACCAATACGCTACACGAGAGAGTCACGTTAGAGTCAGACGCCCGCCCGAAGAGTCCTAGATAACACCACGCGCTGGCCAAGTGTGTGTGTATATATCTGTGTGTATGCGTATTTATTTGTGTTTGTTACGCCTCCGCGGCTCCAGGCCGCACTGGTGCACGATGCTGGTGTGCACAAGGCTGGTGTGTACAAGGCTGGTGCACAGTGCTGGTGCACGTGACGGCCGGTTGTAGCCCCGGTCAGCTGCGGCCGTGCGGGCATGGGTGCGGCATAAACACGGGCTCGTGGTGCTGCGGGTACCATGCGGAGTTGCCGGCGGTCGCAGTGCAGCGTCCGTCGGAACTGGGCGACGGCAGATTCGCGGCAAATCCAGACAAATAAATATACCGGCGAGGGATTCTCCCACGCGCAACTTGCGATTTTAGCATATTCCCACCGGAGGAACATTTCCTCGGGGATCGCCGCCAGGTTTCAAGACATAACGACCGATGCGCTAGGTGAGGAAGCCATCAGCTGTGGGGAGCAGCATAATTACGGCCAAGGAGCTTGACAACGTACCTTCCCGCTTAGGTGTTGGTTAGTCGGTTATTGGTCTTACGACACATCGACCGTTGAGTCATGTAGCGTCGTCGATCTCTTACGATGATTGGTCGTGGGCGGAAAGTAGCGACAGGTGAGACTCGAACCCACAACCTTTCGGTTGTGAGACTAGCAACCTACCCCTAGGCTACTCGTCCCCTCCGGCCTAGGTGGCTGGGCTGCCCACTTACCGTGCCGAACCCGTCTGACTGCGGCATCATCGAATTATAGCGCGTGATATGCGAGGCAAGGCTCCTCAGATGTTGGGAAAGTGGTCAGAAATTCGAGTGCTTTCGCTGCCGGTTAGGGTTAGACCTTGTCAAGGACAGCGACTGGCACAGGTATTTGGGGATCGCTCTGAAAAAAATGTCTGGAAGTCAAGAAGGAAAGGAAAGGAGAATGGGCAAATGTCTCGGACGCGGCTGCAGAACCACATACTGTGGTATTTATTTCATATATCTCGCGTATTACAGGGTGAATTAAACGCACGAGATATTTGTTGAAGATTAATGGTTAAATTATCGGAAAAACAACCCTGCCGTCTTTTCCTGTGCACTTATTTATATTGCGGAGACCACTTAAGGAATGGCAGATTGGTTGTGAGCAAAGCGATTACCCGAAATCATTGCCGAGAGCAGAGTTCGTACCCTTTCGCTTCGCACTTGGCAACATCGCCAAGGGACCACAATGGCCAGCTGTATAGTGTAGCTGCACTTACTGCAGGCCTGCTAGTATCTGACCGAAGGATCCGTCTCAGCAAGAAACACAATTGATCGATGCATCAATATCAACTCAGGCTCACAAGATGATGGAGCGCCGATACGCCCTACTATCGCAGCGCTCAATCACGTTCGTGACGTACGAATTGAATGTGAACCTCACTGCCGGCTGGTCACCATGGCAACGGCCCAACGCTGCGCCTGAGTCACCTGTCACATAACGGCAACAGGCGCGACCTTTCATGGCATGCATAAGCTACCGCCGAGCTCACTAAAAATAGCCTAACTGATGCACAGTTAGGCGTGTCTGTCAACTGGACGTCACGGACCGCGAACTGCACCCACCACCTGCCTCCCACTGCTGGAGGGTGTCTGTTCCAGTCTGGGGAGGCGAGGATCTCAACTACAAGGTGAACACCTTACTTATCTGCTCAGTCTGGACGGCGGGCGCCTGGCGGACGGGCCCTCCGTCGGAGCGGCCTCGACGGGCCGGCAGCGGCGGCGCCGCGTTATGATCAGCTGGTTGGAACCGGTCCGAAAATGGGCCGTTTCCAGAAAACAACCCGCTCACCCACTCTCTCCCTCTCCGTCCAACGCAACTGTTGAATGTGATGGCCACCTCTCCGTCCCGCTCACCTGTTGAGTGTGATGGCCACCATGCTGAACAGCGACGCCGCCACGTTGCCGTAGAAGAAGAAGGGGAAGACTCTGCAGGCGGTGTCGCCGAGCAGCCAGGCCTCGCTGATGTACCTGTCGGAGGGGCGGCTCGTCAGCTGCATCCCAAGTGGCTGTCGTCGCAGCCGGGCCTCGGCAGAACATTTGTCGAGTTTGCCGCTCGCGTGCGTGTCTTCTTACTTCGGCTGTATGCGCATAACAGCGGCGCTCAGGTGCGTCGTGTGGGCGCAGATCCATAATGCATCGGCCGCTGCGGTCGGTTACGCTCGGTGTATTGCAAAGTCCACCAGTTACCTACATGTACCACTTACACAGTTACATAATCCAGCGATAACTTACAGGCACCATCTGTGCGGCTACACAATCATACAGTTACAGGTATGTACCGCCCAAACAGTTGCACAATCACACAATTACAGGTATGTATGTACCACCAGAACAGTTGCACAATGAAACAGTTACTTATATGTTATCCCCTGCACAGATTATCCAACAGACTGGTGATGATCGCATGGCTTCCTTTTTAAAGTCAGCTCCGACCCCGGTGAACACAAATGTCCAGTAATCAATGTAACGTGATCACATTTTTGACGACAACAATGCATCAGCTTCGGGACAATGTCTACACATGAGGGGTAGGTCACGCCAAATACGCATTCAAGATATTTCCAAGGCAAAGAAAATACCCCGACATTGATGCAGACGGATTGGGAGGATTCAGAAAGCCGCCCGGTGTGGCGAGCATCTTTCTTTCTGGTCTCCTCTCGTCTATACTATTCAGCATTCTTCCTTTAAATGCATGTCAGCAGCAGATTGTTCGTGTGTGGTGGCACCCTATCACTCCAACTCCCTCCCCCCATTGGAACACTACTTGTCCGCAACCGTTTGATAAGGGATGCCCGAACAGGGCGAGAGCGTAGAGCCAGTGGGCCGCGCTCGCGTGGCAAACAGCAACGCAAGTGTCCAATTGGAGGGCTGGCAGCATTTAATTGCACTACACTTGAGCATCTCTAAGTTTTGCCGAATACTTGACGTGTTGGCATCCAGTCCAAACAAGGGCCCCGTTACTAAGACAAGCTGGGTGCTGGTAAGCTAGCTTCTGAACACGTTCCACACCTAATTAAAAATCGCGTCTATCAGCTGGTGTTGCTTTTCACATTGTTGTGTTCACATCGGGAACGATTGGCGTTTCCGATGTGAACACAACAATCTGTCTTTATGACAGCTTCCGTCTCGCAAGCGCGTTCCATCAACACTGCTAGCATACATCTTGAACAGTGCATGCACCCAATTAGCAATAAGCAGTTCAACAACACTTTAAGCCCGGACGGCACAGATGTGTCCCGACGGCTTGTTTTGGCCGTCCACAAAGACATAGCTCGCTGGCGTTCAAGCTGCCAGGCACTAACTCCAGAGAAGGGTTGATAATTTGTCAGGCGATCAATCTTGGCGCTGTGATGAGCATCAGATCACACTAAATCAATACCGACACACCAGATCAATATCGGTACACCAGATCAATATCCGTGCATCGACATACCAGATCAACACGCACGATAACACGCACAAGACCAATGACGTTATTTAGCAAACGCCAGATGACACGCACGCACGCACGCACGCACGCACGCACGCACGCACGCACGCACGCACGCACGCACAAGACCAATGACGGAAAATTTAGCTGGCATTCGGACGGACATACTGTGCCTATGTATTGGCAATGATTGGACTGCGTTTGGGTTGTGCTCGGGCTGCGCTTGGAATGCGTCTGAGCTGTGCGAGCTTAGTCTGAGCTGTGCGAGCTGGTCTGAGCAGTGCGTGCTTGGTATGAGCAGTGCGAGCCTGGTCTGAGCTGTGCGTGCATGGTATGAGCTGTGCTTGAGCTTGGTCTGAGCAGTGTCTGAGCTTGGTATGAGCTGTGCTTGGACGTTTGACCTGTGTGGCCAACCTGGGTGTTTGCGCTGAACCTCAGCTGTGCCCATACTGAACTGTGCCCAAGCCATTGAGCCGATGCGATCTGATACCTACAGGCAGCTGCAGCCTCCGCTTCACATCCTCCCTCCACACCACAGACGAGCGCTCTATTTACTGGCTCGGCTGCCGTATTAGCTATTCAGGGCCACGGCCGCGCCCTTCTGACCTGGCACGGCGCACAGTGGACCCCGCGGTGGGCCCGCGTGCGATATGGGAGCCCCCCCCCCCGCCCACGTGGGCTCGGCCGGCAGGTCGGTGGGCCACACACACAGCCGCGCGTGCCAGCTGTCCTGACGGTGCCGCGCACACTGTGCATGCTGATGTGGCCGCTGGGTACACAGCTGGGCCGACGGCGCTCATGACTGGTGGTGTATGTGTGGGGGTGGGGGGGTGGACTTAGGAGTAGCGTGAGCCACCACACCGCGCCGTGTCAGCGGAGCGTTTATACCATGATCGCGGAGGAGTGTACAATCTCGAAGCACCTACTGGCAGGGAATATCTGTACTAGTTATGCTTTGGATACAAGGCATATCATAATTAGGTGCATAAGTAGGTATAGTTAGGCATAATTAGGTGCATTAGATCCATGGAATATTTGCACTGCACATATTTACAAAAATAACATAAATATTGTGGTACCCTCATGCGCAAGGAAAATAATTACGTGACCAATAACTATTCGCGCTATACATAGCTTTCCTTTGCGCGTGGATCGCTTCGAAAATTATTGTGAATACAGAGCTGACTGTTGCACCGACACTAAGTGTCCCGACTTATACCATCATCTCGATTCAGCAACAGCATAATGCCGGTCGTCAGGTGCTGCACAGCAAGGCCAATTTGCTTGTTTATTGGTTGGTTCACGACACACTTTATGCACATTCACGGTAATGGCGCCGCCCACACTGTTTCGCAGGTGGGCCGCGGGATTGGGAAATGTCCTGAGTGGCGCTAGAGTCGAACCCGGGACCTTTGGTACCCATAGCCCGACACCTTAACCACTCGGCCATTCCCGCCCCAAGGCCATTTTGCTGACACGAGCTAAACAGCTAATACGGACTGTGAGACCAAACACAGAGGTATATGAAACGTGCCCACATTTTTGTTTGCCAGTTGGTGCAAGGGCGAGTGGGTGGTCATTCACCCGAATGGGTGTGTGGTGGTAATTCCAGGTGATCACGCAAACCACAATGGTGAGAGTCGAACCATACGTGGGAACTTGGTTTCATTTTACAGATGGCCGCACCAAAACAGCTGCATCCATTAATTTATGGAAGGGATGGCAGCCGTTCTGGGCCATGCTTGAGTTTTTCTGCATAGAGCCGTGAGTCGTACAAAAAGGACATTCGAAAGTGTATGCTTTGATACTCAATGCTACGAGCTTTCCTCCATTTAGATGACACGGTGTTGCGCCGTTATGTACTCGAAAGTCGAGATGGGTGACATCGATATCGTGTCATTAAATACTATCTACATGGTACAAGGACCCACTATCAAGTCATCGTCTGCACCCGCCACGAGGTCGCTATCGATATCCAAGGACGGAGCGGACAAGCCGACTAATTAATAAAGCAGGAAGTGTGAAAAACAGGCGAAAGACAATGTAGACAGGCAGATAGACAGACTGCCCGTGGAGGTCGAGGGAAGCTGGTGACAGGAAACACAAAGGGTCAAAGAGACGGGAGTAGCAAAAGGAGGACGGACACGAGAGGAGGTTAAGCTCAGAACGAGGCAGCGAGCGAGAGCTGAGGAGCGCAAATTCAAAGTCAAGGTAGTTCAATAGTTCTTTTGAGTGAACACACAGGGGCGCACCCCAGGGCGAGCTAGGGACTCGGACCCCTTTAGCCAGCAAAAACACTCCAGATTAAGCAATACATTTTGGAATTTACACATCGCCAAACGAAACATATTCGCGCGTTCCCCACGCCGCAATCTCAGTAAGTGGACACCTTTAGGGGGGTAGAGCCCCCTTCGAGAAAATCCTGGCTGCGCCCCTGTGAACACGTGCAAACAGAGCAGGCACGTGGCAAACCTACCCAAAGGCAGCACGCGCGTAGCTCAGCGTGACAGCACAGGGCAACATCCCGCCTGCGACGCGTGGAGCCGAACTTCAGAACAGCTGACGGCGCGCCACGCGCGCCCGCCGAGCCGCGCGGCCAGCGATCGGCCTCCGACCCCGGCGGCGACCTCTGACCCCGCGTGCTGAACCCTGACCTCGCCCGCCACGGGCCGTGACCGGGCCACTTGCCTGGAGGCGGTGAGCGGCAGGTTGACGGAGCAGAACAGCAGGTCCGAGAGGCATAGGCTGACCACGAACGCGGTGGTGGCGTGCACGCGCAGCTTGATGGACCGCGACAGCGCTATGATGGTGATCAGGTTGCCTGAAACGATACACGCTGCCGTTAATTGCGAAGACGCGCGTGGAAAATGTACACATGGTGGGACTTCAGGCGACACACACCCACGACGTGATCTGAGAACACGAGGCTGAGTGACCTGACCTGACGTGACTGACACCTGACCTGGAACGGCATACAAGGTGATACTTCGTCGTCTTTTACCCATGGGGTCTATTCTATGCCTTCCGCTCTTCGCTACTACCCATCTGGTGTACTCATCGGAGTTTCTAGATCCGCCGGTTTGGATCAGGTCAAAGCATAGCCACGCTGGCATCCAAAACGGTAAAATGCGGGCTTAAATCAGCAGCATCAACACTTCATTGTTTTCCTCATTCACAAACATTGGAAGGCGGAGCATCTAAAACCAATGTCCCTGACGGTGGCTGTCTTCATACCATAGCTAAAATTAAAGAAAAAAACAGACCCGATCGGTTATTTTGTCATCCGGAGCATTTCTTTCAAACATTCTCCAAGCATCTCCTTTGCCACAGTAAGAGTGTGAGTGATGCTTGTGTGAGTTGATTTTTTTCAGTGTATCAAAATGCTGTCATATAAATCCCCGGGATCTTGTTCTCTTGTTTCTGTTTGTTTCCATGAAACAAGATTTGTTCCCTCCCAGTGCATGTAGAACAGCGGATACACGAGAGCAAAACTAAGAAAATAATACGTGGGTTTCATGCAATGTTTTGTTTTCTGCCTTTCGGGTTTGATTTAAAACCATTATCAAGCATTTCAACATGGCAACTACGAAATATACAGCTCCAGATGCGAATGAAAAGCTGGATAATTATGTTTTCTGCAAGTAACAAGTACAATACCAGATACGAGAAGTCGAGACATCCAAGGCACGCATGCAGCTCAATTTTCCACACGCCAAACTGGCCGCACCGATCCCGGTGCAGAGCAGCGATGCGTCGCCCAATGACGGGGTGACACTGCATGGCTCGCCAACGTTCTCCGGCGAACGTCGAAACCCGTCACCCACGCATGGGGAAGGAAAGAGGTGAGGTTCTTCACCGCCGGCGAGCGCTGTAGGTAGAAGCGGCGGTCCGTCTCCAGCCGCCGTCTCACGAGCGGGATCCGACTCGCTGAGGCCTGGCGCATGAATCACGAGGAAGGGGCGACCATACAAGGCGCCTGTCCTGTCGGCCGGCTGAAATGCAGGGTAGGTGTGGGAGGAGGTGGCGACCCTACAACGTGCCTGTCCTGTCGGCCGGCTGAAATGCAGGGTAGGTGTGGGAGGAGGTGGCGACCCTACAACATGCCTGTCCTGTCGGCCGGCTGAAATGCAGGGTATGTGTGGGAGGAGGTGGCGACCCTACAACATGCCTGTCCTGTCGACCAGCTGAAATGCAGGGTATGTGTGGGAGGAGGTGGCGACCCTACAACATGCCTGTCCTGTCGACCGGCTGAATTTGCAGGAGGTGGCGACCCTACAACGTGCCTGCTGTCGACCGGCTGAAATGAGGGAGGTGGCGACCCTACAAGGTGCCTGTCCTGTCGGCCGGCTGAAATGCAGGGTAGGTGTGGGAGGAGGTGGCGACCCTACAACGTGCCTGTCCTGTCGACCAGCTGGGATACATTGTGCCCCACGGTGTGCGAGGAGGTGGCGACCCTACAAGGCGCCTGTCGGTCAGCTGGGGGATTCATGGTGCCCCACGGTGTGACAGAGTCGCTCGTCTGGTCTGTCTCGGGAGCCCGGCAGTTGCACGTGACGGGCTACGCACTACGCAGATACCAGTAGATGTTCTGTGTCTAATAACGTGATCATCGTCCTGCTAACTCAGCTGTCCTACCGCGCAGGCCCGCACATCAACTTACAGTTGGTTGCAGGTCGTACTAATTCTCATAAGACTGATGATTTTGTTCTCAAATACAAGCAGAATATGTGTACCAGGTGTTTTGCGAATAATATCACTGCCTCCAGGGACCTGCTGAAAAAAGGTCTTCTGGATGGGGAAACTGCTTCAGAAATATGTGCGGAAATGACGTGTCTTGTTAATTTAACCCATATTTCACAGGAACATTTAGCCGTTATCAAATCATTGCGGGAAGGGGGGCTTGCACCGGGAGTGTTTACCAAGCTCACCGGCTATTTTTCGGTGTCGGGACCCGTTCTGTATATATGGGGTGGTGACATGACTTACTCTCTTCCAGCAACACCTATCCTGCCAAGCCGGTTTGGGTATCGGGTCCTGTTCCGTATATTTATAGTGGTGAGATGACTAGCTCCCTCCCGGTAACACCAGTAACCACTCTCCCTCGCCACACCGGTTTCTGTCTTGACGAAGAGGATGTATGTCCTCGACTCGTTATGAACACACCGGCTCCTTAGCGACGTGACCCAGTCTCGACAGAGTCTCGGCCGACCCCCACCCCCACCAGCCGACACCGGGCTGCTGAGTCTGGTTGGCGCGCATTTTCTGGCGGGAACAATGCAGTAAGCAGAAGTTGGAGAACAGCGAGGCGCGTGTGCGAATATTGCATCGACGTGCTGATTGGAAATGAGTCGCTTGTTTGTGGAAAGTGGCATATGATTGAGATAACCTTCCGTGGCCAGCCAACTAAGCGCACACCAATCCAATCTATCTGCCGCGATACATTTCCAGATGCCACAAACCTCTACCGCCCGCGCTGATGGACGACCGAATAACTGATGGGACATGAATGAACACATATGCTCTCACATTTAAGTTGGAGAAGCCTGCGGCTAGCGACAGCGCTCACCTTGATTGAGCATCACGTGTTTCGCGGGTCCTTTACGAACATCACGGGCGCCCAAACACTCGCAAAGAAAACAATTACCTTCCGACGCACCGATGTGGCGTCCGCGCCGTGCCGGGCCGCTAATGAGAGCCGGTCCTGATACCGCACATCCGCCGGCGACGCTCACAGGCTCATCAGACGGCCGGCGCCAATCAGCTGGCGCCAATCAGCTGGCGCCAGTGACATCAGCGCCGCTGGACCATATCGGCGCCGCGTTTGTGTTTGTTAGGGCCGGCGGCCGCGCCGGAGAGCGAGCGCGAGGCGGCCGCAAGAACGAGCTTCTGTTCCGGCGGCGGGCTGCCGCGGCCGCGACGACAGCGGGGTGTCCGTGTTGATCAAACACGCCGGATAAGGTACACCTCGGCCACGGCGCAGGCCAATGGCGCCCAAGTCGGCGGCAGGGCGCCCCAGGCTCGCCGGCACGGAGAAGCGCACTCGCCGGCCTCCACGACGCTGCGGGAAGCCTCGGCGGCGCCACAGCTGTCACGAGGGGTGTCGAGCTGTCTCCGCGAGCGCCGGGAACACCTGTGGCCTACGTGGCTGAACGAGTCCGAATGGTTTCTCCTGTCGTTCACCGCGATATCACTGCCTCCGCCGCTGCCGCTGCCGCTGCGACTTCCGTCGTCACTGCTGCTGCCGCCTCCACTGTGGTCCCCCTGCTACTGCGCTGCCACTGCCGCCTCCACTGTGGTCCCCCTGCTACTGCGCTGCCACTGCCGCCTCCACTGTGGTCCCCCTGCTACTGCGCTGCCACTGCCGCCTCCACTGTGGTCCACTGCCACTGCCGCCTCCACTGTGGTCCCCCTGCTACTGCGCTGCCACTGCCGCCTCCTTCCCCCACTGCCGCCTCCACTGTGGTCCCCCTGCTACTGCGCTGCCACTGCCGCCTCCACTGTGGTCCCCCTGCTACTGCGCTGCCACTGCCGCCTCCACTGTGGTCCCCCTGCCACTGCCGCTGCCACTGCCGCCTCCACTGTGGTCCCCCCTGCTACTGCGCTGCCACTGCCGCCTCCACTGTGGTCCCCCTGCTACTGCGCTGCCACTGCCGCTGCCACTGCCGCCTCCACTGTGCCCTCCCCTCCACTGTGGTCCCCCTGCTACTGCGCTGCCACTGCCGCCTCCACTGTGGTCCCCCTGCTGCGCTGCCACTGCCGCCTCCACTGTGGTCCCCCACTGCCGCCTCCACTGTGGTCCCCCCCTGCCACTGCCCCCTGCTGCGCTGCACTGCCGCCTCCACTGTGGTCCCCCTGCTACTGCGCTGCCACTGCCGCCTCCACTGTGGTCCCCCTGCTACTGCGCTGCCACTGCCGCCTCCACTGTGGTCCCCCTGCTACTGCGCTGCCACTGCCGCCTCCACTGTGGTCCCCCCTGCTACTGCGCTGCCACTGCCGCCTCCACTGTGGTCCCCCCTGCTACTGCCGCCTCCACTGTCCCCTGCCGCCTCCACTGTGGTCCCCCCGCTACTGCCTCGCCGCCCCACTGTGGTCCCCCCTGCTACTGCGCTGCCACTGCCGCCTCCACTGTGGTCCCCCTGCTACTACGCTGCACTGCCGCCTCCACCGCCACTGTGTCCCCCCCCCCCACTGATACTGCGTTGCCACTGCCGCTTCGACTGCCACCGCACAATGCACTTTGTCCTGTGGTGCTTCTGGGCACTTCTAGCTGATTGGTATATCGACTCTGATCGAATCTGATCCAACCGATTATGCTTAGGCGGTGTGCTGATTTAGAATCTGCTCTAGCTTCAGGGTTTCCTGAGGGAGAACGTCACACGTTTTCAGCTTCTGCTGAGATTCACAGACAGTAGTTACTATCCAGTCCCCTGGTCGGCACTGATCAACACCATATAACCATCAGTCCCCCGGTCAGTACTGATCAACACCATATAACCACCAGTCCCCTGGTAGGTACTGATCAACATCATACAACCCCTAGTTCCCTTGTCTAGACGGATCAACACCATATAACCATCAGTCCCCGGTCATGGTACTGATCAACACCATATAACCACCAGTCCCCTGCATGGTACTGATCAACACCATATATCTCCCAGTCCCCTGCATGGTACTGATCAACACCATATATCTCCCAGTCCCCTGCATGGTACTGATCAACACCATATATCCAGTCCCCGGTCGGTACTGATCAACACCATATATCTCCCAGTCCCCTGCATGGTACTGATCAACACCATATATCTCCCAGTTCCCGGTCGGTACTGATCATCACCATATATCTCCCAGTCCCCTGCATGGTACTGATCAACACCATATATCTCCCAGTTCCCGGTCGGTACTGATCATCACCATATAACTCACAGTCCCCTGGTCGGTACTGATCAACACCATATAACTCACAGTCCCCCGGTCGGTACTGATCATCACCATACAACTCCCAGTCCCCTGCATGGTACTGATCAACACCATATATTTCCAAGTCCCCTGCATGGTACTGATCAACACCATATAACTCCAGTCCCTGCATGGTACTGATCAACACCATATATCTCCCAGTCCCCTGCATGGTACTGATCATCACCATATATCTCCCAGTCCCCGGTCGGTACTGATCATCACCATATAACTCCCAGTCCCCTGCATGGTACTGATCAACACCATATAACTCCCAGTCCCCTGCATGGTACTGATCAACACCATATAACTCACAGTCCCCCGGTCGGTACTGATCATCACCATATAACTCACAGTCCCCTGGTCGGTACTGATCAACACCATATAACTCCCAGTCCCCTGCATGGTACTGATCAACACCATATATCTCCAAGTCCCCTGCATGGTACTGATCATCACCATATAACTCACAGTCCCCTGCATGGTACTGATCATCACCATATATCTCCCAGTCCCCTGCATGGTACTGATCAACACCATATATCTCCCAGTCCCCTGCCTGGTACTGATCAACACCATATATCTCCCAGTCCCCTGCATGGTACTGATCAACACCATATATCTCCCAGTCCCTGCATGGTACTGATCATCACCATACAACTCCCAGTCCCCTGCATGGTACTGATCAACACCATATATTTCCAAGTCCCCTGCATGGTACTGATCATCACCATATAACTCCCAGTCCCCTGCATGGTACTGATCAACACCATATATCTCCCAGTCCCCTGCATGGTACTGATCAACACCATATAACTCCCAGTCCCCTGCATGGTACTGATCAACACCATATAACTCACAGTCCCCTGGTCGGTACTGATCATCACCATACAACTCACAGTCCCCTGGTCGGTACTGATCATCACCATATAACTCACAGTCCCCTGGTCGGTACTGATCATCACCATATAACTCACAGTCCCCCGGTCGGTACTGATCATCACCATACAACTCACAGTCCCCTGCATGGTACTGATCAACAACATGTAACTCCCAGTCCCCTGGACGGTACTGACCACCAGCATGGTGTGCTGGTGAAACTCAATCCCTAACAGGGAAGGTCGTATTTCACCACCGACCCCTGTAAAGGAGACACCCAGCCTTGGTGTCGCCACCCTTTGTGGTTGTCACGCCAGCACAAGCAAAGCACTACTTCCGGCGCACCCCACGAGCCTGCGACACGAGAGGCACGCCCGCCCCTCTCTCTTTATCTCTGGCAGACCTCGCTGCCAGCGGCGATTACCCCCATCAAAGGTAAACGGCCCACCATTCGTCATCCTGTTTGTTGCTGAATACAAGCCATAACTCGCGGCGGAGCCACGCATTACACGAGCGGTATCTCTCTGCACCGGCAGGCCGGTTAGTAGTCTCAGTAGTCTCAGTACCCAGGGCCAGACGAGGCTCATTTGGCGCTCGATTCTCAGCTCGGGACAAGCCGACCGATGATGTCGGGTCGTAGGTTGCCCGTGACAACAAGCGCACATGCAAAAACTGTCGGAGCACGAGCAGGATGGTTCGTGGGATTGGTGTTTTGGGACGCGCAGACTACTTGGGTTATTTACGCCAATAACGCGACCTGTCATAAAAAATACTGTCTTTGGATTGGGAAGGCTCGTATTAAGCTGTACATTTTAAGGCATGCATAGTTTGGGAATTTTGCTGGGCTATGGGTGTCTGTCATTGCAAAGATAATTGATTATGCACAGAATGTTTGTTTTATTCCTTGGATTGTCATTAAAATACTTCAAAGAAAGTGATGTGCATTGATTATACGACCGTTCACAAGAAGCATAGATATTGGTACACAATCGCAATACAATGTGCTACAATGCAATTCTATTCTATTTTTAAAAAACCGTCTGAGCATTATCACAGTCAAAATGTAATGAAACCAACTCGCATTTTTGGCTTTATTGCAGTTGTATTTCATACTTTTGAAAGTTGTAGGTATACCATGAGCCTGTTTTTGACCGATCCCTATAATTAATAACATGTTGTTTTTAGTAATTAACACGCCAAAAAAAAACATTTTAAATACTTCAAGGTTTATTATACAATCATTCAATGTGCAAGACAAACTTGCCAGCTTTAATGTCGAAATGTTCAACACAGTCTGCATGATTATTTTAAGCACAAGTTTATTTTTTTTAAAGTTGTGATGAAAAAGGAGTGAAGAACCGTATGAAAGGTCGGCATGGATTCCAAGACCAGCCAAAACGTTTGCCGGTCCTGGCCGAGTTTCCTGATCGGGCTTTCGCTCCTCACATTTGCCACCTCTAGTGGACCCACAGGTGCACGGACCATGCTAGACACGCGGGTGTACAGCCGATGGTGAACACTACCGACGGTGGTGGACACAGACAATGGTGGACAGTGGACAGACAATGGTGGGGAGTGGACACAGACAAGTAGTGGACATTCGGGAGGTGGTGGACACACAGGCGACGGTGGACATACAGGGGCGCACAGTTGTGGCCACTTGACGGAGAGAAGTGTGGGCGCCATGACGCACGACGGAGACAGTGGGGCAGACCAAGACCAGGACGCACGCGCGCTTCCTCTTATTCACCGCACATCCACTCCCGCCATGGCGGCTGGGTAAGCTTGCGGTCGCGCCGCCACCGTATGTGCATCTGCGTGACCGTTTACTACCATGGGCGCTTGTGACTCCCAGTAAGCCGTGGTGTCGGGTGACGGATGTGCCAGATGTGTCTGCTGCACCCGCGCCTTTCGGATTCGAAACGGAGGCGGGGGCAAACCAAGGATACGGTAAATTTGAACAGGATAAAGTGGCCCAACACCGCCTCCCCTCCCCAAAAGAGAAATCCTTGGATTTCAGCCACCCTTTTCGATGTCATTTCCAGGCACTTCGCTTTAATGTTCAGTGTATTTAAATTTGTCACATTCACCATTGATAAAAATGATATTTTGGGGACTAAAGGTTCCGCCAAAATTAGCCTTCGACTCGCAGTGAGCATGAGTGCTGGATGACGGATGTGCCCCTGCTGCACCAGACCGCCCCCCCTCGCGCCTCGGTAGCCATCGACTCCCAGTGAGCAGGAGTGCCGGATGACAGTAGCAGTCGTGCAGCCGGTAGCAGTCGGTAGCAGTCGTGGTCGTGGTGTGACTTGGCGCACCACTGACGTCTGAAGACGTACCGGCGGCCGGTGTGTCCCCTCCCGTGCGTGCCCGGTCGTCTGAAGACGCACCGGCGGCCGGGTGTCCTCCCGTGCGTGCCCGGTCGTCTGAAACGGCGTGTTCCTCCCGGTCGTCTGAAGACGTACCGGCGGCCGGTGTGTCCCCTCCCGTGCGTTCCCGGTCGTCTGAAGACGCACCGGCGGCCGGTGTGTCCCCTCCCATGCGTGCCCGGTCGTCTGAAGACGTACCGGCGGCCGGTGTGTCCCCTCCCATGCGTGCCCGGTCGTCTGAAGACGCACCGGCGGCCGGTGTGTCCCCTCCCGTGCGTGCCCGGTCGTCTGAAGACGTACCGGCGGCCGGTGTGTCCTCCGTCGTGCCCGGTCTTGAAGACGTACCGGCGGCCGGTGTCCCCTCCCGTGCGTGCCCGGTCGTCTGAAGACGTACCGGCGCCGGCGCGTTCCCGGTCGTCTGAAGACGTACCGGCGGCCGGTGTGTCCCCTCCCGTGCGTCCCGTAAGACGTACCGCCGTCCGGCGTCCCCCGAAGAACCGCCTCCTACGGTTCCGGGATGGCGGCGGTGTGTCCCCTCCCGTGCGTGCCCGGTCGTGTCCGAAGCCCCCACACCCCTCTACGGTTCCGGGATGTCGCTGGTCCCGCCCCAGGCTGTAGGTACGCCCCCCTCTTCACTGTGTTCTCACAGCACAGGGTCAGAATGTCCAACCTTCATAATATCCAAGCGTCAGAATATCACGGAACAAAGAACATTGGGGTGCGACAGGATGCCCAAAACGCAGAATTTCAAATGCGACAGATGTCCAAATCCCCATGAAGAGTTGGATAGGGCCCCATACTGGATTTGGTTGGATAGTGTCCCATATGAATGCTCGAGCTGTTTTGCACTTGGATGTTCTGACGCTTTGACATTTTGTTACACTTGTGTCCAAGGTTTGTTGAAGATTATGACATAGCAGTGCACCGTGACAGGATGTCCGAGGGTCACAGCTTCCAAAAGTCAAAATGTCCGTCACCCATGAACACTGAGGTGCGTCTGAACGGCAAAATGACGGAACAGCCAGAACCTTCATGGAGTTCCACATTAATCCTTGAGCTGCTTTGTACTATATGCTGACGTTTCACTATTCCTAGCACCCCGGCGTCCCCGGCTGTTGAACATTGTGACGTACCAGTGTCACGCCACAGAATGCCCAAATGTCATGACGTTCAAACGCCGGAGGCCGAATCTGGTTTACCCGGAGACACGGGCCAGCCAAGTATTTTGGGCTTTATCAACAAGAACGTCCCGCCGCCGCATGCTGAGGCCATCTGTTTCAGCAGCGCGATACCAGCTTAAGAGTTGACAGACTGCAGCTTAGTGACGCGCTACTGCAGTCTGGAGATGGGGTACCGCGGCTGTCGTAGGAGCTGCCCTTCAAAGATAAGGTTCTCAGTAGATGTGTCGCAGACATCTAAGCAGGCTTCACTCCGACGAAAGGAAGGTGGTATTCAAATGTGGAAGGAAAGGCCCTCCCGTGGCGATCCACCGGAAAATATAGAGCTGGCTGCGCCGTTGTGCTTTGGCATGGCGCATAAACGCTTCAAAACAAAATGGAGGACCAAATAAAAGTATTTCCAACGGAAAGGCGAAGGGGACACAGTATGATGATTGCATGCACTGAAATGCTGAGGTTTTGCAAGCTCAACGGTGACTGGATTGTGTTATTTATTTAATTATTTTCTCCAGGAAAATCTCACCGGGGAAAAAGCAGTTTTGCCGAATGTGCACTTCTGAGAACCTGAAAAGGTAGAAATAGTGGATGTCCCTTTGTAGGCACCTGTGATTGTGCTGTCATTGCTGGCAATGTGTATTCAAACATATGGAGATACATAATCACCTTGGACCACGACCAATGCCTGTGAGATCACACCAGCATCGGACGCCACGTGTCGTCCACATCCGGCGCCACGTGTCGTCCACATCCGGCGCCACGTGTCGTCCACATCCGGCGCCACGTGTCGTCCACATCCGACGCCACGTGTCGTCCACATCCGACGCCACGTGTCGTCCACATCCGACGCCACGTGTCGTCCACATCCGACGCCACGTGTCGTCCACATCCGACGCCACGTGTCGCCCACGTCCCGCGGCAGCTCCTTTGCACAAAAAGTGCGCCGTACCCAGTGCACCACACCGTGCCCTTCCGGCCACTGACATTCCGCCTGCAGCCGCTGCCACACAGCGAACCATCCCGCAGCGAACCACCCCACAGCGAACCACCCCACAGCGAACCACCCCACAGCGAACCACCCCACAGCGAACCACCCCACAGCGAACCACCCCACAGCGAACCACCCCACAGCGAACCACCCCACAGCGAACCACCCCACAGCGAACCACCCCACAGCGAACCACCCCACAGTGAACCCCCACAGCGAACCACCCCACAGCGAACCACCCCACAGCGAACCACCCCACAGCGAACCCCCACAGCGAACCACCCCACAGCGAACCACCCCACAGCGAACCACCCCACAGCGAACCACCCCACAGCGAACCACCCCACAGCGAACCACAGCGAACCACCCCACAGCGAACCACCAAAACCACCCCACAGCGAACCACCCCACAGCGAACCACCCCACAGTGAACCACCCCACAGTGAACCACCCCACAGCGAACCATCCCACAGCGAACCATCCCACAGCGAACCACCCCACAGCGAACCACCTCACAGCGAATCACCCCACAGCTAACCACCCCACAGCTAACCACCCCACAGCTAACCACCCCACAGCTAACCACCCCACAGCTAACCACCCCACAGAGCTTCACGGCCGGCCGCAGCGGCAACTCCAGCGGCTCGTCTTGCCGCGGCTCGTGGCTGCAGCTCCCGGAACTAACGGCCGCTCCCTCAACGTCGCCGCCACCGGCGTCCGTGTAGGGGCGCTAACGGGACTGCCACCCAGCTGGCTCTTTTGACTTCGGTTGGTAGTTGGTTGGCTATTTGGGCTTAAGGGCGAGGCGACTGCGTTGTTCATACAGCGCCCACCTGCTTACGATTTGGTAGGCTTGTTAGGTTTACCCTTGGTTGGCGTTGATCTCGCCAAAACCACAGGAAATTCCGCCGTTATATATCAGACACGACCTTCAGCAGCCAAGCATGCAAATTAAACTAGCAAGTGAAATAAAACTGAATGCGCTCCCGCCGTCCTGACCTCGCCTCAGCCATCCGCGATCTGGCCCTCTGGCGCTGTCGGGCCGGCGCGGACCTGAGCTGTCGGGGCCGGCGAGTACAGGACGTGTTTGGCACAAACACACCCGGTGACGTGCCCTCTGGCAGACGGCGTGTCGGCGGCTGGAGACGCGCAGATTGCCGCCGGCATCACGTCAGTCTGCTCCCACGTCACCGCTGCTGCGTTACGTCGTGGATGCACCTCCGAGAGTCCGGCTCAGGCCGAGTGGCGGCTCGCCGTCAATTCGGGACTGTCCACACTCGACTGGGTCTCCAGTCAACGACGCCGTTCAATCGAAGCTTCTCCTCGTCTCGTGCACGTTTGCCGGCGAGGCGATTCGCCTCGTGTCTGAGATGGAGGGTACGACTCCCCGGTGCTTAAACTAGACATGCGATCTGGATTTAAGCCAATTCCAGCGCGGCATGATCAGAGGCTTGGGTTTCGTTCGCGCAGCTGCTTTTCGGATCAATTTGTGCTGTCCTTCGGCGGCCGCAGCAGCTCCGACAGCTTCTCTCAGTGTTCGCGGATTGTCTGCAAGCCGTGCTTCGCCGTTCCGCGGATCGCGCGCAAGTTCGACACTACTTGGTCGACTTCTTTTCGCCGGGCTCGCCGGGCGGTCCGACCGAGTACCGACCCCTGGCGCCACTTGTGACGCCCTGGGTGTGCCGCCGATCGCCGACGGGTGCTTACTCCCCACCCCCCCCCCGCCACTACCCCTCTGGCTCTGCTCGTCGGCGTCACCGGCGGCCTGCCGTGACCATCGCGCTTCCCAGCGACAAGCCAGCCCGCTGGCGACACAACGGAGCTACCATCGCGCTTCCCAGCGACAAGCCGAGCCGGCCGTGTGGCGACACAACGGCGCTACGAGACCGTGACGCGCACACGCGGCGGGAGCTGCCGTCCGTCGCTGGTCAACCGGTAAAAAGCTGGTAAATGTGCGCCGCCGGGCTGTTTTTCGCCGCACAGACGTCTCGCCAACACTGCCGGACCCGTCACGGCGGTCAGCCACTGCGTGCGGCCCGCCACACCCGACCGGGCCGAGTCGCAACGGTGGGCCTCCTTCCTGCGGCGTGGAACGGCATCGCTCCACTGCTGCTGCTGGCGGCCCAAACGTCGGCGGTCGGCGCGACTAATGCTATATGTCGGCGGACGGCGCGTCTCATGTCATACGTCGGCGGACGGTATGTCTCACGTTATACGTCGGCGGACGGTATGTCTCATGTCATACGTCGGCGGACGGTGTGTCTCATGTCATACGTCGGCGGACGGTATGTCTCACGTCATACGTCGGCGGACGGTGTGTCTCATGTCATACGTCGGCGGACGGTGTGTCTCACGTCATACGTCGGCGGACGGTGTGTCTCATGGCATACGTCGGCGGACGGTGTGTCTCACGTCATACGTCGGCGGACGGTGTGTCTCTGTCATACGTCGGCGTGTCGTATACGTCGGCGGACGGTGTGTCTCAGTCATACGTCGGCGGACGGTGTTTATGTTACGTCGGCGGACGGTATGTCTCATGTCATAGTCGGCGGACGGTGTGTCTCATGTCATACGTCGGCGACGTGTCATACGTCGGCGGACGGTGTGTCTCATGTCATACGTCGGCGGACGGTGTGTCTCATGTCATACGTCGCGCGGTATACGTCGGCGGACGGTGTGTCATTTATTCTCATACGTCGGCGGACGGTGTGTCTCATGTCATATGTCAGCGGACGGCGTGTTTCATGTCATATGTCAGCGGACGGCGTGTCTCATGCTATATAACGGCGGACGGCGTGTCTCATGTTATACGTCGGCGGACGGTGTGTCTCATGTCATACGTCGGCGGACGGTGTGTCTCATATCAACCGACGCAGTGTTTTACGGCGGCGTTCGGTGGGACCCGGGTCTCGGATGTCAGTGGGTCACGGGCGCCTATTGGGGCGGTCGTTGGTCGGCGGGCTTGTCGGCGACACCGCCCGCTTCATGACTCTACCAGGGCTCGTCCCGCTGCTGGCTGAGTGCTTGATGAGGGGTCCTCCCTCACCGGTCGGGTTGCCGAGTGCGTGCCTTGCCCGACAATGTGGGGATCATAGGCATCAGGGATCGCGGGTGGTCTGGTGACCCGTAAATCATGACGTCTGTGCGCCACCCGCTCCTCCTCCTAACACAGCACAACGACGAGTGTCATCTGCCAGCTGTCATCTGTCATCAGCTGACTGTCAACGTCAGCTGTCAACCCCGTGTGGGCCCACAGCGGCCGCTCCAGACCAGCGGCGACCTCCGTCCGCTCAGACGTGTGCGCCCAGCGGCGCCAGACGCCAGCGCGCCACACCGCCAGCTCCGCCCAACTCACCGACGATGCCGACGACGATGAAGACGACGCAGCAGATGGAGGCGAAGATGGTGGCGCCGCGCGGGTAGTGGATGGCGCGCTCGGTGCCGTTCGTCGCCGCCGACAGGTTGGCGGCGACCTCGCCGACCACGCCCTCGGTCGTCTCCATGGCGACGCGGTGGTCACGTGACGGCGGCGGCGGCGGTCGCGTGTCGCCCGCTTTGTGCCGGCTCGACCTGGGAAGACAATGGGCGCGTCGTTAGATGCGGCTCTCGGCGCCGGCCGAAGCGAACAATGCCGGTAATTGGCGGTGGCTACCGATTGACGAACGGGGGGACGGCCGGGCGGCAGGGGAGCCCGGCAAGGGGCAGGGGAACCCGTCAGGGGAGGCCGCGCCGGAGCCGGAGCCGGAGCCGGAGCCGGAGCCGGAGCCGGAGCCGGAGCGGGGCGCCCACCCCCGCTCACGGCCCCCGCCAGACGGGAAGGACGACACACACCGGCACGCGTCGCGTCGCAAACAGGAAATTGGGCTGAGTGTTGAATCACTGCTGCCGGCGAGGCAGCCCGCTGTGCTTGGGGCAGCAGTGGCGAGAGCGCGAGCCATCCAGCGACTGGATGCCGGGAACAGAGGCTGAATCCACGGGACGGGGTAGCACAGGACATCCATGCTCGGTCTGGAGAAGTGGCAGCGCTGGTCACTGCTGGAGTCGAGAAGGCCGGCAACCAGCGGCAGGGATGTTGCCTGGCTACAGCTGACGAGCTACCAGACGAACAGCCCCCGGCGACAGTGGGGATAGTCAGGAGCTACCAGACGACCAGACGAGCAGTCTCCAGCTGGTAACACTGGTATCACCACAGTCGAAGTGATGGCGACACATTGGAGGATGGGGGAGTTTGAGGTTCACTTTTTGGTACCGATCTCAGCTGCTATTGTGTGATCTTAAATCGAAAAACTCCCGATTGCAACAAAGATGATAGGAATGCTTGCGGGGTGATTTCATAGACCAGCCTAGCAAAGCTGGTTGCATGAACAATGACCTCAACTACTCAACCTGGGAATTCCAGTTTCACAGCAGAATCTTAGCCAGAAGTTTAACCTGCCGTCAATGCACCAACACGTCCGTCCGGCTGCCGTTCTCCGGCTTTACCCGGTTAGTTGCCGGCTGGCCGCGGGAAGCGACTTGAATCCTTTGTCGGAGCACAGGAGACGAATTCATGACGGCACTCTAACCAACCAGCAGGGCAGCAACAATATATAATCCATAAAACATTTAAGGTAGGTGGAGAGGGGGATAACTTCTGCAGTGTCCCCCTCCATACTCCGTGGTGACGCCTCTGACTGGCAGACCCGGCAATCTCCTATCGGTGGTGGTAGCATGCACATCAGGGTGCAAGCTTTGCTGCTCACGATGGGTCGGGAGAAAACGGTTTTTAGGAATAATAATGTTCCAGAGATCATGCGACCATTTGTTTGGCATGGTACGATGAAACATGCTTTCCTTTACCTCGATTTTGCAACACACCCTTTGTCGTTGTCTAACTGCTACGCACACACATGTACACACATACACATCCCCCCACCACACACACACGCAGAAACACATGTGTGTGTGTGTGTGTTTGTGTTTGGCCAGCCTGCCACCGCATGGTGATGTCGGCTGTTTCCGGGGGCGTTTGTGGTGTCAGTATTTTGTGTTGTTGTTTGTTAGAGGTGAGGGGTATGAGGAGTAATGTGGTGGGGATGAGAGGAAGTGAAGAAGATTAAAGTTGTCTTGTAGAGGCGAGTTGTGAGAGAGTTGAGACGTCTTGAAGAATGGCGCGTAGAGGGAGTAGAAGTTGAGACGTCTTGCAGGCAGATGAGGTGATAGTCGAAGCTGAGCTGGTGCAGAAGAATAGAGTTTGCCAGTCCGGTCGGTGCCATGGGGTGGGGTGTAGTTGGAGGGTTGGGGTCGGGTCATCGCCAGTAATTGAGTTTACATTGCAAGAACGTTAGTAGTTAGTAAAGTATCACGTGGGGTAAGTTTTGGTTCTTTTTCTTTTTGTTGATTTTCTGTTTTTCTTTTTTACATATCTTTTCATTTTTGTTTTGTTTTTTGTTTGTTCTTTTTTCCCTTTTGTTCATTTTTTTTTTTCTTTTTTAACATATCTTTTCATTTTTTATCTCTCATAGTTCGTGGATCAGGCGTGTGATAGAGATAAAGTGGAAGAGGTGCTCGTGTAATGTTGGATGGTCATCGTTGAGAAGCGTCGTGATGTTTAGTGGGATGTTGTTCATGTTGCAGTAATTTGTGATGGGTTGTCTTTCGGTATTGTATTTGGTGCAGTGTATGAGTATGTGTTTAATTGTGAGTGTTCGTTGACATGTTGTGCATTGTGGTCGTGGGAGTTGTTGTAAGAGGTAGGAGTGCGTGAGCGCAGTGTGTCCGAGACGTAATCGTGTTAGTGTGCGTTCTTTTTGTCTAGTGTTTTGGTTGCTGGTGTGTCAGAGTTCGTGTATTGGGTGTATTTCGTGTAGTTGCGTGATTGTTGTGTCCCATGTTTGTTGAATGCCTTTGTTGATTGCCTGGCGTGTTGTGGGGTAGTAGTCGGATTGTGAAAGTGGGCATGGTGTGGTTTGTTGTAGTGTTGTGGCTATGTTGGCTTCGGTGTCTGAGTGTTCGTTGCCATGTATGTTTGTGTGACTTGGGATCCAGAGTAGTGTTGGCCGTTGTGGTATAGTGAGTTGTTTGTGGATGCGTAATATTTTGGGTGTTTGTATTTGGTGTGGGGTGTTATGCTCTGTAATGCTGATTTTGTGTCTGTGGCTATGATGTTGTGTTAAATTTTGGTGTTGTAGATGGTGCAATATGCCGAGAAGATTGCGAAATTTTTTGTATGGGAAGCTTTTGGAGGAATAGTTGGTGTATTTCTGCGTCTGTGTACGTGTGTTTTGGCTTGTCCATGATAAGGTGTGTTGTGGGTCATTGGTGTTTCCACCATGCAGAGTGGGTGGTGGGAGTGCTTTTCCTGTGGGGAGTGTGATTTGTAATCTATTTGCGTGTTGGTGGATGCGGCAGCCTATTGTAGTTTTGAGTCGTATTGCGTTCATGAGTTGGTGTTTGCGTTGGGTGCGGAGTTTTAATGCTTGGGTGCATGAGTGTTGTGCGATGAGTTGTGTTTTGTAGTGATATCTTAACAGTGTTTAGGAACACATAAAATCGTACACAAACATACGTGGACAAGCGCACACGCGCACACGCAAACACACTCGTACTTACTCGTACGAGCAAGCGCAAGCGCACGCGCACGCGTGAGCGCACACGTGCACACGGCACATGCGCACGCACACACAAACATCCCCTTGGCGCGTCTGGGCCGCAGCGAGAGGACAGTTGAGTGCGCGCAGGTTGGACTGTTTACCTCTGCGGCGGTTGACAGTCAGCAGTAGGCCAGCCCACGCAACGTCGTTTGTCATCGGCCACTGCCAAATGGGCGCCTAATGGCGGCGAAGTAGGCCAACGCGCTCCGAGCAGCCGGGGGTGGAGAGGACCAGCCGGGGGTCGAGCTCCGGACAGCCGGGGGTGGAGAGGACCAGCCGGGGGTCGAGCTCCGGACAGCCGGGGGTCGAGCTCCGGACAGCCGGGTGGTCGAGCCGGACAGCCGGGGGTGGAGAGGACCAGCCGGGGGTGGAGAGGACCAGCCGGGGGTCGAGCTCCGGACAGCCGGGGGTGGAGAAGACCAGCCGGGGGTCGAGATCCGGACAGCCGGGGGTCGAGCTCCGGGCAGCCGGGGGTGGAGAAGACCAGCCGGGGGTCGAGCTCCGGACAGCCGGGGGTCGAGCTCCGGACAGCCGGGGTCGAGTCCGGACCGGGGACCAGCCGGGGGTGGTGACAGCCGGGGTCGAGCTCCGGACAGCCGGGGGTCGAGCTCCGGACAGCCGGGGTCGAACTCTGGACAGCCGGGGTCGAGCTCTGGACAGCTGGGGGTCGAGCTCCGGACAGCCGGGGGTCGAGCTCCGGACAGCCGGGGGTCGAGCTCCGGACAGCCGGGGGTGGAGAGGACCAGCCGGGGGTCGAGCTCCGGACAGCCGGGGGTCGAGCTCCGGACAGCCGGGGGTCGAGCTCCGGACAGCCGGGGGTCGAGCTCCGGACAGCCGGGGGTCGAGCTCCGGACAGCCGGGGGTCGAGCTCCGGACAGCCGGGGTCGAGCTCCGGACAGCTGGGGGTCGAGCTCCGGACAGCCGGGGTCGAGCTCCGGACAGCCGGGGGTCGAGCTCCGGACAGCTGGGGGTCGAGCTCCGGACAGCCGGGGGTCGAGCTCCGGACAGCCGGGGGTCGAGCTCCGGACAGCCGAAGGGGTGGAGAAGAGCAGCGACGGATCGGCCGGAGTGGAGAGCCGACTCTCAGAGGGTGGTGTGGGGTTTGTTTGTTTTTTTTTTTTTTTGTTTGGTTATTTAGAGACATCAAGCAGACATAGCATGAACAATTCAAAAGACAAAAAAATTTTAATTTGGGGGGCCCTCCAAAAATTTTTTTTAAAAAAAGACCCAACCCCATCGGGTGGGGGACAGCGACGGATCAGTCGGAGCGGAGCGCCGACTTCTTAGAAACGAGGTAGGCGTCACCGTCCTAGTCATTACTACTACTGAGGCAGCAGGACTAGCACCACCAATAGCAGTGACCAAGACCGCTGATGACATGGACCAGGAGCCCTGATTGAATCAACCAGGAGCATTGGTGGTGAGGACCAGAACTGCTGATAACAAAGACCAGGACCGCCAATGACATGTGACCAGGACCACTGATAGCAGGGACCAGGATTGCCAATGACAGCGACCAGGGCTGCTAATAGCAGGGACCAGGACCGCCAATGACAGTGACCAGGACCACTGATAGCAGGGACCAGGATTGCCAATGACAGCGACCAGGGCTGCTAATAGCAGGGACCAGGATCACTGATAGCAAGGACCAGGATTGCCAATGACAGCGACCAGGGCTGCTGATAGCAGGGACCAGGACCACTGATAGCAGGGACCAAGACCGCCAATGATAGTCACCAGGACCACTGATAGTAGGGACCAGGACCACCAATGACAGTGACTAGGACCACTGATAACAGGGACCAGGTCCGCCAATGACAGTCACCAGGACCACTGATAGCAGGGACCAGGACCGCCAATGACAGTCATCAGGACCACTGACAGTAGGGGCCAGGACCGCCAATGACAGTGACCAGGACCACTGATAGCAGGGACCAGGATTGCCAATGACAGCGACCAGGGCTCCTGATAGCAGGGACCAGGATCACTGATAGCAGGGACCAGGACCACCAATGACAGTGACTAGGACCACTGATAACAGGGACCAGGACCGGCAATGGCAGCCATCAGGACCACTGATAGTAGGGACCAGGACCGTCAATGACAGTCACCAGGACCACTGACAGTAGGGGCCAGGACCGTCAATGAGAGTCACCAGGACCACTGACAGTAGGGGCCAGGACCGTCAATGACAGTCACCAGGACCACTGATAGTAGGGGCCAGGACCGTCAATGACAGTCACCAGGACCACTGACAGTAGGGGCCAGGACCGTCAATGAGAGTTACCAGGACCACTGACAGTAGGGGCCAGGACCGTCAATGACAGTCACCAGGACCACTGATAGTAGGGGCCAGGACCGTCAATGAGAGTCACCAGGACCACTGACAGTAGGGGCCAGGACCGTCAATGAGAGTCACCAGGACCACTGACAGTAGGGGCCAGGACCGTCAATGAGAGTCACCAGGACCACTGACAGTAGGGGCCAGGACCGTCAATGACAGTCACCAGGACCACTGACAGTAGGGGCCAGGACCGTCAATGAGAGTCACCAGGACCACTGACAGTAGGGGCCAGGACCGTCAATGAGAGTCACCAGGACCACTGACCAGGCCGCCAGCACCGAGCGCTGACCTTCTGCACGGCAACTTGCCAGCATGGAGGCGTTTGATTTCGCTGAAACCATTTCTCCTCCTTTGAATTGCCAGATTCAACAAGCCTCACACGATATCCAGGCGCTTCCTGGTATAATCTGCATTGCTCTTGCTTGCCAAAGTGTACAAGGGGCGGAAGTCATAAGCGGTATTCCCGCGACCATCAGGAGACGACCAGCGGGCAAGACCAGCGACGACCAGCGAGCAGGACCAGCGACCAGCGACCAGCGACCAGCGACCAGCGACCAGCGACCAGCGACCAGCGACCAGCGACCAGCGACCAGCGACCAGCGACGACCAGCGAGCAGGACCGGCGACCAGCGACCAGCGACGACCAGCGGGCAGCGCGAGCCCCAGCTGATACGACTCGTGATCCGTACGTCGCCGACCTGTAGTGAGCGCGTGTGGTCGGGTGATGTCAGGCTGCCAAGCCATGACATCATATCCCGTAGACGCAGGCTAAATCCTGGAAACCAAACCGACCCGAGCATAATCACCCGCGAATATTTCCTATCCTGCAGGAACCTCTATCCATAAAAACATCAGCAGAAACTTAGGTTAAGACCAGGCAAATTGAGAAGAGTCACGATAAAGTGGACAAGCTGGAACGGCACCTGGAATCTCCGCCGCCGATCGTGCTCGACCCGTTCTTTCTGTTGCGCCGATCCACGTCACTGTGCGGGAAAAAACAGCACGGCTGTTGTCGCCAGATAAGCCTGACGGCCGTGATTTACCGGGTCGCGGTTCGAACGGTATCGAGTTGCGACTGCGGTGGGACGTTGAGTCAACGATGGAGGCTGATCGCATGGCAAGTAATGCGGAGGGCGTGGCTGAGGAGGACAATAAGGGCGTGGCTGAATGAAGCAATCAGGGCGTGGCGGAGGGAAAACAATCAGGGTGTGGCCGAGGGAAACAATCAGGGTGTGGCTGAAGGAAACAATAAGGGTGTGCCCGAGGGAAAACAATTAGGGTGTGGCTGATGAAACAATCAGGGTGTGGCTGAGGAAAACAATCAGGGTGTGGCTGAGGAAAACAATCAGGGCGTGACCAAGGAAAACAATCAGGGCGTGGTTGAGGAAAACAAAAATCAGGGTGTGACTGCGGGAAAACCATCAGACGACCCCAATTCGCTGCACACCTACCTTAAGTGTACCTACCAGCTAAAATCGTCAATACCACCCACCCGGCGAGCATGACTGCTGCTCGTCGGCCACTTCAGCTGCACTTCAGTCTTGAAAAATACCACGACATCTGGTTGTTATGCTGCACGACTTGCACGGCTGATACGGCTGTTCGGTGCGACTGCTGTCCGTCTCTGTCCCTTTCCCTGTGGTGTCTACTGTTGCACCAGGTTTTTTTAACTTCAATTTTACTACTACTAGCCTGCTGGTGCCGACACCTATCAGGTTCTGCGGTGTCCGGTCCCGGGCTGATCAGTTCTGCGGTGTCCGGTGTTCTGTTCTGTAGTGTCCGGTCCAGGCCTGTTCAGTTCTGCGGTGTCCGGTCCAGGCCTGTTCAGTTCTGCGGTGTCTGGTCCAGGCCTGTTCAGTTCTGCGGTGTCCGGTCCAGGCCTGTTCAGTTCTGCGGTGTCTGGTCCAGGTCTGTTCAGTTCTGCGGTGTCTGGTCCAGGCCTGTTCAGTTCTGCGGTGTCCGGTCCAGGGCTGATCAGTTCTGCGGTGTCCGGTCCAGGCCTGTTCAGTTCTGTGGTATCCTGGCCAGGTCTGCCCAGTTCTGCAGTGTCTGGTCCAGGTCTGTTCAGTTCTGCGGTGTCCGGTCCAGGTCTGTTCTGTTCTGCGGTGTCTGGTCCAGGTCTGTTCTGTTCTGCGGTGTCCGGTCCAGGCCTGTTCAGTTCTGCGGTGTCGGTCCACTGTCCGGTCTGTTCAGTTCTGCGGTGTCTGGTCCAGGCCTGTTCAGTTCTGCGGTGTCCGGTCCAGGTCTGTTCAGTTCTGCGGTGTCCGGTCCAGGTCTGCCCAGTTCTGCGGTGTCTGGTCCAGGCCTGTTCAGTTATGTGGGGGACTGCCCCAGTCTATCTCTCGTAGCAGTGGTCTGCCGGCCCAGCTGAGGGGTGTCCCCGGTATAGTGAGCTGCCCCAGTCTACCTCCCGTGACGGTGGTCTGCCGGCCCAGCTGAGGGGTGTCCCCGGTATAGTGAGCTTCCCCAGTCTACCTCCCGTAACGGTGGTCTGCCGGCCCAGCTGAGGGGTGTCCCCGGTATAGTGAGCTTCCCCAGTCTACCTCCCGTGACGGTGGTCTGCCGGCCCAGCTGAGGGGTGTCCCCGGTATAGTGAGCTTCCCCAGTCTACCTCCGTAACGGTGGTCTGCCGGCCCAGCTAAAGGGGTGACCCCGGTATAGTGAGCTTCCCCAGTCTACCTCCCGTAACGGTGGTCTGCCGGCCCAGCTGAGGGGTGACCCCGGTATAGTGAGCTTCCCCAGTCTACCTCCCGTGACGGTGGTCTGCCGGCCCAGCTGAGGGGTGTCCCCGGTATAGTGAGCTTCCCCAGTCTACCTCCCGTAACGGTGGTCTGCCGGCCCAGCTAAAGGGGTGACCCCGGTATAGTGAGCTGCCCTAGTCTACCTCCCGTAACGGTGGTCTGCCGGCCCAGCTGAGGAGTGTCCCCGGTATAGTGAGCTTCCCCAGTCTACCTCCCGTGACGGTGGTCTGCCGGCCCAGCTGAGGGGTGTCCCCGGTATAGTGAGCTTCCCCAGTCTACCTCCCGTAACGGTGGTCTGCCGGCCCAGCTAAAGGGGTGTCCCCGGTATAGTGAGCTTCCCCAGTCTACCTCCCGTGACGGTGGTCTGCCGGCCCAGCTAAAGGGGTGACCCCGGTATAGTGAGCTTCCCCAGTCTACCTCCGTAACGGTGGTCTGCCGGCCCAGCTGAGGGGTGTCCCCGGTATAGTGAGCTTCCCCAGTCTACCTCCCGTAACGGTGGTCTGCCGGCCCAGCTGAGGGGTGTCCCCGGTATAGTGAGCTTCCCTAGTCTACCTCCCGTAACGGTGGTCTGCCGGCCCAGCTAGAGGGGTGTCCCCGGTATAGTGAGCTTCCCCAGTCTACCTCCCGTAACGGTGGTCTGCCGGCCCAGCTGAGGGGTGTCCCCGGTATAGTGAGCTTCCCCAGTCTACCTCCCGTGACGGTGGTCTGCCGGCCCAGCTAAAGGGGTGTCCCCGGTATAGTGAGCTTCCCAGTCTACCTCCCGTAGCGGTGGTCTGCCGGCCCAGCTGAGGGGTGTCCCCGGTATAGTGAGCTTCCCCAGTCTACCTCCCGTAACGGTGGTCTGCCGGCCCAGCTGAGGGGTGACCCCGGTATAGTGAGCTTCCCCAGTCTACCTCCCGTGACGGTGGTCTGCCGGCCCAGCTGAGGGGTGTCCCCGGTATAGTGAGCTTCCCTAGTCTACCTCCCGTAACGGTGGTCTGCCGGCCCAGCTGAGGGGTGTCCCCGGTATAGTGAGCTTCCCCAGTCTACCTCCCGTAGCAGTGGTCTGCCGGCCCAGCTGAGGGGTGTCCCCGGTATAGTGAGCTTCCCTAGTCTACCTCCCGTAACGGTGGTCTGCCGGCCCAGCTAAAGGGGTGACCCCGGTATAGTGAGCTTCCCCAGTCTACCTCCCGTAGCGGTGGTCTGCCGGCCCAGCTGAGGGGTGTCCCCGGTATAGTGAGCTTCCCCAGTCTACCTCCCGTAACGGTGGTCTGCCGGCCCAGCTAGAGGGGTGACCCCGGTATAGTGAGCTTCCCCAGTCTACCTCCCGTAACGGTGGTCTGCCGGCCCAGCTAAAGGGGTGACCCCGGTATAGTGAGCTTCCCCAGTCTACCTCCCGTAGCGGTGGTCTGCCGGCCGAGCTGAGGGGTGTCCCCGGTATAGTGAGCTTCCCCAGTCTACCTCCCGTGACGGTGGTCTGCCGGCCCAGCTAAAGGGGTGACCCCGGTATAGTGAGCTTCCCCAGTCTACCTCCCGTGACGGTGGTCTGCCGGCCCAGCTGAGGGGTGTCCCCGGTATAGTGAGCTTCCCCTAGTCTACCTCCCGTAACGGTGGTCTGCCGGCCCAGCTGAGGGGTGTCCCCGGTATAGTGAGCTGCCCCAGTCTACCTCCCGTAGCAGTGGTCTGCCGGCCCAGCTGAGGGGTGTCCCCGGTATAGTGAGCTTCCCTAGTCTACCTCCCGTAACGGTGGTCTGCCCGCCCAGCTGAGGGGTGACCCCGGTATAGTGAGCTGCCCCACCCCCTGGCGATGACTCGATAGATTTCCTCCCAGACAACGTCCTTCAATCATCTGATAGCGGACCCCGGCAGTGGTCACAACATTATCGTTCGCGGGCACGTAACTATCGCATAGGGTGATAAAGCGTCACATGACTACAGCTTACCTCAAGTGTGAACTTAATAATAACCTTTCATACCTATATTGACTGGATACATCATTCACGTTGGGATGAACTAATTGTTGGTGGTAGATTCCAGAGCTGAGATTGGCAGATGTGCCAACATCACAGCCAGTACGATCGCAACTGAGCGCCATCCAACAAGCTGTAAGTTTCCACATGTGCAGTCTCACACAGCATGAAGGGGATGAATCTCACACGCATGGCAGTTCTCAAATTTCCAACAACCCTAACATCCCAGCACATATCGCCAGCGCACATAACTCTCGTGCTGCTCCTCGGAGCACCGGACCACATGACAGAGTCCACGTTCCCCTCCCTCCTACCCCACAAACCAACACACGGGGCTATCATCTATCTCAACAGCTCGGCATCTCCAGCTGACACATCCTGTCGATAGCCGAACTAAAAGCTCTGTCCGCTCACGCGTCCCATGCTCCGCGCGACCTTTGTTGACCCGCAGTGATCGCAGCGGCGGACAGCGGCCCCTTTGAGGACGACGCGCAGATACTGCCGCCACCCACTCCCCCACCCCCTCTCAGCACCAGCACGGGCGCCGCCAGACCGCCAGATGTGACGTCACGCACAGCTCGTGCGACAGTGCCGCCACCTGCGGTGTCGGACGCGGTAAACATTCATCAGCGGCGGTGTGCCCCTGCTGACAGCCATTGTCAGTGGCGACGGCGGCCGCCGTCTGCAGTCTGCAGTCTGCCACCCACGCCTACTGCGTGCAGATAGCCTGCTACTGTCCCATCACACCGACACAGCCTGCTACCTTATACTGCACCGAGACGGCTTGCTACCTCATACTGCACCGAGACGGCCTGCTTCCTCATGCTGCACAGAGACGGCCTGCTACCCTATACTGCACCGAGACGTCCTGCGACCTCATTCTGCGACGTGACTATCTTCCCCTTGACCGGTCGCACACAGTCTGCTACCCCCAAACCCGGCGCGGGCGGCATGCCATCCGGACACCGTATGAATGCATTGCAAACGGAAACGCATGACTTGCTCTGCTTCGACGTCACAATGTGGTCCGGTACCGGCGCGAAATCGGCACTGCCGCCGCCCCCTCTGACCTGTGCGACACCCATCGCCTCACCAGTGACGTCATATGACAGCACGCCCTCGGCACGTGACACGCTGTGGTGTACCCGGGGCGCTTCTGCTGCTGCTGTGGAGGACACAGACGGCGCGCACCGTCTCGTTTCAGCTTGAGATTTGGAAAAGCCTGTACCTCGTCGGTTCACGTTCTGGGCTTCTGAGCTGTTAGCCCCCCGCAGCAGGGAGTTACCACGTCCCCTGTCCGCATGACACGCTGAGTTGTTTCGTGTCAAGGGATAGTCCCATTGATCTAAACTCTTCCGTGTAGTTGTTTTGCCTTGCTGGGGAATACCCACGGTTGATCGAAACCATTTGTAAATAAAACTTCTAAATTTTTAAGCAAAGAATTTTGAAATACGATTTTTACTGCTTAAAATATCACTTTTAATTTTATCAATTTTATCAGAGTATAGTTGACGATATCACACCACGACCAACGTACAGCTGATGACAGCGCACCACGACCAACGTACAGCTGATGACAGCGTACCACGACCAACGTACAGCTGATGACAGCTCACCACGACCAATATACAGCTGATGACAGCGCACCACGACCAACGTTCAGCTGGTGACAGCTCACCACGACCAATATACAGCTGATGACAGCGCACCACGACCAACGTACAGCTGATGACAGCGCACCACGACCAACGTACAGCTGATGACAGCGCACCACGACCAATATACAGCTGATGACAGCGCACCACGACCAACGTACAGCTGATGACAGCGCACCACGACCAACGTACAGCTGATGACAGCGTACCACGACCAATATACAGCTGATGACAGCGCACCACGACCAACGTACAGCTGATGACAGCGCACCACGACCAACGTACAGCTGATGACAGCGCACCACGACCAACATTCAGCTGATGACAGCGCACCACGACCAACGTTCAGCTGATGAGAACACACCACGACCAGCGTGAAACATGCTGCTCGAGTCACTGGAGTGTGACTCAGGAGGCAGCGGCGCCAGTACGGCGAGACTGTGGCGCAAGTTGTGAGTCACAGCAGAATCACCCGGCATCCCTGAGTCAGGATGTCTGTGGACGATCCAGCGGGACAATTCTGCGGTTTACGTATGACGGCGACTTTCAGGTCGGGTTGACTCAGTTTCAGATGGCAGCTTCGGTTTCATCAGCTTCCATGCACCGCCATCTGACCATTATATCAAATTGCGAAGTTGACCCGTCCCGTCTCGGGGGTGTTTTCAACCGCCCCCTTCCCCCCCCCCCCATCAGTTTTTTCGCGGATAGTGGACGAACCGCGGGGCAGCGCGCCCAAATTTGACATACCTTTTCCCACATCAATTTGGAATGCTGTTTCAAAATTTTGAAGTCAGGACATGTAGGGTCGACGAGTTAGTCAAGGTCAAGTGAGGTCACCTCCAACAAAGTTCAACCAGTTGTCACGCTTTAACGGATACAGATATTTTAATGAAACTTTCATCGTTTGCTTATCCTTGGGGATGTAACAAAACTACGAGTGGATTTTTTTTTCGTTTTTGACTACATATAAATTTTGCATATTTGCCAATTGAAGTTCAAATAGAGGATTTTGGCTAAAGTTAGCATTTTTATTAGAGTAAGTTGACTTCCAACAACGTTTCTCGGTCTGCTCTACCCATTGGAAAGGGAAAATTAAAGAAAACTTGAACTCAAAATTTTGAAATTTAAAAAAATGGGGGGCTAATAATTATGGCCCTGGTCGATTTCGCTGTCCTTTTCTCATTCCAAACAATTTTTTTTTCATATATCTCCCAAAATGAACTCCCCAGAGCCAAAAACATAATGTAAGTCGTGAAAAGTCGTGAAAATCTAGCCCCCCCCCTGTTGACGTCACTTTTGGGGGAAATTGTTTTCTGGGCTGGACCCGGACCCTACTCGTCGAGCGCTTTCCGATGACACCTCTTTCGTTTTCGTGGGACGCTTAGTTTGGATTTTAGAGGGGGCTTACTATCCGCCCCCCTCCCCCCGAGACGGGGTGTGAGGATCTGACCGGAAAGACGGCGCGGGTTAATAGAGGATGAAAATGTGCAGGGCAGGCATCCGATCAACTTCAATGGCTTCTAAATACATGCAATGTTTCTTTTCCACATACTTAATTTCAAAAGTAAATACTACGTAAATACACTACGTTAGAGACATGGACATGACATATGACAGCTGCTTCCACCAACCCCCAAGTTTTGCAAATTTTAATGTAATCCCCAGCCATGGCTTGCACGAAAAGAATCGACTTCACAATGATCTTGTCAACCCAGTTCTCAGATCGCTCCTACGCCAGTTCTTTCTGTGTTTGAACAGTTCGTGCGGCCCGAAGGTGTTTCAGAACACCCCGCTTGTGAATTGGGTGTGGTGACAAGGCTGATGGAGGGTTGAGGCCCAAATCCCACGGGTCCCTTTACTCGACACGAAATGCCACAGTTTTGGCTGGCATGACCCAAGGTCTGCAGTTGTTGGCAGAGCATGTCTCTGAAATATGCCAATTACCGCCACCACTTATGTCGCCATTAAGGCAGGCTGGCGTTGTCAGTTGGCACTAACTTGGGTCTCATCAAAAAAAAGGCCGTCCGAAAAATCTGTCACCCGTCGGACGGATTTTTGGACCGGCGCAGAAAATTTTCCGAGGAACATTTTCTGAAAACATTATTGAATCGGCGGAGGGTTGCGGCCTGCTCTTTACGAACGCCGATGTTTTATTTGAAGTAGGAATATAGATGTTCAACTTCAAAGGTTTGAAACAGTTCCGGTAGTGCTCTCCATGAACTTGTGTTGCACGAGAACCCACGGCTAGCTTTGGCTCAGGACCAGCCAACCGTGTCAAATTGCCGCTGTTCGCCTGCCGTTGCCGAGCCAACCCAAGCCGTAGCTGCAGCATCAGTGGTATTCCTAGCGTGCTGGGCCGACGTGGACCCATCTTCAGACAAATGTGCACCTCCGTCGTGACCGCAGCAGTTGGCGATGACCCTGGACGGCGCCCCAGGCACTGTGCGGTAGTAAACAGGCCGTAGTCGTCGCATACATCAGAGCAGTGCTGGCAGACGCTTGATACGGCCACTGGACGGTCAGAGGCCGACCCCGCGGGACACATTGCTCACGCACATCTCAACACGTTGCTTAACGTGTCCGACAGCGCGCGTGAGGCATCGTTTGTTTGCACGCAGCCGTTTGTAAGACATAACCATATGTCTAAACACATAATTTCCGCCCTTGTCTCGACCCTACCGATCCGTGCTGCCCGCGTTTCGCACGTTGGCGCGTGTGCAGTGGGCAGCCGAATACATTTTAGGTCGTACGGCGACGTCATACGTGATGATCATTTGAGGGCATGCGTGATGTGAGCATTGCTACTTCACGGAAATTTCAATGTAATCTATCTCCCAGCTCGTGCATTGATATCGGGTTGCTATCCTGGCATTTACTGAGATACTATGCCACATTCCATATCCCACGGAACGAAGGTGGAAGAGCTCGGCACCGTTATATTCATGAAGTGTCGACCAGGTGTCAATGGAACAAACGACAAGTGCAGACAACCATAACAAGGCAACCAGATGGAGTGGCGCTTTGTCTGACCTGCCACGTCATAGGTCACAGCATTTGAAATCACTTCGCAGATTTGCAAGCCCTTTTTGTCTTGGGAACTTTGAGCTTAAAACAATACTGTAAGGCCGACGGCTGTGCACGGAGCCAATTACGACACACACCTTCATTCCGCAGCAGCTCTTCCGTGTTTCAGTTCGAACTACGCAGTGAAAAATAAGCCAACATTGCTAGGGTTTGCTAGCTAATGGTAAGGCACCTGCATCTGAAGCAGCTAGCTAACGGTAAGGCACCTGCATCTGAAGCAGCTAGCTAATGGTAAGGCACCTGCATCTGAAGCAGCTAGCTAACGGTAAGGCACCTGCATCTGAAGCAGCTAGCTAACGGTAAGGCACCTCATTTATCAAGCAGCTAGCTAATGGTAAGGCACCATATCTATAATAAAGGCACTTGAAGCAGCTAGCTAATGGTAAGGCACCTGCATCTGAAGCAGCTAGCTAACGGTAAGGCACCTGCATCTGAAGCAGCTTAAGTAGCTAATGGTAAGGCACCTACATATCAAGCAGCTAGCTAATGGTAAGGCACCCATCTCACTAGTAAGGTAAGCTAAGAGCTAAGGTAAGGCACTGCATTAAGCAGCTAGCTAACGGTAAGGCACCTGCATCTGAAGCAGCTAGCTAACGGTAAGGCACCTGCATCTGAAGCAGCTAGCTAACGGTAAGGCACCTGCATCTGAAGCAGCTAGCTAATGGTAAGGCACCTGCATCTGAAGCAGTTAGTAATGGTAAGGCACCTGCATCTGAAGCAGCTGCTAACGGTAAGGCACCTTTGAAGGCTAGGTAACGGTAAGGCACCTGCATCTGAAGCAGCTAGCTAACGGTAAGGCACCTGCATCTGAAGCAGAGCCAAGAAAACAATCAAGCAGTCAATGGTTGTTTAGCATGCATGCATGCTTTACACTATGACGAATGTGCAGACGTGCTGGCAGAACAGGGTCTGCTGATATGTTTGTAAGCCGCAGAGTCTGAACTAAAGTGCAGAGGCAGATGTGTCTGCGTTCCGGTCAAGGTGCGCTTACACGGTGCAACCAGTTGCCATGTCAGTCCCCACATCAGAGCAGGGTCTGTTGGTGGCTGTCTGTAAGCTACAGAGTCTGAACTAAAGCGTGAGCGTGTGACGCCCCGTTCTTCGAGCAATCCCGACCTCAGGAACTGGCAACACAACCAATTCGACGACCTTAACACCTCTGTGTCATGTTTGCGTGTCATAGGCCTGTCGAAGTAAACTGTCTTATCCACCGGGTACCGGGTCGGGGCGTGACTTCGGTCCGTTCTGCACAACTGCCCGCCGGCGCATTAGCTGTGTGTGATGCGTGTAGCCCGCCCACAAGTGGTCTTCAAACTCGTCGGCTCGTCCACGCCGGCTCGCGGTCAGCCGGCGTTTCAGCTGTGTGTAACGATGCGTGTAGCCCGCCCACCAGTGGTCTTCAAACTCGTCGGCTCGTCCACGCCGACTGGCGGCCAGCCGGCGTTTCAGCTGTGTGTAACGATGCGTGTAGCCCGCCCACCAGTGGTCTTCAAACTCGTCGGCTCGTCCACGCCGGCTCGCGGTCAGCCGGCGTTTCAGCTGTGTGTAACGATGCGTGTAGCCCGCCCACCAGTGGTCTTCAAACTCGTCGGCTCGCCCACGCCGACTGGCGGTCAGCCGGTGTGACCTTGCACCGGACCGGTGCACGGCCGGAGTCGGTTCAGCGCCACTGGCTGCGCTCATCCCCGGGGCCCTGGTGCAGCCAGCTGCCATGTTATAGACCTCACGTCAAAGGCGGACGGAGGCATGAGTGGGCTAGCAGGTGGCGAGAAAGGTGGCAGGTGGGACGTAGGCAAGTGGCCGAAAACTGGTAGCGTAGATGTAAAAACCTAAGGGTGAATGGTCAAGGTGACCACCTCCAGTTTCCCATGGTCATAAATATGCGTTATATGACGAAATACTTTATGATACTCTATAGGATGCCAACTGCACTTTTCCATAGTATTTGTACGCCTCGGTTTGGTGGTGTCCAAAATAAAACCCATTGATGTACGGTTTGCTAATATATCACTAATGAGTACCAAGCAGTTCGTTCACACTACCAGCATTCGACATCACAGTGATGGCATAAATTGTGGCACGAAGGCAGAGCTCAACGTGAGGCGACTAATCTCATTTAATCTCTTCCAATGGTTCGAAAGCTCCAAATTCCGGGACGAGGAAAAGTTTCAATATCATAAGAGGCGCATATAATATCTCAGCTAGAAGTTTCGATGTCGTAAGAGGCATATTAAATCACTTAGCTAGAAGTCACAATGTCAAAAAGCACAAACAGTCTCTCGGCTACAAGCCCAATGTCATAAGAGGACTAGGCAATCTCTCACATAGAAGTCACAATTCGCTGCTTCGATGTCTATGGCGACTAAGGACTCGGTACCATCTGGTGAGGATATCAGTTCCTCCAAGTTAAAGTGCCGCTGATTATTCTCTTCAGTGTGCCTGTTTTTGAAAATGATCTCGCTCCAATTCATAGGCTACATTAAGAAGGAAAAAAATACGCGTCTGGACTGTCTGCCATCAGTAACATAATGCGGTAAAATATTACGGATTTGCTTTCAGTTTGCGATGGCATCCAGTCGCGACCGCCAACGGCTTCCTGGAAAATAACGAAAATAAAATAACGGCGACAATACAACTGCCTCTGAGCTGGCAGGAGTCACATCAACTCTTCCACATAATCATACCGTCTGCCGGTCAGACAGAGTATATACATAAAGAGCCCCAGCAGGGCCCCAAGCAGAGTAAACCGCCGGACAGGGGGCCAGAATGGGGGAGGGGAGACGGCTGTGCCACGCTGACCTCAACACGCGCTGCTCATGAATGCCAGCCCACCAGAGCGTTGCATGCTCAGCAGTGGCTGCTGTGGAGCTGTCTATTTGCTCAGGCGAGGGGCCGGCCGCCGGGGTGTTTACAGATGCCGACCGGTGGCCGGTGGCCGCTGCCTTCATCGCGCCCGACACTGCCACCACTGCCCGGCGGAGCTGCCGCGTGTGCTGTGCCTGGTCTCCGTGTACTGACACTGACACCACTGCCCAGGAGAGCTGCCGAGGATACTGTACCCTCAGTGTACAGACATTGACACCACTGCCCAGCAGAGCTGCCGCATGTGCTGTGCCTGGTCTCCTTACCCGACACTGCCACCACTGCCCAGCAGAGCTGCCGCGTGTACTGTGCCTGGTCTCCGTGTACCGACACTGTCACCACTGCCCAGCAGAGCTGCCGCTGTGCTGTGCCTGGTCTCGTGACCGACACTGACACCACTGCCCAGCAGAGCTGCCGCATTGCTGTCTGTCTCCGTGTCTGACACTGACACCACTGCCCAGCAGAGCTGCCGCATGTGCTGTGCCTGGTCTCCGTGTACTGACACTGACACCACTGCCCAGCAGAGCTGCCGCATGTGCTGTGCCTGGTCTCCGTGTACTGACACTGACACCACTGCCCAGCAGAGCTGCCGCATGTGCTGTGCCTGGTCTCCGTGTACGACATTGACACCACTGCCCAGCAGAGCTGCCGCATATGCTGTGCCTGGTCTCCGTGTACTGACACTGACACCACTGCCCAGCAGAGCTGCCGCATGTGCTGTGCCTGGTCTCCGTGTACCGACATTAACACCACTGCCCAGCAGAGCTGCCGAGGATACTGTACCCTCAGTGTACAGACATTGACACTACTGCCCAACAGAGCTGCCGCGTGACTGTACCTGATCTCCGTGTACCGACATTAACACCACTGCCCAGCAGAGCTTCCGCGTACACTGTACCTGGTCCCCGTGTACCGGTACTACCACCACCGTCAAACAGAGCTGCCGCGTGTACTGTACCTGGTCTCCGTGTACCGACATTGTCACCACTGCCCAGCAGAGCTGCCGCATGCACTGTGCCTGGTCTCCGTGTACCGGTACTGCCACCACTGCCCAGCGGAACTGCCATATGTACTGTACTTGGTCCGCGCCCGACATTGCGAACACTATTCAGTAGAGCTGGATCTAGTGTCCGGTTCCGGACAGCTCTGTCCGGGCCCAGGTGCAGTACATGTCTCACGTGTGAACGTGTGGGCGATAACTCCGTACATGGGCGTCGTTGAGCTAACGGCGGTGTTTCCGTGAGCGCGCTCGTGAGCAAGCCGTGACTGGGTGCACGCACGCGCACCGCAGACCGTTACGGCTCGTCACGACCGACAGCGGGATTGAGAGAGGGTCTCCGTCACGTCACGTCACGCAGCAATCCGGACGTCACGCCGCGGAAGCCCGCGCGATCGTCACCCGACCTGAGCTCGGCACTAACGCGGAGTCCGTGAGCTCGCATCGAGTTGCCAACCGTGACCTGACCTTCGCCCGAGGGAGGTATGCGGAGCCCATGAGCCCGCATTGAGATGCCAACCGTGACCTGACCTTCGCCCGAGGGAGGCACGCAGAGCCCGTGAGCCATCAAGTTTCCGATCGTGACTTGACCTTCGCCTGATGGAGGTACGCAGAGCCCATGAGCCCCGCATCGAGCAGACCTTCGCCCGATGAAGACACGATGAACACCGTAACTCGCGGGCAGCACCGGCTACGTCCTGACAGGCTGCGTGGGTAGGCTGCGTGGGCGTCAGCTGAAGTTTGCGCCGCACGTGAGACGAACTGCACCGGGCACGTGACGAAGGGACGAACAAATGGCAACCACGCCCCATGCTAACGCCGAACTGCACTGGGCCTGAACTGCGCCGCACGTGAGACGAACTGCACCGCACGTGAGACGAACTGCACCGCATGTGAGACGAACTGCACCCCACGTGAGACGAACTGCACCCCACGTGAGACGAACTGCACCGCATGTGAGACGAACTGCACCCCACGTGAGACGAACTGCACCGCACGTGAGACGAACTGCACCGCATGTGAGAGGAATGCCTGCATGTGAGACGAACTTTGACCTCCCTGTGAGACGAGCTGCCCTGCATGTGAGACGAGCTGCCCTGCACGTGAGACGAACTGCGCTGCATGTGAGACGAGCTGCACCGCATGTGAGACGAACTGCCCTGCACGTAAGACGAACTGCGCCGCAGTGCGCCGTCCGCGGATGTCCACCGACGGTCGGTGAAGGCCAGTCCAGTCCACCGTCTGATGTCGTGGCCGACGACGCCGTCTGGCCCGCGGGATACGCTGGCCGGCAGCTGAACTCTGGGCACACCAGATGGTGGACTGGACAGGGCCTCGGGATAGGACGCTGGCCAGGGATCCTGGGTACGCCTCACGCTGGATGGAGTACCGCAATAGGACGCTGGCCAGGGATCCTGGGCACGCCTCACGCTGGATAGAGTCCCGCGATAGGACGCTAGCCAGGGATCCTGGGTACGCCTCACGCTGGATGGAGTCCCGCAATAGGACGCTGGCCAGGGATCCTGGGCACGCCTCACGCTGGATGGAGTCCCGCAATAGGACGCTGGCCAGGGATCCTGGGTACGCCTCACGCCGGATAGGATCCTGGGATAGGACACAGTAGTAAGCTCCAAATATTTGTGAAAGTTTAGGCCATCTGCAGGATATGCCTAGTTTTTTAAGCGAATGATTTGTAGCACTCAAGGAGTGAATATGGAGTCTTACTGATAAGATTGTTAGCCAAATCGGAATACCCACAAGAAATCAGTAAAGCGACTAGGGTGCATCATCCTAACTGAAAGCTAAAAACCTCAACAATCACCCAACACAAATTGATTGGTGCGACCTTGTCCCGGGGTGGCTTCATTGGGCAGTGTCCTATGCCAGGCAGAGCTTGTTGTGTGAGCTCTGATCCCACCACCCGATCCGTGAATTCCAGTTCGACGGCATAATTTTGACAGAGTTAGCGTGCCGTCAATGCACCGACACGGCCACCCCGGTGCCGGCCGCCCTGATCTCATCATGCCAGCTGCCAACTGACGCCCCCCCCCCCCACCCCCCACCCCCTGCTAGTCGCTGTAGCCGTTCAGTTATCAGTTCAGTAGTCTCTTCCAAGCTGAACACACCGCACGCAGTGTGAGCAAATATAATGAAAACAGTACGAGAGATCTAGAGAAAACAGACATGTTATTGGGGTCCCTGCATGCTACTGTAACCGTACTGCAAGTAATGCACAAATGCCAGCCAGCGGTGCCTAACCAGCGGTATTCATCAGATCGGTGATGTTGGCGGCAATCTCTACCTAGCCAGCCGTGTTCATCATACCAAGTTCAAGAGGCGACACGCCTGTTGGCCCTCTGTCACGTGCGACCCTCTGTCACGTGCGACCCGCGGTGCGGACGTGCCCGAGCCCGTCTGACGTCACACTCGGCGGCCGAGTTTTATTGCGCGCGGGGACAGGACGTAAAAACGGCGTGCAGGCGGCGCCACCGCTTCTGCTCCGTCTGTACCGGGAGTCCATACGTCGCCTGGTGTCGGCCGGGCGGCGACAGCAAAAACCGGCCCGGCAGAAGTGGGGGCGTGGCCGCCGTGTGGCCGAGCGGATAACATCCATGTGTTAGATCATGTACGGTGACGATACCAGAAGACAAGAGGTGCGCGGGTGTGCGCATCCGCTTACAGCCCGGATCCATGTTGTGAATGTCGTGAGTATGCCAGAGATGGCATACTCACGACATTCACAACTTGTCAGAGATGACGGTGATATCCATGTTGCGTGGGCAATCATCATCCAGTGGGTAATGACATCGATATATTGCAAATATGTCGCACTGCAGAACTCATCGTAAACCAGGCGTACTGTCGCGTGCAAAGGAAAGTTTACTTCGAAATATGCTCGAAGCATTCCTTGGGCCTGACCCTTGACCTTTAATGTGGCCTCGCATCTCATCAAAGACGCCTACCCCAAGGACATTCGATCTCTTGCTATCGCTATCAATTTGCAGCTTTTGTGTTGGCAACAGTGCATATGCAGCCCGTGTTAGCTGTGTTTGCGATACGCTGGCCTATCGTCCGGAAAATTCTAGCGACTCCCTTCATATCGTTCTCCGATGAATATTTCATGTGTAGCAGGTTTCCAGGACCTCTGCATAAATCTCTCTCCAGGACCTCTGTACCGCTGGCCTCTGTATTCGCTGCTGAATGTTGTCTAGCACCAATAAGCGTCACAGGAGTTGGTCATGAAAGAAAGAATTGATAACCCCATGTGCAGCGTCATGCTCTGTGGCAGCTGGACATCGAAGGTGGAGGTCATTTTGGCATGCGCTGCGACAGCTGAACATCGAAGGTGAGGGTCATTTTGTCGAGAGAATTCGTCAACTGCCCTTAGTCTTGGCGACAACCTGACGTGGCCAAAGGCCCAGCTAAAGGACGCGGGAAAGTTGTCAGAAAGCAGGCCGGATACGGTGACACCGTGGCGTGGTTGTCTCCAAGTTGGCAGATAATACGAAAACGATTTATCTTCGGTGGTTGAAAACCAGCATGAGGTATTGAGGAGCGCTTATATGCCATATGTGTCCTTGAGACATGACCATCGGACACTTTCCCATGGTCATGTACATGTCCTGTCCTGGTGGGAATGAACACGGAGCAAAGGCTGGCTGAGCGTAGCTTGAACACCTGACGGTGAGGAAGAATTTCGATTGTTTGATTATTCGTTCGAAGTTGAGAGCAATTCTCATTTTCTTCGACTGGAAAAGCATATACGATTTCAAACGTCAGCCAAGGTTGTAGCTGTGTTCGAGTTTTGCTCGGTTCTGATAATTAATTGGAAATTTGCCCACCCATACTATCATGATAAGCATCGCATAAACACGCTTTGGAACTTTGGACCAACTTTCAAGGGTACAGATATCAGGCAATTCAAGGAAATGTCCCAGAGGATTGAAAAATAGAGGATAAGACACAGGTAAGGTATAAGAACGTCATTTATCATCAATTACGGACGAGTTGGGAAGTTCATATTTGTGCAGAAAGACACAAAAATACCAGGAAAACTGTTGGGGAAAGTCAGGGCCAGTGAGATAATACAGAGCATTATCGGTATTTGCAGCCATATTTTTCCGTCTTACTGCAATAGAGGAGACGTGGAAATGCGAACTCGTCGGACAGCAATTATCTTTACGGATCACGTTTCGGCATACAAAGTACTAGTGTAGCATACAACACTGTGGCACGTCCCAAACGTGTTTATCTAATTCCGATTTAAAAAAGAAGCTTCCATCCTACTACAAGTAATACCACTAGAAACGGACCTGTATTCGATGTCAATATTCTAGAAATTTACTACCCTTAACAAAGTTTTCACTTATTTTAGCTACCTCATGATAATTTTAGCTCTAAAAGTATTAATGAATAGTATGGTTTGTCAATTTTAAAGATCACACAGCTTTCTCACAAGTCTAGGAATATTGGTGACAGAATTAGTACTTAAAGCTACTATGCACATATTTAAAAGGATATATCTACCCGTTAAGGACTTCCTGAATATAAATGAAGCCAGTAGTTTCCTGACAAAAATCTGGCATCCTAAGTGTTACGAATTTTCCTACTGAAAGCGCTTGTCGAAGTACACGTCCTAACTGAGAACCACGCAACCTACAACCTACTGGACCTAACTAAGGAACTAAGGACTACGGAACCTGCTGGACCTAACTGAGAACCTAGCTGAGGACTACAGGGACTACAGAACCTGCTGGACCTAACTGAGGACCTAACTGTGGACCTAACTGAGGACTACAGAACCTGTTGGACCCGATCGAGCATTTACACATACCAATCGAGCAGCACAGGATTGAGACCAGCGCACATCAAATCCAGTCACGAATCACAGGACGCAGAACCACGTGAACACAGTACGGTCCGGCATCACTCGAGCATGCATGGGTCAACAGCAGCTGAACAGTACAGGGTCGAGAGCCAGCCGTACACCGCAGGAGTTCAACTGGCCCGGAAGCACTGATGACCGGCCAAGTCAAACACAAGCCCTGCCGATGTCTTCAATGAGAACTAAGGCCGAGGTCATCGGGGTTGCACAAACGTTGCCCCAACACGCCGACACCGCGGAGGGATCCGCATTGCACGCTGAACATCACGTGCAGTGTGTGCACCCCGGTGCAGGTCGAACTGTGCACAGTGCAGCATGCTCTCCGGCGACTGGGGCCACTTGGTGCACCGCGACCGTTGCACACGATGGCCTGCAGCGAGGAGAGCAACAGGACGCCGGGGCGTGAGCGATGTTGACGCGTTATCGTAACACGATGCTGTCGTGTGCAACACGGAGCATTCAATTACGGAAGTTGCTGCCTCGCGCCGCGCAATGGCGCACTGCGGGCCGTACACCGGGTGTGATTAGCGCTGTCGTGAGTATGCCGTGAGGGCCGTACACCGGGTGTGATTAGCGCTGTGCACCGCTCCCGTGCACATCACCCGGCGGCAATGACGGTGTCGCATGCACGCAGTCACCTGCGGCAGGTGAGCACGGCCCACCTGCGGCAGGTGAGCACGGCCCACCTGCGGCAGGTGAGTACGGCCCACCTGCGGCAGGTGAGCACGGCCCACCTGCGGCAGGTGAGCACGGCCAACCTGCGGCAGGTGAGTACGGCCCACCTGCGGCAGGTGAGCACGGCCCACCTGCGGCAGGTGAGCACGGCCCACCTGCGGCAGGTGAGCACGGCCCACCTGCGGCAGGTGAGCACGGCCCACCTGCGGCAGGTGAGCACGGCCAACCTGCGCCGCCCATTCCATCGTAATCGCCGCCGCTTTGGCTCTCGGTCATTTCTCATCATACTTATTCCGCGTTAGCGGGAACCGTTTTGCAGCACGGCCGGCCACGAAAGGTGGGCACACCGTAGCGCCGCCCGTCAGGCCGTGTATGGTGGTACGAGTGATCAGTGCAGCCACCACCGTGCACTCCCCGCCGAACTGCTGCGTCACCGAGATGTGTGACGTGAGCGTTGGGAATCTGCACGCCGGAGGTGGGCCCTGCATCGGCCGGCTCGTAATTGGCTGTGGGCTGGTGTCGGCGCATAGACGAAGCGGCCCGCCGTGTTGGGGCACGTGGGGCGACATGCACGGCGCCACTCCCGACGGGGGTGCTACCAGCAGACCAGCACCAGCACAACACAGCTGACCAGCACAGGGCTGCAGTAAGTGTTCAAAACTTTAGAGGATGGGTAAAGCACTGTTGAAGTATATTCTTTCCATGCGAAGATTATCGGATCAGTGTTGGACAAGGTGGGGGATGGAAAGGGGGCTGCCCCCTATGCATGCCCGTGCATCAGAAACACGAAGTAGTGCATCATAAACACGAAGTAGTGCATCAGAAACACGAGGTGGCGTGCTGTTAAAATTTTCGAATTACGGCTGAAGTCAAACTACAGCCGGGAAAGCAATGTGCCACGGAGATGAACAATGATTGTGACCAACCAAATACGTTTAGCCACCTAAATACGTGTGGCAACCCAAATACGTGTGGCAACCCAAATACGTGTGTTTCACCACCCAAACACGTGTGGTTACCCCGATGCATGTTGCCACCCAAAATGGTGTTTGACCACCCCAATGCGCGTGGGTAGCGACGCAAATGCGTGTGGTCACAGGGGTACGCGACACGCAAATACACACGCATACAAACAGCACCCAAGTAAAAAACGTAGCTAACGTACTTGTGCTCCCAATCCGCCCCAAGCGTCAAAACATGCCAGAGAGCATCGTAATCGCACCGAGCAATCGACGCGGCGCCATATCCACCGGCGGAGACCAGTGCGGAGACAGGAGACCTTTGGACTCGCATCACACCATCAGTCTAACAGCACCAAGTCACCGCAGCGCATCACGACACAGAGGGTCAGGAGTCGGGGGTCCGCGGGGACTCGTTCCCCGCGAAATCACGGGGCCAGCGTAATCCAGGACGCCGCAACTACAGTCCAAACACGTGGCGGAAAAACAGACCTGTGTGTCACCGCCTGTGCATGTGGAGACGGCCATATTCGGTACATAAACAGTGAGCGCCGTCGCGACGGGAGACGTGACGTGTTGTCATATAGCCGGGCAGTGGCGCACCACTGGACCGCCAGACACTCCGGACACATTGACGGACACTCTGGACACCCCGGCGGCCACTCCGGGCACCCCGGCGGCCACTCCGGACGCGCTGGACACACCGCCCGCACGCCCTGGAGAGCCCCCCGAGACGGCGGCGGCTCAGCGACTGGCACGACACAAGTCCGCGGGATTCGAGCGACGACGCGACGTGCAGCCTCCGCCGGGCGACTGCGCGTCGTCACGAGCACCGCCCCCGCCCCGCCCCCTCCCCGCCCCCGCGCGTCGTGCTGGATGCGTGTATGACGAGGTCTGCTGCGGACTGGCGCGCGCCGCCCTACCCAGTACCCTGCTATGTGTATAGTGTATACCCTGCTATGTGTATAGTATATACCCTGCTATGTGTATATATGTGTACAGTACAGTACCCAGCAGCTGCGTGCGCTCGGCGCGCGCACGCCGCCGCGGCCGGCGATTCGTGGGGGGAGGGGGGGGGGGGGAGTGTCGCTCTCGGCGGCCACGGCAGCTCGCCCTGTGACACGCGTGGGAGCACGCCTGTCAGCACTCCGGCGCCGCGCGAGCCTATCGGTGGCGCGGTCGGGGCGCGCGTGGCGACGGCCGCGCCGGGTGTCGGCGGTGGACGGACTGTAGCGACGATACTGATACCGCCGCCTGCCGCCTGCCGCCTGCCGCCTGCCGCCTGCCGCCTGCCGCCTGCCGCCTGCCGCCCTCCCCCTCCGCCCCCTAACCGCGCCGCTGTCGACGACCGCAGTCATGCTGCCGCAATTGGACTCCCGCGTGCAGACCTGGGCGGTAATCGGGCCTCGAGCCTGCCGATTTTGGCGGTAATCGGACCTAGAATCCACCGACCTAGGCAGAAATTAGCCAGAGTCCGCTGAGCCCGCCAGCTTGGGCGGTAGTTAGGCCTAGAGCCCGCCGACTTCGACGGTAATCAAGCCTGGAGTCCACCGACCTGGGCGGTAATTCAGGGCAAGAATCCACCGAACCGGGCGGTGATCAGGCCCAACTCGCCGTCCTAGCCGGTCTTCAGGTCCGGATCTCGTCGACCTGGGCGATAATCCGACTTTTCACCCACAACTCCTGTCTACTGTCACAGCAGTGCGCGTCACCACGCCGTATCACCAGCAGGACCTACCTTATCAGCGGCGGAGTCTGAACGACGTTGTTTCTATACGCGCCGCGCGGACCTGACCCCCAACGCACCCTCCGCGGAGGCCGCCCGCTGCCTACTGTCGCTGGTCGCGCCGCGCCGCAGTGGCCCGCCGCACTAGTCCGCCGAGGGCCGCCAGGGGGCGGCGACTAGCGGCGGCGGCGTCTCACATGGCAGTCTCCAGGGTAACCCCTCCGTGCGAGCGTTACGCTGCGGCGATTGGTGTATACCATGCGGCGTGGATTGCTTACTGCCTTGACGTTGGTGCACGAGGTCGGGTGCTGTACGCCATTATTGGTATAATGGTTAACATGGAACGCGTCATGTACATGGCGACGTTGCTCATTAAGTACCCGCGCTTTCGCGTAGAGTAAAATATAAGTATTCCTCGGTGCTTTTTGATGCATGTCTAAATAAATAGATATTTGTTCAACATTTGAACATTTCAACATTTCAACAGATATTTGTTGCAACATTTCATTAAATATTAACTGTTTACCTTACATGCGAAATTTAATTATGAATCGATTGTTTTCCTACGTGTGACATTCAATCACGTACCAACTGTTTTCCTGTATGCGACATTTACTTAAGTATCAATTGTATACCCGTATGCCAACAAAGACATGCAACCAAGAGCGTCACACACATATCTGCCATTGGGGAAGAGGAAAGAGCTTTGGGGACTGATTCCCTTCAACCATCAACCGGACTTCCCTCCGATTTACCAACGTCATGTCTTATGAAATATGTCAGTGTGAAATGTAACAGGCCTTGCGTCCAAATCAATCGCCGGTTGAATGCGAGACGTAAATACGTGTACAAATGCGCAATGCCTTTTTTAAGTGAATATAATATAAGGTGTCCGTGTTTGATATGAAAAACGTAGAGACAATGCACATGTTTATACTTCAGAACGATCTTCGTCACAAATGGTAAAAACCATGTCTGCGAAAAAGTGCAAAATGACAATTAGCGTGGTCACGTATCGATATACGTATCGCATCGCCAAAGTCAAAGAAGCTGGCTGCGAGGTTAAAAGCAAACCGATGTGATGGGCATCAATAACAACTGTGCACACGCCCATGGTATATCCATCAAATGCTGATCAAAAAGAGACAAATGGCGCCCTCGTCGACCTGGGTGACACTAAATCAATAAAACAGTACAACAGTTTATGTATGAGTGAAAACCTGAAGTAGAAGTTGCTTACAAGGCAATCGTTCGGGCCACTGACAAGCTTGGAACATCGGGGTCTTGCATACCGGCCCGCAAAAAAAAACTGACCAAGTGTTGGAATTTTTGGTGATGTTACAGCCGACGAGGATGAATATTTTGGGCATAGTGGTGCATTTCAGTGTTTGAGTAATGCACTGTTCCCTTTTTTTGCATCCAGAATATTATCTTCTCCGGAAAATTAATTGTCTTGCCATTTTCCTCACCTTCGAAGCTGTATGTTGCTGCTTGACAATTTCTGGGATGTGAAAAGCGCTCAATATTCACACTAGATCGTACGATCTGAGGGTCTAGCATGACAGATTTCAAGGGAAATATTCCCTCCCTATTTGATTACCCAAAAATTGCCCTGTCCATCTACAGGATTGCAAAGTATAAGTCCAACTCTGGTACACTTATCGAGGAGTTGTTTTCATTTTAAAAGAAAAATGTTCTTCGTGTGTATTTTCCATCACTCCAGTGTTCAAAGACAGTGTTAAAAATCTGAACAGCCAATGAGGGTCTCAGTGATGTATGCTAAGAAACCTGCGAGAGTGGCGAGAAGCTGGTCACAATGGGCGCATAAATTTCGCGTTTGGAGGTCCATTCAAGTTGAATAAACAACACCGCTTAAATATTGGTGGCAACGTCTCTCCTTGAGGGAGCGCCCATCCCATAGTTCAGTCGTCACGACTTTACATTTTACATGCACGAGCATGCTTGCAATATATCCGGGATGTTTTGAAAGCATCGCAACACCTCACCATAGTTCATTACCGGGCAAGTCATGGGCACAGACGGCTGATGATATATCATCAACCACCTGTGTCAATGACGAAGGCGGTTAGCCTATGCAGGACGAAGGCCTACAGGCATTCGCGGGGGACCGAAATCTGTACAGCGGATTCGCCCGAGCTGGCAGGCTCTGCCGGCCACAAGCCGTCCCCCAGGCTTCCGCCGCGCGGTCCGAACGACCGAAGCCTGACTGACGAATGGCCCGACGAGCGGCGTTTTCGACGATGTGGAGATGCGTGGGAACCGATCCCACCTCGCCGGCTCGGAACTGGATGTGGGTGCCCGACTGGTCACGGCGGTACGTCCCCCGCCGGCGCCGACGGACGTCGTGGTGACACGACCTGACGGGGCCGTAGCGGAGCTCAGGCGCCAGCACGAGGAGCGGGTGTAAGGCTCGTTAGTACGCCTCTCCACACATTTTTCCATGGATTCTGGCTGAGTACATGTGGCTGTTTGCATGCTTGCATGTGTAGGACGCCGTGGAAATCTGAAGGCTTCTTGCAAGACATTTGTATCTCAGCTGGCAGAAATTGTTGATTCATGAACGGGGCGGAGCGCCTCCCTCGCCGGATTCGGCGCCCGATCCTGACATGTCCACACAGGACGGGGAGATAGGGAACAGGGATCACTGCGAAGCCACCTGGCCGGACAGCTGCTGAGACTGCAGCGGTCCGGCTCCCATGGTGATGACGTCGGCTGATAGCCGGGTTGACATTCCACATTCCACATTCCACCATTCCGTGCACGCCGGCGGCCGTGCACAGTGTGCTCGGCCGGTGTACGTCGCGCCGCGACGTGTACCGCGATAGACGGAGACGGAGTAGACGCAACAGACGCGGCGCTCCGTCTCCGCCAGTCCCCACATGGCGCTGTCCGTCCACACATGGCGCCGTCTGTTCACACATGGCGCTGTCCGTCCACACATGGCGCCGTCTGTTCACACATGGCGCCGTCCGTCCCCACATGGCGCCGTCTGTCCACACATGGCGCCGTCCGTCCACACATGGCGCCGTCTGTTCACACATGGCGCCGTCCGTCCACACATGGCGCCGTCTGTCCACACATGGCGCCGTCCGTCCACACATGGCGCCGTCTGCCCACACATGGCGCCGTCCGTCCACACATGGCGCCGTCCGTCTACACATGGCACCTTCCGTCCACACATGGCGCCGTCTGTCCACACATGGCGCTGTCCATCCACACATGGCGCCGTCCGTCCATACATGGCGCCGTCTGTCCACACATGGCGCCGTCTGTCCACACATGGCGCCGTCCGTCCATACATGGCGCCGTCTGTCCATACATGGCGCCGTCCGTCCACACATAGCGCCGTCCGTCCATACATGGCGCCGTCCGTCCCCACATGGCGCCGTCCGTCCACACATGGCGCCGTCTGTCCCCACATGGCGCCGTCCGTCACCACATGGCGCCGTCCGTCCCCACATGGCGCCGTCTGCCAACACATGGCGCCGTCAGTCCCCACATGGCGCCGTCTGCCAACACATGGCGTCGTCTGTCCACACATGGTGCCGTCCTTCCACACATGGCGCCGTCTGCCAACACATGGCGCCGTCCGTCCCCACATGGCGCCGTCTGCCAACACATGGCGCCGTCCGTCCATACATGGCGCCGTCCGTCCACACATGGCGCCGTCCGTCCACACATGGCGCCGTCTGTCCACATATGACACCGTCTGGCCTCCGTTCGGACTGTCGCCGGGGCGATGGATGCCCCCCCTCCCGCTTTGGTTGCGTCTGGATTTCGGCTTGACCGCCCGGCTATGGTGATGTGCTTTCCTGCTGTCCGGGGTCGGCGTACGCGTCTGGTGGCGACACGTTGTTTGAGGCGAGTTGAAGAACTGGGTAATTACGGTAGGACTGGTCGTGCTTAGAATCGAGAATACGATTACGTTTGGTCCAATATGTAGGTCACGCGCCAAGGGTAGAGATAATGTCTGACACCTCTCTAATATATTCCGGCATAGTAGCGAGTGGGTTTATCTTGCTGGAATTTGATTACTTAATTTAATTATCACGGTTTAAGGGGGAGCGAACCACCAACATCGAGTTCATAGCAAGGATGGAAGGATATACAGCAGATACCGCGACACCTGTGCTGAGCTCACTGGATCCAACCGAGTGTTCAATATAGCACGAATACTAGACACAGGCAGAGCGCTTGCTTTCATTCTACTGTGCAGGTGGTGAGGTTGTGTGGGACGACTAAGCAGTTGAAATAAACCTCCTTTATTTTTGTTTACCAGCAGGAGCATTTCACAGGCTGCAGGATATCCATTCAGTTTTCAGGAAACCACCTAACTTGAGGGATGCTCCGTCATGCTGTCGATCCATTTACCTGCAGTTGGCTGATGACTGACTGTGATCTGTGCTGTTGCACAGCCCTCACAGTAAGACAGAACGTTCAGCTCCAAAATTGCGGCCAGGGCCAGTTCGCCTCCACTAATTTTGGCTCCAGCCAAGATAGAGAAATGAATAAACTAAGTGACTTCGCTCCGTCCTTCAGCGTTCATTGATTATTTATATATATTATTATCCTCCATTGTTCACTGAATGATTTGTTTGTTGTCTTCTTTTGGTTGACGTTTGACCTCAGGTCAGATAGGTCAACGTCAGGGTGCAGCCAGTCACTTGGCCTGTGCCGTTGTTTCCCGACACCGACAGTGAAGCAGGTAATCTCGGGGTGCAGTGATAAAGATATGCAAAATGAAGACATCGTCTAACACGATGTCAGGTATGCAGGTGAAGGTCACCGATCAGGCCAAGGTCAATGATTGATAGCTATGAGCTGAACTCCTGAAATTGACCGCTTCGAAATGCATTGTAGTCAAGAAAAGGTAAAATATGAGATTTTGTGATGAACGCAAGCCAATCCGATGAGCTCGATATTAATTAATATTTGTAGGTGAGCTGATTATGTTCTAAACAATCATATTTACAAAACAATTCCAGACCCGAAGCATCCAAAATGTCCTTACCCTACTTGTATTTCTAATGAAACTGACACCGTCGTCAGCCTTCGAAACACTGATCTAGCCATTTTCCTTCTTAATTACTGGAAAGAAGATAGAAACGGTTCTAAAATGTTCATTCTGAGGAGGGTTCAGATCATTTCACCGTGACCTGGCCAAATGTTGACGTCAAATGTCAAATTAGCTGTCAAATGTCACATGAGCTGTCAAATGTCAAATTATAGGATCAAATGTGTCAAGTATGCCTCGGTTATTCGACGATATTAACCGGTCACAGAATGACCAGACTAGGCGAGACGAGTCGCAGATGAGGCGCCCTAAAAGCCAACTACTAACCGAACCTGTGCATAGGATTGTTTTCACAGTTTGATTCTTCAATTCAGCTCGTGACACAAGTTTTGTTTAATTTGTGTGGAATTTTCTGTGATATGCATATGCACTCACTCATACTGAACGTGCCATGGGCGCAATATAGTCGAAGCCGATGACGCGCCCGAAAATTCCAACTACACACGACTTATACTTATTGGACTTTTTTAAACTCATTTTTATGATCTAGTTCATGGCAAATGCTTCAGTGCACGTGAAAAACGAGAATAAAGACAAAGGAGGGTGGGCTGGTTTTGACTAGCCTGCCATATCTAGGCGATCGTAATAAATAGTCCGGAGCAATTATTGCGAGGCGTCCTCGTTGACGGGAAGTAGGTGTTCCAAAATGGAGAGAGATGTACTTAGTGTATCGGAGTTACCACAGAACTAAATGGGCGAGGGGGATATCGGTCGCCGCATTGCGAGAATTGCGTAGTCACCGAGCAACAAGGTCAGTAATTAGCTGGCTGATTTGTCTGCACTTTACTGGATTTTTTGTTTGTTTTGTTTTGTTTGTTTAGTTGCCCTGTGCTGTAAACATTTTATTGTGCCGGCGAGGTACACTACTTTTGGCGCCTGGTTTTCTCTAGTCTTCTTCAGGTTAGGTTAGGTCAAGTTGCGTCAGAGCCAACGACTATGAGGAGCTTCTTGGCCAAACTAGCATCCAAACTAGCGCTGGATCAAACCGAGGTACCCGACCTGCCACCTATGTGCTGCCTAACCACTAGCTGCACATAACACACGACTACTCCACCCTAGGGATTAGTTGGCCAGTGCTGCCACCAGTGGGCTTCTTCTGCATTAACATCAGCACTAGATGCCATTGAGGACCCTGTGTACGAGTGAGGACGGCTATGAGTGACTACGAATGAGGGCAAGAGGCGACCTGAGGCTTCAAAGATGCTACAGCCGCAAGCTTTGCCACCATAATGTGACAGGAAACGGGAGGGCCGGCCACATCTTCTGTCCATGTTGAAATCTGATATTGGCTCTTTGAAGAAAATTTTCCCTTGTGGAACATGGAATATGACATGAGACCTTCTCATTGCATATAGATGTGCCTGAAGGCAAGGCCCATGCAATTTAACGCTATCAAATAACACAGCACCGGCTTACCTCTTGGATTGGAACCATCCGAGAGCCTCGATAATTGGATTGAGCTGAGCTGTTCCCCTGTCTTTTGTTCACAAGGCTGGTCGACTCATTCTGCTGGGAAAAAACTTATTGAAATGAGCTGTTAAATTGCTGGAAGTCTAAAGTAGCTGAATTAATTGTTAACGGATTCAAGGATCCGAACGATCTAGGGAACATGCAATTTCGAAAGCAAATAGTTCCTGAACGCCATATCGGCGCCGAAAAGGACGACATTGTATATTAGAACCCTTCCATTAACACCAAAATTCGTCAGTGACCGCTAGTTGATGGCCACTCGTGATATTGAATTCAATAGTCGTGCTCTCGCTAGTCATTTGTAATGCGCCGTAGCCTAATTCGGTCCCGCATAGCCGTTCCACCTGACTATCGCCGCAGCAAAGGCTCGTCTGACATGCCAGCTGGGGGTGGGTGTGGGAGTCCCAGTCACAGCCATGCCTGCTCCCCAGTCAGTAGCCACTCGTCATGACTGTAACGGTACTGGAGAATGGTGGTGGAGGTGTGTGTTGGGGGGGGGGGGGGGCGGAGCCTGGTTGGCTGGGGTGATGGCTTTGCAGCACAAATTGGTATCTCCAGTCAGAATTCCTGAGGCGAAGTTTTGACTGCAAATACCATCATTATCTGGCAGATGTGAGAGGTAATGGTCCCTAACGGCGCACCGTTTTATCGCTCTACTGCACAGCAACTAACGACGCTGTGCATCAGATGGAATATAAATATGAAACTCGTGCTAGTCGAAGGTGTGAATACTGGCCCACAGAGGTTCTGTCTCTACCGGCAGAAAAACGGAGAACAGCAGCGCTACAGCTTGATATGTTTGATGGTGCATTCTTCACATATTTTTTACGGAAGAAAAACGTCTTGATCAGGTCATGTCAGTCACTAACCCATCGCGACATTCTCTGAAGAGACGTGGCAACGTGCTGTTTATATGAATAATGTTTATATAGTTCTTCAAGACTGAATGTAATGCAGCTGTATACCTCAACATTGCAAACGGACTGTAATAATATAAAATAATCTGTAATATACGTTACATTGCAACGTGACTGTAATCATATGAATAATGTGTGTTACATTGCCACTGAGAATAATGCCTGTTATTGCAAACGTGACTGTAATTATATGTAATAATGCATGCTGTAATATACGTTACATTGCAAACGTTACTGTAATGAATCTGTTCATATGGTAGACATGCCATGTCTTGTTTTTTTCAGGCAACGCCATTCTACTGGTGATGCTATGAACAGCAAAGTCAGAACATTGATCGCAGTTGCCCTCGGGCGACCTTTGTACAACCACTTGAATATCCTAGTGACCTGAATTCGAATGTAGTGACGATTGGCAAGTTGAGGAAATGATGCGTCCATCACTTTTAAGTTTATGGCGGCCATGGAATATCGCGCTATTGTGACCTGTAAGCTGCGACTGGTGACCTCCCTTACTAACCATGGAAGTTACAAAATAAAATGAAAAGTTGATCTTTGTATGGGCCTCAACTTGACGATACCACTGTTTACCTTGTGGTTCACTCAGACCAGTTCGTTGCACAGTACTGTGTGAGCTTCCGATACCCCACATGTTGAGGAATGTTCATCCTTCATCTGCCCTGTAGAATGACTGGCTGACCGAAAAAATGATATGGTGTAATTTCGCGGTGATGTCACGTGCTTAAATTCGCTTCGCGGCTGAGATTCGGATGGGGACGAATGGCTAGGGGACAGAGCTGCCGTCCCCCCCCCCCGGAAGCCTGTCAGCATGTGCTCGGTAGAGTGCAGCTCCGTTGGCAGCCGAACTGTGCGGTGAACAAGAACATGGCAGAAGACAAATTGCCACCACCATGAGAACCATTCGTGCCAGGGGCGGATCCAGAAGCCTGGTTTTGTACCGGTTGGGCGGATTAAAATTAAATGGTCTCCGATTTCGAAGCACTGCTCAGATTTCAACACCGAGCGGTCGTGGAGTCTCATTAAGGCTTTCCGAATAAAGTGTGCTTCGACGTCAAGAAAGTGCAATTTTTGTCAAGCATTTTGACAGAACTCGGTCTCTCAGGGGTGTACGGCATGTCCCCAGTGCCATCTCCTGCTAGATCCGCCAGTGCCTCGTAATGACAACGACTGAAATACAGCCGTTCTTGGCGCCGCGGGCTGACTTAATAGTGGCATGTTCCGTCTGTTTATTAACTCTATCCAACATTTGCACGGAACATGTGACAGCTGAAAGATAAATCCAAACCACTTCTTGATGAAAAACGCCAAGATAATGTTTGCACTCGGGTTCTGAATACGACTGACGCCCGCGAAACATGTCCGACTAACATGTCCAATAAAGCATGTCGAGCACACAGCCGCTGCCGATCAACTACTCATTACTGCGACATTGCGGCGCCAGCGGCTGTCTGGTTCATGGCCGTAAAACAAACGGGCCCGGTCCTGTCTCCCAGACCTGTGGCGCGGGTACGACGCTTGACTGCAGCGCCGGGCGCCCCTGCCGCCCAACAACAGAATACATTATCGTTGTGCATGGACTGCATGAGGGCGTGCATCGACTTCGGATGCTATCCGACCGCAGTGATTTATGTTTGGAAATCGCCGGCACGTTCATTACGATCAACGTTTGCATGGCAAACTGCACTTAGGTTCTTTGTCTCCTTCATTCCGCGGATTCCGTGGAGTGTGATGTGGGATATTTCGTGGACTACGGCCATGGAACGTTCTGTGAAATTTCACGCCGGATTACTTTTGTGAGCCATTTGTGTGGCTCTTCACAAACCTTCCTACTAATTTTTATTATAAGCATTTATTGCATGCTGTTGAATTAAAGCAATGTAGTTGAATCACTTGCTGGCAACACGAGTAATTATCCCACCTATGATCTGATTGTTATTGGCCTCTGATACCTAATTTAATGTGCATGGCGTCAACAATACAAAGGATCAAAATGTCAAACCATTTTGAGGTGGATCGTGTTCTAGGTAGATGAATGTCAGACATGTCCAGGGCAGGCTATGACAGGCATGCAAAGGGCAGGGAGGAAGTTTACATTGGTCATCGCCCAGTGAACATGCCGACCGCAGACCGACGTCGTTCCGCTATCTAGACGCTTGGGGCCCGCTATCGGCTGATGAGTGGAATGTCAGTCAAGCCGACATCTAGCCGACACCCAGCCAACGTGGGACCGCTGTCAGGCTGCTGTCGGGACGCTAGGGGCCGCTGTCGGCTGGAGAGTGGGATATCTGACAACGGCCCGACTTCAGCTGGTCGCTATTGACATGTCGAATTCAACCCGACATATGTTCATGGTCCAGATCAATATGCCGATGTCGGGCCGAGAGCGTCTCGATGTCGACATGCCGTTTATGAGACGTGGAGCTTGTTCCGACACATGTGGACAGCGGGCCGACATCGACATGTTTATGGGGTGGAGATGCAAAGAACACGAAAGGGAAGTTTCTGAAGACATTGCCTAGCTTCCTGCTGTTTGACCTCAACAGTTGAGAACTTGACCACGCCACAAGGGAAAATCCACGCCGGTGGGAACATAACATCCATTAGTGACATCTTCGCATAATCTAGCCAAATCGTATCCATTCCACAACATTACTTGCGAATCTGCAATGTCTTCCTTGGCCCACACATCACTTCCAATGTGCGTCGCCATCTTGGAAAAAAACCGCACGGGACGGGGCTGGAGACCTTTATTCAGTCCACGTGTTCCCCGCAAAATCCACCAAATCTGACCGTGGAATTCGTGAGGAATGGACAAAGAACGACACATGACGTCAGAGTCCACGGAATTCGTGGACGGAACGTGACAAAGAACGCAGCCATGGTCTGTGCCCCGATAGTGCACCGCTGCATTTCATCAGTCGGTGAGCAGACTGGATGACAAGGTCACTGGACACAGCCAGCATCAGCAGATACAACCCCAGCCGCACCATAACATTATATTGAGGAAGTCACAACCGGATCACTTTTGGGGGAGGTCACAACTTGAGCATTTCTCGCGCACGTAACAGCTTGAGCTCTTTTTCGGGAGGCCACAATTTGGGCACCTTGACGAAGGCCGTCTGCTGTGGCTTTGAGGGGAACCGCTTGACCTGCCCACCGCGCAGTGCGACTCGACCGGCGCCATATCGGTCGTTCGATGCTCCGTGGCACAGACGCGTCCGTGGGTTCAACCCCCGTCAGCGGCCGACGCTGCCGACGGACCGGCCGCCGTCGGGTGCGACTGAGGCGAGTACGTCGTCGACAAGGCTGCAGCAGCCGCTGCTAGCGGTGTAGCACCATACCTGAACTGCTATTTGCAGACTGCACAACCTGCATGTAGTGCCCTCGCTGCCCTCTCTCTCCCTATCTCTCTCCCTCTCTCTCTCTCTCTCTCTCTCTCTTTCTCCTTCTCCTTCTCCCCTCCTTCTCTCTCCCTCTCTCTCTCTTTCTCCTTCTCCCCCTCCTTCTCTCTCCCTCTCTCTCTCTCCATCTCTCTCTCACCCTCTCTTTTTCTCTACCTCTCCCTCTCTCTCTATCTTTTCTTGCCCTCGCACTGGCCTTGTCCCTGGCCTTGTCCCTGGCCCTGACCCTAGCCCTCGCTCTGACTCTCTGTCTATATTTCACCCTTTCCAGTTACTTACCACTGTCTAGATTGACCTGTTTGAATCTCTCACTGCAACATGCAATTAAGTGCCTTTAGACTGACAGCGAAATGCCACTGTCGGCAAGGTCGATGTCGAACAAAGCCGACTTATTTAAAACACATTTGGATAGGTGACCATCATCATGCACGTGCGCACCATGCCGATGTATAGCGGCGCCTGTCCCATAAATGCACACTGTGTGCGGACAATGCCGGCAGCAGCATACGTGCTGACAGCATGATGTACGTCGTCACCATGACGCAGCATCGAGCTCCGACGTCCCAGCGGCGGAGAGAGGTGCGGCTGGCTGCTAGATACCTGCCACACAGCTGGGGGTCTCATCTCCGCTCCCCAATAGTGGTGGACACAGCGACAGCCAGGAGGACAGAGGCGAGGATGGCTGCCAGGTACCTGCCACATGGCTGGGGATCTCATCTCCGCTCCCCAATGGCGGTGGATACAGCAATGGCAGCCACTGGCATTGTCTGTCACTCCCCTATCCCTCACTCCTGCTCCAAAACCCATTGCCACTCATGGGTTCCTCGTGACGGAAATACTTCGCTGGCACCCCAGCTTTCCGGCTTTGCAAAATTTCGCGGCATCTTCTCTTCGGAGGATTCTTTTTGTTTGCGGACAGCCGCCACCCCATGCCGGAAGTGTGGGCGCGCCGCTGTGGCCTGGATGTGTTTGGCTTGCGGGACCAGGTCGATTAGTCGGTTACGATAGCAGGCTATGAAATGGCTCATCAACAATGATTCATCACGGGCAGAGATGCTGCCCTCCCCGGGCATTGTGCTGAATGAGCTGTGAATTATGTGCACATTACGTTGGATAGGAAGGGAGTCGAGTCTTCGACACCACAAATTCATGTACGTGATTTTGTTTATTGATAGTTTACCTGATATCGACACCGGAATACAGGATGACTCAGTGCTAAAACAGATAAGGGTCCAGTTATGCCGAGTGATCTGCTGACAGAATAGTGTATGATAGCCAAGGCAGCAAAGACAAATGGCGAGCAAAGACCGTGGTGACAGTGTCTCACAGATATCCCCATATCTATTATCATCGCGTATAAAAATCAACATCGATGAATATCTCATATGCCAACCGAAGATCGCAACATGTTTGAGAACAACAAAGAGCTTCGAGTGATCTTCGGTAAATACCATCAATATGCCCGACGCAGTTGGACACCAACATGTTCATGTGCTGTTTTTTTTTTTTTTTTTGGTAGTGGGAGCAATTCGCAGCCTGAGTGGCTGACATTCACGATACTGGTCAACGACAGCAATACTGAGAAGGCGAGCTGAGATAGTGCGACAAAATATTGCTGCCATCAGAAGTACCTACCGGATAAGTAAATTGCCTGGTAACGTAATCGAGATGGCAAATGAAAGGCAAGCCGTTCGAAAGTGTTCAACGTCCTCTACGGCTTCTCTTGCTGAGGGCAAACTAGTCCATCGTACTGGGAGAGTGCCTCTAGTTTCAGACTGGCTCTATCGTGTAGACCTTTCCATTTGTTAGGTGAACAATAACTATGTTCTTACCAAAAGACGAACAACTTGATATATATATATATATATATGAAGGTTGGCTATCTCGGTGTTGTTGAATACCAGCTGACGCATTAGACAGGTATGAAGCACCATGCACTTACGATACAAATTGCCTGCGATCTCACAAGTGAATGCCAAGGTGTCATATCACTGTTGAATGCTCGTCACAAATGCTGCTGTGTCCCAAAATCCACGGCACACGCTTCTCGAAAAATCCATCACAGTGATGCAGTTTCGTCTTTTTTGCCATGCATCATCCCGGAATACTGGCATGATTATGTAGATAATTGCGGATAATTATGCAAGCGTAAATATTCACTTCTCGTTTATAGTGTAGGCTGCATGCATATTTCAGGGCTATCATAGGAAGTGGCAAATTAATGATGGTCATGGGCGTGAAAATCAAGGGGTCACGGGTCTGCATTATGGCAGGTGTCTGCATGACGCTGTTCATACATATATGCATGCGATATTTGCATACCCGCCTGCATTCCGTATGTATGCATACCTGCATACACATATGCACTTACGTATGCATACACATATATTTACAAAGTCATAAAGTCATCAAGAGATAATGCTCTATATATATATATATATATATATATATATATATATATATATATATATATATATATATATATATATATATATATAGCGAGCAGGTTTTCAGTCAAAGGATAGGTGATCAATGGAATAGACTGTCTCTTGACGTTGTGGGGAATTCCTCATTGAACGTATTCAACAATAGAGTGTACAAGGTTTTAGGTTGGAGAGCCTTGTTCTTGAGTAATGGATGAAGTGGATTGGTGATGGATGATGTGAGGCTTATATTAATAGGCGTGCTCAGTACAGGCCTCTTTAAGCAGGCATCGCTGAAGTAGTTTGAAGATGACTGATGGAGCATGGGTGTGGAGGAGTATGTTATGCAATATGAAATGAAGGTTGCTTGGTAACTTGGGTAGATAGCTCCTATGGAGCGGGCATTGGATGGACGTTATTGATTGGGGTGTCTCAGTGTCATTTTCATCGTCTTAATAGTATCTCTCCTTTATAGGCTTAACCACGATAAGCCCCTATGACTGTTATTGAGCATTATCTCTTGATGACTTTATGACTTTGTAAATATATGTGTATGCATATATATATATATTATATATATATATATATATATATATATATATATATAAGGATCTAAGCGACCAAATTTCATGACCAAGCAAACGGTGCCCTCTCAATTCTTATTCAAGGAGCACAACAGTGTTCCTTCTGAATATATAACTGTTGAAGACGTCAAAGTGAGGGAAGTGATGACCTTCACCCCTTCAATCCTCTAATCAATGTACACAGAAATGCTCGCTGGCGGCAAGTTTGGCGAACCAAACCCACGAACTACCAAGCGCTGAGCCGCCATGTGTTATGTGTAGCTGGTTGCCACGCAGCACAATGGTGGCTACACAGGCACGTTTTCCCAGGTATGAATGTAAAATTAATTAATTGTAGATGCGCGTGGGAAGCCAGATGTGTTTTCTTTCTGTAGTTATTATTAACTTGCTCATTCATTATCGATTTAGTTAGCTGTCCATCTATTTATATGCATCTGTACAGAATGTCATATGATAATATTGCACAGCAATTGTGAAAAAGACATGATACGTTAACGATGAATGTATGCTCTTTGTCAGTTAAGATTCATGGAATTTCACAGCAACGGTGGTGGTGGTCGCCCCCGTGAATGAAAACCGAGGGGACAGGTGTCGGAATGGTGGCAAGTGTTTGCATGGCGATGCTTTTTTTCATACGCATATACACACGGTAAGAAGTTCGATTTTAGGTGAAGTAGGTGAGCATAATCACACCTGTCCTTCGACTCACATTCCTATCCTACGCTCGTACCATAATATGTACATAATTTACAGGATGTATCGGCACAATGTCTGGGGAAGGCAGCATTCATTGCCTCTGGCCATGATTTATCGCGTTGCTGATAAGGTATGCTGCACGTTGCACACCCTTCACAACCGACTGTCGTGACCGAATAATCGACCCGCTCCCGACAAGCAAACAAAACATGGCCGGGCCTCTATCTGCGAAAGGAAAACATTCTTCGAAGAAGGAAAGATGATGCAGTTTTCCAAAGATCGAGTGCGCACAAGGCATGTCTTTCGATAAGAACCCATGAGAAAGGACCCAAGGGAATGATGAGCTTGAGGGAGTTGGTGCACTCTAACCTTCCTGAACAGGCCTTTTCCCAACCGGATGGCCCACCTTTCCATGAAGGAATGGCATGCTCCCGGTACCCACTCCTCCTGTATAAGTCATATCCATGCCCCTGGTCAGGGGAAGTGGAATGGCTGCCGTTGTGTCCACCGCCATTGTAGAACGGAGATTAGATCCCTAGCTGTGTGGCAGGTACCTGGCATCCAGCCTCGCCTCTGTCCCCCGGGCTGTCGCTGTGTCCACCACTATTGGGGAGCGGAGATGAGACCCCCAGCTGTGTGGTAGGTACCTGACAGCCATCCCCTCCTCTGTCCTCTGGGCTGTCGCTGTGTCCACCACTATTTGGGAGCGGAGATTAAATCCCCAGATGTGTGGTAGGTACCTGACAGCCAGCCTCGCCTCTGTCCCCCGGACTGTCGCTGTGTCCACCACTATTAGGGAGCGGAGATGAGGTTCCAGCTGTGTGGCAGGTACCTGACAGCCATCCCCTCTCCCTGTCCCCCGGGCTGTCGCTGTGTCCACCACTATTGGGGAGCGGAGATGAGGTTCCAGCTGTGTGGCAGGTACCTGACAGCCATCCCCTCTCCTGTCCCCCGGGCTGTCGCTGTGTCCACCACTATTGGGGAGCGGAGATGAGGTCCTCAGCTGTGTGGCAGGTACCTGACAGCCAGCCCCTCCTCTGTATCCCGGGCTGGCGCTGTGTCCACCACTATTGGGGAGCGGAGATGAGACCCCCATCTGTGTGGTAGGTTCCTGACAGACAGCCTCGCCCCTTCAAATCCTGCCGGGATGTCGGAGTTCGATCTTTACGTCCCGATTACGTATATATATATATATATATATATATATATATATATATATATATATATATATATATATATATATATATATATATATATATATATATATATATATATATATATATATATATATATATATATATATATATGCCCCCGGTACCCTCCTGTATAAGTCATATCCATGCCCCTGGTCAGGGGAAGCGGAATGGCTGCCGTTGTGTCCACCGCCATTGTAGAACTTAGCAAGCAAGTTCCTAGCAACCAAAAATACGCTAAATCAAAAACACATTTTTACATGTCATGATGCAAATCTCTAAATTTTAGGCCCACCTACGCTTTGTGGCATATGAGGAGATCCATGTCCTTGGTGAGCAAATAATCTTGGTGCATTAAATTCATATTCTCACCCAAGTGGGTGGGAACATTCACCAAAATGCAAATATGTCAGAATGCGGTCGTGTCTCATCTCAAGCGACGTCAACGACGTCCACGACTCAAAAGTCCCCAAGGTGTCAATGTGAACTCGAAACTACTCTTTCTTAACTTACATGTTGCCAATTTTTTAGCTGCATACTTGTTGATTCAGATTTTGACATAACTAATGCTATATTTATTTCCAGGAATGGACGTATTTTCATATTTATTTCCTATATTTATCCGGGACGTATTTCCAAACACCAACTGACATGATTGTCTAAGATCATTGGGATATATATATTATACATTAAGAAAGTTTTGAGTTCAGCCTAAATCCAACGCATCTCGGTTTCGGCTTTGCGTGGTGAAAATCTCGACCCACCCACCCACCACTCAGCAGACCCACTCACATTCAGCAGACGACCACCGATTGGACAGATCCGACGCATACCGGGAAAACGTACCGAGGAGACAAGCGTGCCACCTTTGTGCCGCATGGCCACTAGCCGCTCATAACACACGACTGCTCCACACTTGGCAGCTCGCTGGTCGGTTTCCAACGTCCGCCACCGGCGAGCCTCCTGTTCACATGGATACACACATAAGAGGATTAAAGGGGTGGAAGAATGGAGGTCATGAAATCACCCCACAATGACGTATGCGTAAGTCACGCATGAATTCAGAAATAATGCCGCTCAGGGGTGGGTGCAAGTGCCCTCCCAAAAGCATGCAAAACTACACCCTGAGAACACAGCGGCATTCTTTCGGAATTTATCCTCGATTTATACAACGTAAATGTGGGATGAGCTTATGACTTACATGCATTCTCCCCTTCAATCCTCAAACGTGGGTGGGTGTCCATGTATTCATGTGCAGAGGTTCGCTGGTGGCGAGTGTGGGGAACCAGTCAACGAGCTACCAAGTGTGGAATAGTCATGCGTTATGTGCAGCTAGTCGTTATGCGGCACAAAGGTGGCTACGCTGCTGCTCCTCGTTGCGTTTTCCCGGTATGAGGCGTGGAGGGAGGGGTGCTTGCTGGAAGTAAGTGCAAGTGGTGGTGGGTGGGTGTGCTGGGGATGCCTAAGATGGCCATTCTTCGGTTTGTCCACGTTATTGATTTACTCATGCATATTTGAATTCGCTGTGCTGACGTGTTTGTGTTATCTGTACGTGTTTGTAAGTATCCATTCATCTAAAATGGGACATCAGTCATCTTCGACTGTGACAGACGAGATCGCCACAGGAAAATGAATGTGTGGGACCCATTTGCCATACACTGCAGGGTGGTGCTGCCATTGAAGTTAGGGAGGAAGTGGTGTAGTTTGAGTTCAACCTTATAGTGTATCTATCGTATGTGCAAGAAGATGCAGACTGGGAAGTCAGATGTAAAGCACAGGACATTGCGTGAGAAGAAATACACGACCTTCGATATACCAGGAGGTGCTGAGTTTACATCACAAGTAACGTTAGGGATTATGCTATATTACTCAACGTTTCGGCCAGGGGCCATCGTCTGGAGTCATCCCATCACTCCTGACGACGGCCCCTGGCCGAAACGTTGAATAATATAGCATAATCCCTAACGTTACGTTTGATGTAAACTCAGCACCTCATGGTATATCGAAGGTGGTGTATTTCTTCTCACGCAATGTCTAAAACCCAGGAGCACTTAAGAGCCATTCTTCGTTGTATTAAATAAAGCACAGGATCCTTCTATCTGTACTGGACGGCCTCTTCATACCGAAATAGTCGTTGGGAAGCCTGAATTTGTTTGTATTTCGTATTATTCGTTTCGTTTTCATTCCTGTTTTAATTAGCTATGGATCTATGTATGTGTACTGTACGGAACGTGTCACGATCATATCGGTCAGGTGTGGCGAACAAGCAAGCAATTGATGGAGAAGGCGTTCTCTGAGCTGACAGCCACGTTGAAGAGGCGGCCTTGAGCTAAGGCGACGGTCCGGGCCAAAGCGGAGGGTTCTCGGTGTCACGTAAAGGGACTCTAAGGACATGGAGGGGCCAGGGCTGTTGGAAAGTAGTGACGTGTCTCAGGAGAGAAGGGAAACCCTGCCCCTGGCGAGTCCGATGGAGCTCACCAGCCGGCCGACCACCTTCATGGGCTCGGAACGGCTCCGAAAGGCGTATGGACAGATACATAACCGATAACAAATTAAAGCGCATGGAACAGTTTTGTGAAAAGGGATCTTAGAGCATGAAGACATTCACTCTGCGGGCTGGCAAGAGCCATACAGACAAGACAAGCATTCCGGCCTGCCCGAGAGCCGGAATGCCATGTCAGCTGAGCAACCTATAGGAAATGGCCCCTAACAGCTGAGGAGCAAACAGGGCACTGAGGGCTCTGAGGAATAAGCAGGGCGCTTGAGGCCAGAGATTGCTGGGATGCTCTTGGGGTTTGAAAGGGTCCCTGAAGAGGACCCATAAGAGCTGACGAGGATACAATGACGTAAGAGCTCCTGGAGGCTCATTTCAGAGCTGAAATTCCCTGAGACGAGAGCTAAGCGGGGCCATTGAGGACTGTGATGGACTCTTCCATGCAGGAGAAGACCCTGGAGGATGAAGAGGGTCTTGGGGAGCCAGAGCAAATTGAACTGGCATTGTACTGAGGTTGAGAGAGACCTCTAATGGATTAGTAAGGTCCCATGAGAGCCAAAAGATGTATTGTGGGCTGGCGATTACTGCGAGGAATACTGCGGGCCAGCCTCAAAATGTGCAATTTGCTTGGAACGAAGCATGCTGTCGATAACTGGGAGGGACGCCTAGCAGCCTGAGAGGATCATTAATGGCTAACAGAGCCCATTGAGATCTAAGGAGAGTCCTTTAGGATGGCGATGGTTGTGAGAAACAGTGAGGGCCCGCCTCTGCGCTGGAAAGCCGTCATCAAAAAAGACCGTCAAGGATTGAGAAGTGCCGATAACAGCTGGAGAGGGCCCCTGACGATTGAAAATGATCACAGAGTGCTAGAGAGGACTCGACAGCGCTAGGATGCCTGAGAGGCTTGGTAGGGGTCTCGATGAGAAGAATGGGTCCCCCTAAGATCCAAAAAGAGTCCTTAAAGATTACCGATAGTTGTGAGAAATACTGAGAGCCAGTTTCAAAGCTAAACTGTCCATGCCGGCCAGAAAGTCTGTCAAGGTCTGAGAAGGACAGCTGAGAGCTAGATCTGACTGGACTGTGATGCTCCTGATGCTTGAGAAGAATCCTGGGGGTGAACAGAACCACCTGAGAGTTTTGAGAGCTGGCGACGTTTGTTGGAAACTGTGAAGTCGACAAACCCCCGAAAGCTGGGTGGGTTTGTCGAAGACTGGGAATGTACCATGGAAGTAAGAGAAAAAAAAACTCTTGACGGATGAATAGGGCCTCTGAGAGCCAGATAGGACTGGATTGGGATGTCTTTGAGCTTTTGGATGGGCATCTGAGGGATTAGGACCCCTGAGAGCTACGAGAGACCCAGATAACTGGCAATGGGCGCGAGGAATACCAAGGGCCAGCCTCAGAGCTTGGATGTGCTTGAGGACCATGGATGCTGCCGAGGACTGGAAAGGTCTCCTAAAAGTCAGACAGGGTCATGAGGGTGAAGAGAGCCAGAGTGCCAGGGAGGTCTACTTGTAGGTGTGGAAACCCTTAATGAGGAGGAACAAGATAAGCGAAGTTCGTCTGAGCACACTCGTTGTGATGTACATTCATTCTGAAAAAGTGTCACTACCTGCTGCTTCCTGAGGTCAAAGAATCAACGTCGCTGAGCGACTTCCCGAACGTCGATGGTGGCCGCCCCTGAGGCGACGACTCTCTTAGTGCCAACGGTTGCCACAGCGGTAAAGGCTTTTTTAGCAGCGCTGGTCATTTAAGCGGCCACAGCCGTCCCAGAGGTGACGGCCGTCCCAGTGCTGGCGGCCGTCCTAGCAGTGATGGCTGCCCCAGCGGTGATGACCACCCAAGCCACCACGGCCGTCCCAGTGGCCACAGTTGTCATAGCAGATTCGGTCGCTCCAGCAATGGCGAAAGAGACAGCTCGGCGATAGTTGTGATGATTGCGGTGCCAGTTGCTTCGTTTTGGACCGGCGCGACGCCGATTAAGGGAAGAAACAACAATTTGCAGGATACTGTCTGTTGGACATTGCTGGTCGGGCATGTTGTTAGTCCTGTTGACAGCTAAATGAGCTGATTTTTTTTGTTCTTTACCGGACTGTTGGGCTTTGATTGCAGGTCTAGTATTAGCCACTCAAGCGCGGTGAGCCTGATTTTCCCACATATTTAACCATATTTGCCGATATATGTATGTATATATGGGGACGGGTGCTAAGTAGGCAGGAGGTCCTCTTCAGATGTTCTCCCGCCCTCTCCCAGACCAAATCCTGGCTGCGTCACTGGACAATTCATAAAGAAAACACAGACGATTTGTGTTCGTCATAAATGGCCGGCTGTTCTCGTAAGTGTCATGAGAGGAGTATACTAGTTGGCGAATGGTAGCGTGTGATTACACCCAATTTGTGCTGCGCATCTGCAAATACATCCTTTGTAAGCAGGCCCCAGTGTCGGTCGCCGAGTGAGCCGGCATGATTCACCCGGACAGACGCAATGATTCACTTCATGTTTGGCTCCATCTGCTCAAAATCTGCGGATATAGAGCGGCGACGATAGGTGCGCAGCTGCGGCGGCGGCTTATCTGGAGCGACGCGGAGACTAATGACCCTACCTGTCGTCACAAAGCAGCGTCGTTGTCATGCCGACAACGGGAGTTGAGAGCAGTGAAGCTTCTAGCGTCCGGTTGCAGGCTCGAACAAAAACGATGCGCCCATGTGCGAACCAACTGCTCAAAATTCCCTGGTGTTGTTGACGAAGCTTCCGCCATGTTTAGCTCATCATTGGCCATTTCGCCATCTGTTTGTTTGCGAATCTAGAAGAATGCGCACGTTTTCGCTGTGAATTCTAGGTAAACTACAGAATGAAATACACTGATAAAGCCGCGTCCTCGGCCGTATCAGTCCTGCTGCGCCAGCTGACACCCCCCCCCCCCAACCGGGGGTTATGCGAGCGCGTGGAACGACTTAAACTCCACCTTGACAGGACGCAGGAGATACAGATAGAAGATTTCATGATGATGATTATCTCATTTTTGGTCATTTTGCTATCTGTCTGTTTTCGAGTGTGGAAGAATACACAAGTTTTCGAACGGGGGAATTTAAAATTGTTCAGCCGTTTATCTGAGATCTATCTGAGATACAGATAGACACAACACATACTTTATTGGGGTAATCCACAATGAACTTGTGGCTTTTACAACCTCGGGTCAATATGATAAAACAGCAGGGCAGAAAAGGGCAAAATTACAGAACAGCTAAACCGGTCATGCATGTCATAATAAAATACAGCGGGACGAACAGCAAACCAGTCCACCTCTGATGGCGCGTCAGACATGCGCCGTCGTAGGCGGCGACAGAAGATCGGCACGGGAGGCCGCATCAGCTCAGGTGGCAACCAGTTGTACAGCAGTGGTGCTCTCTAGTCATTTCTCCTCTCGCCATCGGAGACCAATGCTGGCCGGCGGCGCTCCACCAAGCCGAGCTGTCGAGGTGGTACAGCGCATCGGTGCCATGCATCGGCACAGGCCGGCGCTCCACCAAGCTGAGCTGTCGAGGTGGCACAGCGCATCGGTGCCCTGCATCGGCACAGGCCGGCGCTCCACCAAGCTGAGCTGTCGAGGTGACACAGCGCATCGGTGCCCTGCATCGGCACAGGCCGGCGGTCCACCAAGCTGAGCTGTCGAGGTGGTACAGCGCATCGGTGCCCGCATCGGCACAGGCCGGCGGTCCACAGCTGAGCTGTCAGGTGGCCAGCGCATCGGTGCCCTGCACGGCACAGGCCGGCGCTCCACCAAGCTGAGCTGTCGAGGTGGCACAGCGCATCGGTGCCCTGCATCGGCACAGGCCGGCGCTCCACCAAGCTGAGCTGTCGAGGTGACACAGCGCATCGGTGCCCTGCATCGGCACAGGCCGGCGGTCCACCAAGCTGAGCTGTCGAGGTGGCACAGCGCATCGGTGCCCTGCATCGGCACAGGCCGGCGCTCCACCAAGCTGAGCTGTCGAGGTGGTACAGCGCATCGGTGCCCTGCATCGGCACAGGCCGGCGGTCCACCAAGCTGAGCTGTCGAGGTGGTACGGCGCATCGGTGCCTGCATCGGCACAGGCCGGCGGTCCACCAGCTGAGCTGTCGAGGTGGACAGCGCATCGGTGTCCTGCATCGGCACAGGCCGGCGCTCCACCAAGCTGAGCTGTCGAGGTGACACAGCGCATCGGTGCCCTGCATCGGCACAGGCCGGCGCTCCACCAAGCTGAGCTGTCGAGGTGGCACAGCGCATCGGTGCCCTGCATCGGCACAGGCCGGCGCTCCACCAAGCTGAGCTGTCGAGGTGGCACAGCGCATCGGTGCCCTGCATCGGCACAGGCCGGCGCTCCACCAAGCTGAGCTGTCGAGGTGGTACAGCGCATCGGTGCCCTGCATCGGCACAGGCCGGCGCTCCACCAAGCTGAGCTGTCGAGGTGACACAGCGCATCGGTGCCCTGCATCGGCACAGGCCGGCGCTCCACCAAGCTGAGCTGTCGAGGTGACACGCCGCGCCGGTGCCATGCATCGGCACAGGCCGGCGCTCCACCAAGCTGAGCTGTCGAGGTGACACACCGCGCCGGTGCCATGCATCGGCACAGGCCGGCGCTCCACCAAGCTGAGCTGTCGAGGTGACACAGGCATCGGTGCCCTGCATCGGCACAGGCCGACCCCTCATGCTCATGTGGCACTGCGTCGTGCTGGAGGCACACCGGTCACGTCCCTGTGTGCTGTGTCATGCCGACTTGTGTCGACCGCTTCAGCCGGGATGACACAGCACTGGTGGTTATTGTCACGTTGCAGAGTGAAGTCGGCTGACTTCGCCGTCCGACTCGGCTCGGTCGTCTGCTGTGCTCGCGACATTGGACACCGTTTGGTGTGCTCGTGTCGGCCAAGCAGCGGGGCACCAGCTTCGGATCGTGAATGGTTCTGTTTTCGAATCGAATCGTGATTGATACTGTGCTCGAGTCGAATCATGCTTGGTACTGCGCTCGAATCGAGTCATATTTGGTACTGTGCTCGAATCGAATCATCATTCGTACTGTGCTCGAATCGAATCATGATTGGTACTGTGCTCGAATTGAATCATGCTTGGTACTGTGCTCGAATCGAATCGTGATTGGTACTGCGCTCGCAGTGGTGGTGGTAAGAATCCTTGTCTTGGTTGGAATGCTTACGAAATAGGAACTATCTACTGTAATCATTTGCTAGCTTGTTTATTTATGTTTCCAGTATCCCACGTATCACCTCAAGAATTCAGAAAATTCCAAGTAGCAGCCGGGCTGCGACTGCCCGTTATTGTATAGGGCCACAATCCAAGGCAATAACAGCGGGAACGTCTTGCACGTGAGGCATTCCATGGTAACTCCATGGATACGTGGGATGACCCTGGTGGGTCAAGTTATGTCATGTGACCTGAGGTCAGGTCACCAATACAATTACAGGTGCCTATTGACATGTACATATACCTATCGATAGAACAACACAACACCAGCGCACCAACATATCACTTCAACACTGGCATGTTTGACGACCTTGTGTTCTTGTACTGTTTGCATGATCATACGTAAAATGGCAAGTGCCTGTTGACATTTTCCTATCGATAGAATACGACACCCGCGCACCAACATATCACTTCAACACCCTGAAATGCTTGCCAATCTTGTCTTCTGAGAGGACGTGGATCCGCAGTATTTTCTGACTCACAGGGCAGAACCTGTGGTGCTTTCTTGTTCCCTTGATCGTCACGACTTTGGTGAAGCGGCCATTCAGCTCCTGCTCAGCCTTCTGCACTTCCTCTTTTGTGACATAGAACAAATTGATCTTTGTCACAAGCTTCCCGGCGAGAAATCGGTACATGTCCTCTGGTGTGAGGATTTGATCTTTTACCGGGCGCCGCAGGCTCTCGAGGTACGTGGCGCGTTTCACGGTGCCGCCTATGCCATCGCACGCTCCCTTCCCGTGGGACGTGGCGAAAAAGTGCCACTCACATGTCACACCGGGGAAGTCGATGTCATGATAGCACACATTCGCGAAGCTGTACTTGTTTTTGTATTGCGCAGCGCATCCGCCCGTGAAGTAATGAATTTTCATGAGCCCGGGAACATCTTCCTTTATTGCTGGTACCAGTTGGCGCAGGAAGGAGTGCACAGTGCTAACTGTATGCTTTGTGGCGTCAGATATCACGCAGAAGCTCTGGTGTCGCTGCTCTCCATACCACGAACGGGTGCACGGTGCTGTGCGTTGTGTCCCAGTGAAAACCTTTGTGCGGCATCCTGCACCATGAAGGAGAAGTTCTCGGCAAAATATTATTGGACAATAACTTCGCCATCTTTAATGGTCTCCTTCAGATGCTTGAATTGCGTTGACTGAGCCTTCGCCTCGAAGTGATGACTTGTCAGCTTCACTATGGCGGAGCTCAGTCTCTCGATGCACTCGCCCTGGCTTGCGACGATTTCTTGGAGCGTGCAGCGGTCAGTGCTGTCCCACCGCTTGTAGTGGACCTCCTTCTCACTGTCAACGTCGTCATTGTCTCGCTCTTCGACTAGTATGCTCAACATGTTCATCACACCTTCCTCGCCGGGACACTCATCACACTCACCCATCATGCAGTCACGATTTTCTGAATCACACGCAGCAGTGTCGATGGCAAAGTTATTAGGGGAAAAGTTATAGCCATAAACGTGTTCGTGACCTCAGATGATCTTGAACGCCCAATGTCATGTGATCTTGTGACCTGATGTCAGTGTAGCAGAAATCAACTGACAGGTTTCGTCATCAGGGGCCACTCTGGACCATTTCGACACCGTATTCCAACTAGATGCGAAGTTGTCGGCGGGCAGGGGTCCCGAACAGCGTGCTGTGTCAACATTGCGAGCCCCAAAAGTGCTTTTTGCAGGTCGAACCCAGTTTGTCCACGTTGCGGCGACAACCTGTCTGTGGCCCATATTTTCAGCACATGCCGTCACCTTCGAGCGGAACGTCGTCGCTTCTTTGGAACCCCATCGCCCACCCTGGTCGAACTACTGGGCGACGGGTCTCACCATGTCGCTGAACTATTCCCATTCCTTTCTGCGGTTGGAATTGACGTTGTGTACCCACGGCAACAAAGGTAGGATACAAGCGCCAAACATTTGTATTTTCTCTTAACACGTCATCATGAAGTGCACTAGCGTATTGTGACCCCAGTCTTCCAATTTACTCCACGTCGATACGTCCACACCTGGTTTGACTGACGAAGTTATGGGCGCTGTATAACCTCTGCAGTTGATGCGCCACAAAACCCCAATAACAACAACAACAACAGGTTGAACCCCACGTTTTATATTTATATGTATGAAAAGGCATGAATGGGGCTCAAATGCTCATTACACGAAAGCTTTAATTTCAGTATCCAAAAGGTCAAGGTCACGATGCAAATACGTCACGGAGTCACGTGACCTAATAAATTGAAAATCGAAAATCCGTGATACCCAACTTGTTCCTTGATTCATCCCAATTCAACCAAAAGAAAGTTCAATGAAATAACTCTCTTAGCCTTGGAGTTATGGGTCGTCAAAGTTAGGCCTCCTCACTGACCTTGGGAAATTTGCAGACTGTATCTTGGGAAATATTTTTTGGATAGCTTTTTTGTTCACCATAAATGAATTGTTCGCCCCTGAAACCCCCGGTACACAGCTTTTCAAGAAAATAAAAAATGGTCGGACGCCAAATTGGAAAATTTTCGGTTGAGTTACTGTGGAATGCCTCACGTCATACCTGTGGAAACTAGCTGATTTCTTGCCTTTCGATCACCGAAGATGACCGGAGTGCAGGAACGTAACCAAACCACAGAACTCCCAGCGATACATGCGGCCGAAAACAATTAAGTTTTTACTTGCCACATGCTCCCCAGATGTGCAAGCAATGTTGCCAGGTAGGCATAAATGTACCATAAGAGTCACACATGGTGCAGGTACTCAAATTGTCCACGCATAATGAGACAGTAGATGCTAATAAAGTACTAAATCGTCATCTAAATGTAAAAAGGACCACTGGATGCGTCCTGCTAGCACTTTTATGGGCCACGTTTTGTTCATCGTCGATTCCTCGATTTGCTAGAGGAAGGTATCGGCTCATGTGTTCTACCTGCGTGCCATTATACTCTCGTTAGGGCAACACGTGCTTAGACTAATTATCGAACATCATCTCGATATTTTCTTTAGTCGTGAGAAGCCGGTTTTGGGCTGGCATCGGGAGATGTCAGCCACAAATGCATGTGGACTACTGCATGCGCAAAAAAAAACTTCTAATTTTTAGAAGAAGAAAAAATTGTTTGTGTACCTTCCGCGCACCGAACGCATATACAGCACTATAACCCTCACATTTCCCCACTATCCGAGGCTCGTAGAACAGCACTAAGATGGTCAAGCATTGGCTCAATTAATGAAATGACAGTCACGTGCATGACTACGTGATGTTCCCATGCCCTGTGTGGAATCCGCCCGTCGACCTTGCAGCCCAACACTCTGATCCGACACGAATGCCAGCCGATGGGCGTCGCCGCGCGAACCCGACACCGGACGACTGCCGAGCCGACAGCCGGCATTTGTTTATGCCAGACGTGGCTGTTTCGGCGAGCCCGCCACACCAGCCAACTATCCAGCGACATCGCAGCTTACCGCACGGATCTCTCTCAGTCCGGCCGTCCCCCACTGCGCGACACATAACCTGCAGCTGCTCCGTCTGCCCTCGATCAAATGTCCGGTAATTGTCCGGTGCGCACTGCGGCTGGGCCGCCCAGCGTGAGGCAGTCGGCGAACGCCGCGATAATCGCGTCTCCGGGCACGATATCCACCACAGCAGTGCCCACGCCGGCTTCGGCACAGCGCCGGCGCAAGAACGGCCCGAAATTTGCATGCGCCGGTGAAATTCTCGCGTCTTCCATCACCTGTAATCACATCTCCAGGGTGCACCTTGATGGCCGTCGTGTGCATCCACTTAACGTCGATGTTTGTGAGGCGAGCAGTGGAGTCTGCACGGCGGCAGGCGCTCGTGAAATTTGTACTCGTGGTCGCCTCATTCCCGGCCCTAGCAACAGTGGCTCGCGCACGTGCACTGTGCATTGCAATGGGATCCGTTCATCTTGATGGCAACGGAGGGTGAATGATGCGACAATGATAGATAGGGGAGGATATTTATTGTGAATTGCACCAGGCTACCCTATCAGTGTCAAGCCAAACCCACAGCAACAACCATCGAATGCTGCTTCATGGGGAAATGCTGGCACAGGGCACACGACGTGAAGACGTCATTGCGGGGTCCAACGTTGGAGGAACGACATGCTTAAGGACTCTATCCTGCACGGGAGACGGAGGTGGTTGCGTCACGCCAGCATTCCACTTGCAGTTACACCCGTCACGATAATTACCGTTGTCACGAGTCAGAACGAGAGGCAAATATATTGTAGTGAACCGCCAGGGGTCAGGGACACGGCTTGTGGGCACAGTTGGCGCCTCGTCAATTAGCGACCGCTTCCTTTACACAGCCGTGCACATGTTATAAACAGCTTCGGACAGCATATGTTTTTTTTCCTTCCCGCACAAGAGCCACACTTGTGCTGTGTAACACCACGAAGCTAACGCTGCACGGACAAAATTTGATGGCTTTGTCTGGAGGCTCTATGTGTGTAGCTTAAAGCCTAGAAAAAGATAGGTATACCGAGCCTTGCAGAGGAGATGAAATAATACCAGCTGAAAAGAGTGGCAATTGTCCGTATGCACCATTGCAAGATACCAGCACGCCAGAAGTTAACCAGTAAAATTTCAGAGAAGCAGGCAATCAGATATAAATGTTATACAGTTATCATTAATGCATCAGTCCTTTTCGTCCAGTATTACTCGCATTTGTAGTGACTTAGCTGAGGCCAAGAGCATTGGTTATAATACACGTAATGTTAGAAATATGCATAACGGCATTTTCTGCTGCTAATAATGCATGGTGCATCTGCATATTGCGATATATATTCCATAATACATTAATATCAACAGTAAGAATAGTAATATTAATACTAATCTTAGCAACAATAGTAATCACATACGATAGCAGTTGTTTCCATTTGCCAGCTTGTTGACCCGACTATTTGAAGATATGTGACTGTTGTGCTCCAAATTTTTCCTTTCGAACCTCGCGTCTGGTAGGTTTCAGTTGATGTCAGAAGTATTTCCAAACCGGATTTCAATGAATCACCGTGTGTTTTCTCTGGACGAATGGGAAGCTGTACAGTTGTCGGGCGTGCGACCATTCTACAGGATGTGGGCACGCTTGCAGTTTGGTGAAAAACCAGTCTACAGCTGTGCAAGTCCGGCGAGCAGCATTGGTCAACACCCGGACCCCGACATGATAACACACTCGGCCGACTTCGCAACACACTCGTGCCCGACTTCGCCAGACCTGTCCTTTCAGCCGAACGTCGCAGCTTTGCCAAATGGATGGTTCTAGTGTCTGTGATCCGTGATCGCGGCCAGTCAAGACACAACGGAGTTTCTCTTCCTAGCCCTCGCAGTCTGCATTGCGAAGGGTGCGCTGAACGCGACTGACCATTTCACGTGAGAATATCGGGTCGTCTTGACGGGACCATTTCGGGAAATGATGCGAAAACCGCGACGGAATGTATTCCTACGAATAAACAGGGTCATCAGGGCACTGGACCAGCAAGGGCAAGACCCGGGTCATGGAATCCCCACGGGTTCAGGCACAGCTTCTGGCATGAGCCGCGACAGAGTATAGACCATACACTGATGTGACTGTAGACTGATGGGAATGTAGACTGATGGGACTGTAGACTGATGGGACTGTAGACTGATGGGACTGTAGACTGATGGGACTGTAGACTGATGGGACTGTAGACTGATGGGACTGTAGACTGATGGGACTGTAGACTGATGGGACTGTAGACTGATGGGACTGTAGACTGATGGGACACTTGTAGACTGATGGGACTGTAGACTGATGATGGGACTGTAGACTGATGATGGACTGTAGACTGATGGGACTGTAGACTGATGGGACTGTAGACTGATGGGACTGTAGACTGATGGGACTGTAGACTGATGGGACTGTAGACTGATGGGACTGTAGACTGATGGGACTGTAGACTGATGGGACTGTAGACTGATGGGACTGTAGACTGATGGGACTGTAGACTGATGGGACTGTAGACTGATGGGACTGTAGACTGATGCGACCGTAGACTGAGGTGACTGTACACTAATATGACTGTAGATTGGTGTGTGCATGTGTAGGTCGATAGGCCATAATTGCGCTCTCTTGGTCGTCCATGATGGCCTGCACTGATTGCGTCCAACTTCCATAGCGGTGCACGAGTTTCAAAACTTCACACATTAACAATTGGCATATTCAGCAAATAGTTCAACACTTCGCCGAACTGCACTAAAATTTCGCATGGATGCATCAAGCTCGGCTGATCATGCACTTCAGCCAAAGCTGGCTGCACTGATGAATATCGTCCACGCATATCATGTTTGACCGCACTGTTTTACCAGAGGGCTTCCATGCTGCAGACCGGGGATCGGTCATCACGCTGTTGTCTGCCGAGGATGGTGGTGGCTCCGTCGTGGCGGCACCATTGTGGCGCAGCGGCGCGTTCAGCGCTACCTGTGCCGTCATTAAATGCACTGCTACAGGCACCTAGGTAGGCCGCATCATGACGGAAGGGAAGGGGTATCCCAGGTGATAAGGAACCTCTCCAGTGCCGCACCCAAAGATAATGTTCACTGCACCACTGTGCTTAGACATGGACGTATGAACACTTGAAAAATAATGGAGGACCAGAAAGAGCTGTACAGCGAATAGGAGGAAACGCGCAGTATGAGAATTGCATACACTAAAATACTTAGGTGTTGCAAGCTTACCCACGGGTTCAATTTCATTATTTTGTTGTTGTTGTTATTTTGTTCTAGAAACATCTACACGAGGCAACATGTATAATACAAAATGCGAAATGCTTAGACCGTCAAGAAGCAGAAATAGCGTGCCCTTTCGTAGGTGCATATGTTTGTATCCTTATTGCTGAAAACTTGCATCTCTAACAATGTGACATCCTAACAATGTAACATCATGTTCGGCATCTCGACTCTTAGAATGTATGACATTTTGACATTATGCCGCCGTGTGTCGTCATGCGACAATGTGCAGCAACCAGAACACTAGGGTGCCACAGAATGTCCGAGCGTCAGGACGTCCAGGTGCAAAGAAAAGTGCAGTTCTACACAATGAACATGGAACCAGACATGGGTTTGGGACATTCTGTCGCGTATGGTGTTCTGCGCATTTTACATTCTGCGGAGCCAGTGTTCTGAGCTGTTGGATATTATGATACCTTTAGTTGGATACTATGATACCTTTAGTTCGATACTATGATACCTTTGGGCATTTTTATGTTTGGACATTTCAATTCTACGTCAAGGAACAAATTGTGGTTATACCTAACACTGCTCCACTAACATCATAAACAAATGTTATAGGAGGAGCGATCTGCTCTACCCCTTGATCTCACTGGTCAATTGCAATTATTAATTGTTTTGTCCCCATTGATCAGCTTCAAGTTCCCACAGACAATCTCATCCAACATATACCCCAGACCTACCCATGGTACCAGTCCATTTTAAACGGCTCCTCATAATGCAGTGGAGACATCTGGTGAGCGCTGCCTACTGCCATCTAGCGTCAAACGCTTAAACCAATATCTTGGCATCACGAGGAATGCATCAAGGTACTCAGCAGCACCGATATCAAGGCATCCAACAGCACCTTCATGAGTGCACCTGGCTGCACCTCCATCAATGTACCCAGCAGTAACTCCATCAAGTAACAATTACTTCTACAGTGAACCTAGGTGCGAAATAATGCTGATGAAAAGTCCAATCAGCGCTCTCTTTTCGCATGGAGGGAACAGTTAATATCCTGACAGACGAGGGGAGCCACTGACCCCATAGCCCACCACGTCCCTAGTCCTATGAATAGGTCATATTGAATTCAGACACAGGCAGACCTTACAGTGCAGTTCATACAGGATGCTTCAGTTTCCTTGAAGCTGGTCTAGAGGTGAGTGTTCTAAACAAAAAGCTAGCCATAAGTTGTCTTCCCTGTGTAAGTTCATGTTTGTGCTTATTTAGGTCTCACCACCATTTTCGACTTGCAGCAAGTAACTGGTCCGATTTCCGGGAACTGCTTTCTGCGTACTATTGCTGCCACCGGGAGGAGGTTGCTAGGAACGTTTCATGTCTTACAAGTTATAGTCCAGCATGCAAGTGAGAGAAGCTTGAGTGCGAAATAGTGTCGACTGACTTTTAGTTGTTCTTGCGATGCTGCAGAACTTGATATTGTACCGTCAACGCCTACCGACGGCATGCTTTGCCCTTGATTATCAATTCTTATATCATGATCAAACTATAAATCATGCCTACAAATATAAAAGTAGCCGCATGCAATTTTCAACTCCCTCCATCAGTTCCTAAACATATATGGTACGCGGATCTAAGTTTAGATAATAGAGGGATTCCGACTACCCAATATATGCTGTTGGCCATGTAATAGCCATCTAGCATGGCAAAACGACAAAAGAATTTTCAAACGCACAAGGGCACTCCCTCGAGTACTCAGCTACTTCCGTATTTGTGTATGTCTATTGCTGTATGCTCTACCTGTCCGATTGTCACCGATGGCTGCATTCTCTAAAACATAGACATCAAAACGTCATCCTAAAACGATAATTCTTCTCATTCATCCCAGGAATTTCACATCTTAGCTTTGCATTTCCTCATTCCAAGGACCGGGCTTAGTCCATAATCTCCTGTTGAACGCAATTCCCTGTCCAAAAAACAGAACGACGTCAATGATCGCAGAGCTCTTTACCCTCTGCTTTGCATGGTTGATCGCTAAGCCATTGTAATCATCTCAGGGTCCCCTACTCATCGGTGGTGTTCTGAGTTTGTTGCAATCCTACAGGAAGTGGTTTTGCAGCACGGATCCTTTCGTGTGGTTTGTTTTGTCCGGAGGTAGCGGTCAGTGTGAAATCCCCAACTGATTGGAAAGCATATTCCCGTTCGCTTATGCACTTCATCGGTCGGCCTTAAAGCATCACGTGGTCTGCAACACTCATTCCCGTAATACATTGTGCCACCAACAATCTCAGCAATCACGAACCAACATCCGTCGGCTTCAGGTTCGCTTAGGCATTCGTCAGCAGTCGCTTTACAGCTATAAGTCATGATTGATCACCAATATTGACTTTCTGTTTGCCATGTATCGTAGGCTTCACAATGTTCACTTTTTGCTATGGCTGACGGGTTCCATTTCGGCCAGCATGACTATTGGTTTCGCAGGAGGATTCTCCTTCGGTATAGTTGTGTTATGAAGATTAATGCATTGATTACCGACATTGGGAACAGCATTTTAGGGAGGTAAGTTGTTCTTATGAGTGAATACTTGGGAATTCGCGTTTAGTGTGGCTTAATTCACTGTTACTTTGAACGTTGTACAAAATCAGATGTAATCTGTTGGCTAGACATCAGCAACACATTGCATTGGAAAGGAAGCATAACACATGCTGATGGGAAGCTGAAGAAGTTTCATTGATGAACTGAGGCAAACATTTGGACATGCAATTTGTAATTACAACCAGAATTAAGTTGTTTATGCTCACATGCACACACACATGTATATATATTCATATGTATATTTATACATCTATATATATATATATATATATATATATATATATATATATATATATATATATATATATATATATATATATATATATATATATATATATATATATATATATATATATATATATATATATATATATATATATATATATATATATATATATATAGATATATATATATATGTATATATTTATATATATATGCATATATATATATATATATATATATATGCATATATACATATGTATATTTATATGTATATATGTGTAAATATATGTATACCTTCATAGAAACCTAAATACATTAAATGTTTATGTACACATATACTCAAAGTTTATATAAACTGAGGAGGAATGTATTCAATATGTGAGCTGTGTACATATGTACATCTCAGAACGTCAATGCATTGATGTCCTAATTTGGTGAAATGTTAGAAATTCTATGCTTCATACACAATTTGCATATGTGATACAGCTTGCATGAAAAAACTGCATTATTATCATTTTTTTATTATTTTATCATTGTTATTCTTATTAGTATTATTCTTGTTATTATTATTGTTGTTTGTATTATTATTATTCTTGTTATTATTATAGGACTGATGAAACTCTGTCCATGTACAGAGTTACGGGTGCTGAATGTAATGCTAGTGATTTTAATTGAAACACAAATTTCATTTCCTCCTTTTTTCGTGCAATACTAAACTGCGGTACAATTTCGCATGCAGTGATTTAATGTTGAACATTATTCCAAGCACTGTGTTGTTAATATATTCTCTTTCCTTTACCGTTGATACAAGTTTCTCGCAAGTGGTGGATAATGTGTTCAATTGGCTTTCTCGCGCACTATTTTTCATCTAAATTTCAGGATACTCCTGAAGAATTAGCCGTGATATAATTAACCAGTATTCTTTCCTGGAAACGGAAGGTCGTGAGGCCACCACACCTGGAAAAGTGCAAGGAGGCCAAAATAAACATAAAAATAGTGAATGATAGAAGTGAAGCATCCTATTACGTTCCATAGTGCAAGTGTTCTGCAAGTTAGTGCTTATCAAATTTGACACCGCATGTCTAACTGATAAAACTACAAGATGTCGGCAAACACATGGTCTCAATAACCATGGATAAATGTGTGAACGACGCAATAGATTATGCTCACATTACACTGAATGTTGTGCAACCTTTGGTGTTGTGGAGCAATGAACTTTAAGCTTTAAAAAGGACAAAAAAAAAACGATGGCGCACTCGTATTTCTCGGGGATGGTGACCAACCCGGAAGACCCTCAACGTGAGCCTCCGTTGCCGTACTCCCAATTGGGAGCCTTCCAGCATTTACAACGACGGTGGGAAAGCCAGCTGGAGACTCATGGACCACTTGCGGAAACGTTCCGCTGGGGTGAGTGAACAATCCTTGAGCTGAATCAGCCTGTTGATTTCACCGTGCCATAGGTTTGTTCTACGTTTCTTTAAGTTCCTTTCACAACCCACATTCTGACTTCAGTTCATCTTAGGTCACAAATGCACATATTCTTTATATTTAAGTACGGTATATCGTTCTCTGTTGAATGACATTACGCTTTGGTCGGCTCGATGCAAATTTGCTTTCCTTTGTGTAAGAGCTGCACCACACTACGCAACGAAACTTTGCACCGTGCTCAAAGTGACACAATCAAAGAAGGAGGGGTCAGGTCGCATCGACCGACTGGGTTGGCTGGTCAGCTGCTGGGGCCAGGTCCCGTTGACCGACCAGGTTGGTTGATCAGCTACTGGGGTCAGGTCGCGTCGACTGCGGGGCAAAGCTGCACTCAGACGTCGTCGGTAGAGATGGTACATAGGTGGATCGTAATCAGCAGGTTGGCCCCAGATGAGGGGCCTGCTTTATCTATGCCTCTAGTGAAGAAATTTGTGAGTGCACATGCATAGTTGCTGCTGCCATCATGGTGTTAAGCATGTCGAGGTGCGGTCGAGTAACTACGCAAGCAAGTTGCTTCAATGGCTGATATTTATCTAGCTACATTCGACTAAACTTTGCTTTTAAACTTGACCTGGCTGGTCCAGCATCTCCAATGGTGCCCTCATACTGTAATGTTGATTACATCGTATTTGGAACACTACCCGCCCATCTTACCCCGCTTCGTTCCCTAGTCTATACATCTTTATCTCAACAATATTTGCTCCGTCTCCTTCGTCCTAAATTCTAAGTTAGTTATCTATTTGAGCTTTAGGGGGCATCGACCATGTTGAGCATATAGCGCTCATACCCAAATTATAAGTAGTGAGAACTAATCGAACAGTGCAAAATCCAAACGCCAAACGAAACAAAGCCATACCAAATTATGCCGTACTTCAGACGGACATAAGACAATTCGCATGGCATCATAGGTGGAGTATATTCGGGTCATTGTTTTGTATATTTAGTGGTACAGGAGGGATGCGCTCTGTTGCACTGCTGCTCTGTCTGCATGTATACATTGTGCCGTGTATTTGTACTGAGTATTGAGAGTATCCTGTATCGAATATCCTGTATCGAGAGGTCTCGATCAATGAACTGCATCCATCAACGATGGATCATCGGTTCTCGGCCTCATGGCTAACATTAAAGTGGTCGAGTAGAACTTCAATCCACGGTTTGAATCCGCTATTAAATCGAATAATGTCCACTGCTCACCGCAACATGTTAAAAGAAATACACTTCACCATTCAGCATACTCCATTAGGAGAATATGTTTACACTCAATAGATATATATATTATTTTATATTATATTATTTATTTTTTTTATTGTGTATATATATTATTATATATATATATATATATATATATATATATATATATATATATATATATATATATATATATATATATCATGCAAGCCCAATCCAAAGCGTAATGAAGCAAGAGTCAATTGACATAACGAAAATGTTTCTGCGATTCCAATTTGTTCAATTATTAATTCACGACCACATGTGCCAGTAGTTGGCACGGGTGCTGTACACCCAATGGGCTAAGTCAACTAAACGTAAGGCACAAACATAGCGACGGCATGGAATCTACTTCTATGATTACGAAGTATACACCATGAGTCCTCATTAGCCGACAGCTGTATGAGCATAAAAAAGATACGAGTCCATCGCATACTGAGGCGCATCTATTATCACTGGCCTGCGTTTCGAAACTTTTTTCAAAAGGTCGGAAGTTTCTCAGCTGTTCTAATGCAAGTTTCGTGTGCTGAATCCGAAAATACTATCCATTTTCTCGATTAGCTCAAGTTTTCACACTACGTCAAAGATAACAACTCACACACTGATGTATCAGTATGCATTCTGCAGTATGATATATCAGTAGCGGAGAGAGGTGAGTATTCCCATGGTATGGCGGGAGGGAAAGGATCATACCACCGACTGCTATTTTTGTATGACAGATCTGAAAGGAGTAAATCGAAAGAAACAGAAGCATGTAAAGTATCCGGATGTGCCATCAGCCATCAAGCCAGTCCCTCATGGTCGAGATGTCCCCATCCCTGAACCCGATGTCGACATCGAGTCATCTTCCGACTCTAGTGGGGATGAAATGGATGCAGACGCGTCTGGTGCATACGAACCGACCGAGAACGATCGACCGGGACCGTTGAACCAAGCTGAGCTCAATGACCTAACGAGGGACCTGAACTTGTACAAGGAATCTGCTCAGCTGTTGGGTTCACGGCTCCGCGAAAAAAACGTTTGCTGGCGCCTGAAACTACATTCTTTTGGTATCGGAATCGCGAAAAAGAATTCAGAGAATACTTTACCTTCGACGAAGAACATTCTCTAGTCTACTGCAACAACATCGCGGGCCTAGTAAAAGCAATGGGTACAGAGTACAACCCGGCAGAATGGAGGTTGTTCATAGACTCCTCGAGAAGGAGCCTGAAGGCAGTTCTTCTGAACAACGGCAATAAGTTCGCGTCGATTTCTGTTGGACACTCCGTGCAACTGAGGGAAACGCATAACAGCATGGAACTTTTGTTGTTTGCTTTGAACTACAAAGAGCATGGTTGGCTGATCTGTGGTGACCTCAAGGTAGTAGGTCTCGTCCTTGGGCTGCAGGGCGGCTACACGAAATATTCATGCTTTCTATGCCTCTGGGACAGTCGGGCTGACAAGCAGCACTATGTACAACGCGACTGGCCATCCAGGCATGCACTTGAGCCTGGCTCCCACAACGTGCAGTCACGCCCCTTGGTTGAAACACAGAAAATCCTACTTCTACCACTCCATATCAAACGCGGTTTGATGAAAAATTTTGTGAAAGCACTGGATGAAGAAGGACGAGGATTTGCATTTTTGGGACAGAAATTTCCTCATGTGAGCAGAGAGAAGCTGAAGGCTGGTGTATTCGACGGTCCTCAGATAAGGGAGCTTATGAAGGATATTCGATTCGAAGAATGTCTGGAACAGTCTGAGCTCTCTGCATGGCTGGCCTTGAAGTTAATAATCACCAACTTCCTGGGTAATCACAGAATTGCGGAATACGTGAAGGTCGTCGATGAGTTGATGGACAGTTTTCAGCAACTTGGTGCTCGAATGTCGGTAAAAATGCACTTCCTTAGGTCCCATCTAGATTATTTCCCAGATAACTGTGGAGATTACAGTGAAGAGCAGGGAGAACGCTTCCACAAAGACATACGGGTGATGGAAGAACGCTACCAAGGTCGGTGGGATGTGAACTTTCTGGCGGACTGTTGTTGGTGCCTGAAGAGGGATGTCCCATCTGCTCAACACAGTCGGAAGTCCCTAAAAAGTCCATTTATTCCGCAATAGTGTGTACTGTTGGGATGCGCTCTGAATACACTTATGGTCCATCTGTTTGGAGTTTAAACCTTTATTTATGCTTCTGTCGGATTCACTAGTAAACCAGTCAGAGCAATGCTTTGGTTCATATAAGTGAAATAACATATTTTAAAAATCGAGATAATCGAACAAAACGAATGCCATTTTCGGAATCAGCATGGAAAACTGACCTAAGAACAACTGAGACACCCTTGACCTTATAAATCACGCAGACCAGTGTTACAGTTCAGAACCTTGTAATGCCACACACGATTGTCAATGTCATTTCACGTGCATCCATCGGAATACGATCTGGCCCTGTCCGGTAGCCAGGAGATGCTGTGGACACGTCCGATGCGTGGTGCCTGAACCACACTTACCATGTCCACATTCCCACAGGATCTGACGACGAGCCCAAGCATCACACCCAGGAGGACGTCGACGATCCGGTCGACCCGCATGACGTCAACGACAGCATAAAGTGAGCTTCTACATTGGAGGGTCTCAGTCCTAGATTCACTTCGGGAGAATTTGGAACTGTCGGGGCAGGGAAAGGGTGACGTCGCATGGAAGTGAAAGCATTGTGTGCCCTGTGAGCTGCGACTTTTTGGAGAATTGTGCGTTTTCGGGGCCTGTGCGGGAGTTTTCGGTGTTGCGCTATGTTTATTTGGTCCGAATTGTGGAGCCCGTCCGGAATATCAGAGACCTAACGCGATTGTTTGGAACCCGGCGCGATTATTTGTGATTGGATTTTGATTGTTGTTGTCTTTTCGGACCTCGTCCCGAGTTTTCGGTGCCGGATGCAATTTAGTTGCAGCTTTCGATGCGAATTTTTGGGCCATAGCAATAGTTTGGAGGCCCGACTCGATTTTGCATTTGGACCATGGTACGAGTCTTTGTGTCCCCGCCGTACTTAGCCCGAGATTCGACGGGAATTTTGGCATCCCATCTGGAGTTGTGGGATCCCAAGCGCGAGTTTTGGAATCTCCGGTGCGATTTTTCGTGGTCCGGCGCGATTTTTTGGGCCTCAGCGCGATTTTCGTCGGGGCTCTGGCGTAGATCTTTCTGAACCCTGGCGTTAATCTTGGGTTCCAACATCTCTCGGGAGGTGGAATTGCCCTCCCCCCCCCTCTACGCTCCACTGATCTCCATTCAAGTAATTTTCACTCGGCCAGCATAGGTGCAGCATACTGTATGACACCTGTTATTATCCACACATTCATCATGTTTGGGCTTTTTAATTTCGTGAAGAAATGTAGTCCGAATGCTTGCTGAGCTAGACGTTTAGATTGGGTTCCTATACGAAGCAACTCTTGTTGCGTGAGCGTTGGCTCCATCACCCGATCGAAGTAGATACGCTATATATATATATATATATATATATATATATATATATATATATATATTCTTCACACTGAAGTCCGTCCAAATATATATTTATACTATATATATATATATATATATATATATATATATATATATATTATATATATACACGCAAGTCCGTCCACCCCGGGTCAGCCTGACACCACAGTCCATGGTTCTATAATTCTGTGACGTCCAGCGACATATATTAGGAGAGGGTCTGAAGGCTGCGCCAATGGACGTCGAGACGTAGGGCTATGCAGTGCCGTTCAAATTTGTTTCGCATCGGTTGGTAAGCTTCTGGAATCTCTGGAATGGTTAAATGTTATTCAGTTAGGTCATTTCAGGTAGAATACACCAAGGTTTATGCGCCGAGCATTTGCAAGATAATAAAATGGCTTGAGTTCGACGCACTGCTTATTATTCAGATTAATCCAAGGCCTTGTGTTTCCTCAGCAAAGAACGTATATCCACAGCGAACGTTTGTGCAGGAATGGAGATTCCAAATATTATGGTCACACATGGACGAACATTGGATTATATCAACTGAAGAGTTTGGCCCAGTCTTTCCATGCACTCTCGTTCGCTTAATCTAAGTCGTCAAAAATGTTGGCGAGAACCATACGGCATCTATGTCTTTACCTGTTGCCGAACTCAGGCTTGTGGGATGTCTCATAGTAGCCTTGCATTTATGCTTCATTGTCTTGTGACCCTCGAAGGCGCTTGCTGCGTGGATTTCTGATCTCCAGCACTGCGCCAGGTACTTTCCAGAGAGCTCCTTCCGCCCGAAGCTGCAGATGCCGTTCGAGGTGCCGTCGGGATCGTGTCCCCGTCGGGTGGCTGTGGAGCGGCAGCGACGTGAGTTCAGTTCGCTGGACATATCGGAACTGCTCAGAGAGGTGGATATTGAGCCAGACAAGATCGTGCCCGACATCAGCTCACCTTCGGATCCGTGCGCCGAGCCGATACCGCCACCCAACTTCCTGCCCACCGTTCGTCCCCTGGAGGAGGTGAGCGAATAGCATCGCTGACGCTCCACCTCCTGACGAACGTACTTCTTCTGTGATGGGTGAGCTCGGTATCCAACCAGCACCTTTCGTCCTCCTGGTCATGCGTCTGCTTAAGGAGGTAAGCTTCACATCCCCCTCCCTCCAGCAGCTCACCTTCGGACCATGGACAGTCTGAGGAGAATGAGTTGAATGACCTCACCAGCAGTTGCTTCCTCCCAAGCGCGTCCTCTAAGGATGGTGAGCTACTCGTTCCACCGACATTTCACCTCCCCCTCCCCGTGGCCATGCTTGCCCAAGGAGGTGGACTTAACATATCACCGGCGTTTCGCCATCAAGCAAATGTGTGTCGTCTGGAGGAAGTGGAGCCGACACTACTCCAATGTCCCTGGCTATGCTCTACCGACTTGTGCGCTTCCTTGGCAACTGACACCAAATGCAACATTTAATACGTGACATTCACGCAACTTGTTGACATGTGATGTCTGGGGTTGAGCATGCCCAAACTACCAAGGTCGTAGACTATGACTGGAATTGCACACGACGTGCTGCTTTTGCACCAGTTTTGTGTCACGCCAGGAAAGCTGCTCACGGGTCACAAGTGCTCGCAGCCGATTTGAAGAAACGTGTATGTAACCCTGCACGCTTATTCACAGGTGATGGCCGGAAATGCATACGACAATTCCGCATCCGACAGTGAAGAGTCGTACGCTTCCGATGAGGAGGAGGAGGAATTCTACAGTGGCGAGAGTCTGCTCGACTTTGACAGTGACGAGATGGTCAGCCAGGTGAAGCGTCAGTCCATGTACGTGCCGCGCCGCGGCAGTCGGCGACGCTCCACACGCAAGTCCGTCCACGCCGGCTCAGCCGGACACCACAGTTCACCAGACAAGCACAGCGGCTCCGACTCCACCAAGCCTAAGTCGGGCAGCGCAGGCCACAAACACGGCTCGGCCAAGCATTCCGGGGAGGAGGGCAAGTCCTCTGCGCGCAAGCATTCCAGCGCTGGTAAAAGTAAACACTCGGGCTCCAGTTCTGCTAAGAGCAAAAGTTCCAGCAAGGATTCCATCCGGGGGAAATCCGCTGAGGGCGCACACTCAGCTGAAAAGGGTTCTGCCGCTAGCAAGAGGTCCAACGAGCAATCACCCCACCATTCTGGCAAACATTCCAGACATGAAGGTTCTGCAAAAAGTAAACATTCTAGCAGTCATGACTTAGCAAAAAGTCAGGGCCCTAGTAAGGAGGGCTCAGCAAAAAATGGGCATTCAATTTTATCAGGATCGGCCAAGAGTAAGCGCTCCGGTTCTACCGGCTCGATTGAGAGGAACGATGATAATCAGAAGGAGGAGTTGGCTGAAGATGGTGAGAAAGAGGACTTGGCTGAAGATGGTGATAACCATCACGTTAATGTTCAGGCCGAACCAAAAACAGACTCGCAAGGTGTGACAGATGGCCACGTTCGTCCAGCTGATGCAACAGATGATAACGTTGGTCCAGCTGATGCAACAGATGATAACGTTGGTCCAGCTGATGCAATAGATGATCACGTTGGTCCAGCTGATGCAACAGATGACCACGTTGGTCCATCTGATGCAACAGATGATCACGTTGGTCCAGCTGATGCAACAGATGATCACGTTGGTCCAGCTGATGCAACACCTGGACCACGTGCCACCAAGGACTCCGTTTCCGCAGATGCAGATGCAGCTGAGACTCACGAAAAGACTCCGGATGGGGAACCCGGAGGGAGTCCTGTTGGAAGTGACGAAGGAAAGAGAAAGAAGTCCATCAGAAAAGGGAGTTTCAAGCATCGTAGAGAATCGATACTAAGAAAACCAAGGTCTCCAAAGCGCTTCTCAGTCAGCGAAGATGTTTCAATCGAAGTCTATAAGGTCAAAAAGGACGATCCACTCCGAATGTCTTTTGTGGTAGAAGAGCATGGCACAACCCTTCACAAATCTCCTTCGGAAGACGAAGAATACCATGAAGCAGAAGTGGAGCAGCCAGTGGAACAAGAAGATGTGGATGAAGAAAACTACAGTGACAGCGACGACGACAGCATGAGGAGTTTGGAAGGCCTCGAATGCCTGGCACGACTAAAATCTAAACGATCTAGCCATGACTTGGACCCCATAGAAGTGCCAAAAGTTAGAAGCCTTCCACTGCATTGGTTCGACGACACCTCCTTCGACACTCGTCTGCCCGAAGAATGGCTCAGCACAGCCGTCGAGCACGGTGTGCAACACCCTGTTCCCGTGATCGCACTGCTGCCGGAAGACAAGCAGTCCCGCAGGGTTTCCGTTGTGCAGAACCCTGAGTCCAGGCGACGCTCGATCAAGCACCTGGTGTTCACCGTGTCGACAGGAGCCCACGCGTGGACCCCGGCGGCCGTCATCGGCTACCACCCCACGCGCCAGCTGTACATGCTGCGAAGAATCGACAGCAAGGAGTACTTCCTGCTGCCGCGCATTTTCGTCATGTTCTGCGCCGAGGACCCGGATCGCTTTCGGCAGCGGGTGCAGGCAGCGGTCGAACTGCGCGCGTACATGCAGGACTGTCTGCGCTATCATCTGTATGTGGACTGCATGCCGACTTCGTTTCTTACGCAGCTGGACATTAATCAGGTATAATTGATTACGCATTGCCTGCTGGGTATTTTGGTATAACCGATGCGTCAGTAAGTCGCACTATCGAATTAATAACATTGGGAATTTACATATGTAAACATTCAATTTTCTCCTCGCCTCTATGTGACTAAAATAGCAAACCCATGTTGGAGCGACCGGCCATGGGTAAAGGCCAGAACAAGTGCATCACTGTCAGCTGCGTTGATGTGGCTGGGTCTGGTACTAAGCGAAACATCACTTCACTTTCGTTACATGGCCCACGCAGTGGCAGAAAGCTACTGCTCGATATTGGATCATTCGCCCCGTCCGGACTTTCTGGAGGTCCGATGAACAAAGCACACCCGGGGTTGGTACTTCGCGTACATTTCCTTAATCAATGTGACATTTTCTATGAACGGTCCTAATTAAGTGCAAACGAGATTACGTCCCGAGACGCTTAGCCATTCCTGCGTCTTAAAATTTGACGATTTTTCTGCAACTTGGGGTATCAATCGCATGTCATGGCCCTAATAATTTGCAAGTCGTTTGTAAAGTATTATGAAGATGAAAGTCATTCATCTGTGGTTAAGTGGAATCTCAACATCGTCATCACTTTTTTATCGAATCTGACAATTTGCTATGGTTTGTCACACAGCATTCCAGCAAACAGCAGAAATTTAACTAGTGACTCGTGACCAGGGGTAGATTTGTACTTCGTAATCTTTGATGTGTAGAGGAAACTTTGTGGCAATCGAATACAGAGAGGGGTTTTCTTCAAACCTATGACACCAGAACCTCAGTTTGCAATTTCCAGTAAATCTTAGGCACTTTATCACAAAGAAGTTCATTGTCAAACGGCACCATTCAGCCTCCAAATGCGAAAAAATAGAAGAAACTTTTTGGGATAGAATAATGTTGTCCATGGCAAAAAATCCAGGAACAGCCTATTTATCCAATTCTGCACTTGGCCAGGCGCTAGAAAATGAGATTAGGCTGGGACACGCCACAGTTGAGGAAACTCGATCCTGTAAATGCTGCTCAGTATAGTGAAGTCAAAGTTAATGATCACAAAATGATGATGACAGCTCACATTGGGAGATCCACCATGTAGATGTAGCCTAAATTAGAAACAGGCGCAGGACATAAGGACACCTGGAGTGACTGTAGAAGCACTCCAGAGCAAAAGCTCGCCTAAAGCCACTTGATATTATTGTTATTTGAGATCACATGGGATCACACGATGCGACCCAATGTCAGTGACCTTCAGGTGGTCAGGTCTTCAAGTCATTGGCTTTCTAAAAACGTCCCAGTGACATATGCGTTGTATTATTTGACCATCAAATAGCCTGCTGAGGTCAATGACCGTGGGTGCTCTCACCCAAATTTGAGTTTTATCACATGATCTCATGTGAGCTCAAGTGACTCTTTTGCTTTGGACTCACACCAGGCTAAATATATCCAACAAATTAATATTCAACGGCCATGAAGCTACCAGCTTTGGACACAAAAGTGCATTTTATTGGGCAATGCATTACCACGTATTTACCAGTCGAACTAAGTATCAACGTGGGAGGATCAACCACCAGGTCTAGGGTCATAGGTCGTCTCTTATAGTATGAGCCCATGACCACACCAGCATAAGACCTCCATGGGGGCACCGGGTGCACGAGAACAATGGCAAAGGCCCAACACTGTGGAATCTCCGGGTACATCAGTCATGGACGCATGACCTTCAGCACTTACACATCTATATAAGAAAGCATGTATACACTGCCAAGGTTATTGCGGATGCAATGCATTCACAAAATTGTGCTGCTAAGGTGAGAATAAACTCACCATCACTCCCAGGAATGGACTCGACAAACCAGAATACACGCCAACAACTTGATTAATTCGCAATAGTGTGATGCAGGTCGGCAAAATGCATACTAGATAAGCACGTCTGATTTGCAGTGAAGAAATAAGAACGCAAAATGCTATGATCTGAAAGTCAATATGTTTTGAAAGGCCCGACGACCAGGTCAGGGCTCTTAGGTGACATTGTGCACCGTGTATACATGAGAGTGGACTCCTTCGCTCTCGCTTGCAAGTACACTGGCAAACCATGCAGAAAATCACGAAAATCCATGCGGATGACTTAACTTGGAATTAACTGACGTGATGCAGCCTAAAAATGAGACGCACGAAGTTTCGGCGCTGCATCGCAGTCGCCTCCCTCCCACACAAGGGTGGATGCTTTTTCGCGACGCTGGAAAACGGCCCTTGTCAGCGCACCGTCGCTTGGTGTAGCTGGCACGGCGTCCTTTGCTAGCCTCATGATATGTGAACTTGGAATTGTCTATTAGGCTGGCTATTCTATTATGTTAGGTTAACCTGTGACTTTCCGAGCGACCGAACGTGACGTTTTGAGTGACTCTGACACCGGTTTTGACGCTAAGACTGAATTTGGCTTTCATTTTACCCGCCAGTACAAGGAAGCGGTGTGTACGTACTATTGCTAACGTTTGCAGATGAGATCAATACTTCGAACTCATTCAGCCATTGACTTTTAGCTGAAGATGTAACTCATTGGACTTTATTATCCACCGAAGGTACTTAGTAATATTCAAGTGAATATCTTAAGGGCGTATCGGTTATTATTTGCATATGGAGAATGGCTAGATCTCATAGTATGGTATATTTATTTACCCCCTGCAGTATGGGATAATTATCTGCCCTTGCAGTATGAGATAATTATATACCCTGCCAGTGTGGGGCCAATCTCTCACTAACTTATGTTCCAAGCAGGTTAGAGAGATGTGCTTAGAGCCGTGGCGTAACCACATCCTGGAACTTTTAGAGCCGCTCGAAACAAAATTAATCTGCATCTTTTGGCTGAGCTTCCAGGTCATCACAAGCGGGTGAATGTCGGGGCGGAGTTAATCACCTGTTCTCGCCGTAGTTTACAGTCTCTGGTCGTAAAACAAATGCGATTTCTTGCCTCATATCGATAACGTGCAATCTGAAGACTTGGTCTAGTGTAGGTAACAAGAAGCATAAATCTCATCCAAGAAGTGCTGAAATTTGCTGCAAGGGATGAGATAAATTCGGCCACGTGTCGGACCTGCGGAAGCGATTGCGAGACTACCTGGCTAGGCTGAGGGCATCCGGTCTAGGCTCGCCACACTGTATGATTCTGGCTCATGAGGCTGAAAATTGTTGAAGATGACAATTTTGGAGAAAAAAAATCCGGAGGAGGTATAGGATAGCACCAATACAAAACCATGTGTTTTCCACCCTCGATGAGAATTTCGAAGAATTCTCCATGAGAATTTCTAATTTGAAAGCGAACACTCTCGGTTCGGAAATGTCAGGACAGAGGTCGCAGCAGTCTCCTTTCCGTTGCCGTGAGAAAGATGATAAAATGCACCGGAGAGGATTAATGCGACGATGTTCAGATACATTTATCGGGCTCCGAAAAGTGTTGACTGATCAGATTGCTTTGGAAGTAATCACGGTTGACCTGGCCTAAACTAGTGGCAAGTTGACAAAAGCTTCAGCAATATTCAGCTCGCTGTGCTGTTTTGTTAATTGGCTCTTCAGGATTAGATGAGGCAGTGGATGCTGCCTATGTGGCGCCACGCTTTGCATGACATTTTCATTTACATTGAAGTTAAAATAACCACATGCTGATCCTCTGTGCATAAAAATGTATACATTGCAATATGCATGCATCACAGCAGACATTATTTGACAGCTTTTCTGTTTATGACTAACGGTCTTGGTTTCAGGTGTCGAGGATCATGACGTACCTCAGATCGACGCCTGGCCGACCGTTGACTGTCAGCAACTGCAACGACCGCATACTCAGTCTGCAGGACGAGCTCCAACTGGAATACATGCGGTACCAGAACCGCATCATCCTGGATACGGCTCTTCATCGAGACGAAAAGCTGCGCGCCATCGTGCAACTGCGCCCGCCGCCACAGGAGAACCCATTGCAGGCGCAAGTGGTCTTCAGCAGGAAAGGGAAGTATGAGATCGACTTTGTAGAGACCCTTCGCATTGTGAAGGTCCTTAGTATTCTGACGCAAAAGGAGTCAATCCTGGTCATGCAATGTGTCAACATGGAGTGCTTGAAAGTTCGCGAGATGCAGCTGTTTGTCCTGAAGCTGGCAAAACCTCTCAAGATAGACGAGTACGAGCTGGCCCAGGTTACGTCCCAGGATCAGGTTCTGACGTTCCTGAAGACCATATGGTTGGGACGATTCCGAGATCATCTGCACAACCACCTCCGCGATGTGGGCAAGGGCTGGTTTGATCTGAATGTGGCAAAATGGGAGATTTTCTGTATGTCGAAGTTGTGCAAAATACTTGCCTTGATCCGGGTCATGATGCAGGATTCCCTGCGTTTTCTGGCGAGAGACTCCTGTTGTGCGTTAGTCGAAGCTGTCGAGAACACTTGCGGGAAGTTCAAATCCTGTCCGACAGAGTTCGAATGGGGCGATGATTTGTGCCAACATCCACTGGTGGGACCGGCTTCCCCTTTCTTCGCTGTGGAGCTTCAGATAAACGGGGAGACGCCGTCATATTCCACGAATATCAGCAAGTTTGGAACAATGATGCTAACAGTGTTCGAGCATAGCATAACGGTGACCCATGAAGTGCCACCCCTGGAACCCATGGTACTGGACAACATCTTCTGGCCCGATCGCACCCCTCTCAGTTCTATCGGACTCATTAATCCGGAGATTACTGCTCTTCGCGACCGCTTGGTGCTAGCAATGCAGCAAATCATCATTCCAATGCTGGCATACGGAAAGAAATACGAGCAATACGTATGGATTTACAACCTGGATATTGGCCAGTATTTGAAGGAAAGATATGACGAAGAGGCTACTGCTCAGAACTTTAGCGACGACATCACATTGCTCATCATCGATTACAATGATACTGAGCGTGCCATTCCGGCAAACATCACGATTGGACCATTCTTTGTGAACACTGACATCTTACGATCGGCAATACTGAAGAAGAAGCAGGCGCTGATAGACGCCACTTTGGATTTTCTGGCGGCGAGACTCTTTGAACAAGCAGAAGAAGTGAACAGAAACTACATGAAGATGTCGGCGAAGATGACGGCGAAATGTTCACGGATGGAGGACGTCACTGAGCTCAGAGAGTACATGGACACCGTTCCGGAACTGGTGCGTACGGAGAAGGACAACACAACCAGATTCATAAAGGACTACGACGTGGTGTATGACTTCAACCACCCACTCTCAAACAACGACTTCAGTGCAAAGTGGGATATGCTGTTCTGGCCGTACAAGTTGGATCAGCTGATGGACGAAACGACCGACCGTCTGTTGGAGGAGGAGGACAAGTTCAAGGAGAGACAATTAGTGGATCAGGCGACTCTCAACGATAAAGTCGACAACCTGACCATGCTGGTGGCCGGAATGACGGCATTCAACGACATCAGCAAGGCACAGGAGGTGGCGAACGAAGTGCGTCGCGTATGGAAGGGCCTCAACGAATGCAAGGAGCAAGGCCAGCTCCTCAACCAGCGGCAGCGTCTCTTCGGCATGGACGTCACTCCGTACGACAACATCGCCAAGTTGATTAAGGACTGCGAGCCGTACCGGTCGCTTTGGCTGACAGCCAGCGATTGGCTGCGCTGGCAGGATGGCTGGCTGAACGACCCGCTCCAAGGCATCGACGCCGAGGGCATAGAGCGCAACGTCACCGAGGCGTTCAAGACCATGCACAAGGCCATGAGGAACTTCGAGGAAATGCCGGCCATCATGGCAGTGGCTGAGGAGATCAAGAATCAAATTGAGTTGTTCAAGCCGAACATCCCGCTCATTATGGGCCTGCGCAACCCCGGCATGAGGCATAGACACTGGGAGAACCTGTCCGAGATGATCGGCATCAAGATCGTCCCGAAGGCTAACCTGACTTTCTCGAAGTGTCTGGAGATGGGTCTGAATAATTACACTGATCAGATCGCCGAAGTTGGTGAGATCGCTGGCAAAGAGTACACCATCGAGCAGGCGCTAGACAAAATGGAATCGGAGTGGAAGGCGTTGGGTCTGGAGATCGTGCCGTACAAGGACACCGGACACTCGATCATAAAATTCAGTGACGAATTGTACCAGCTGGTCGATGATCACATGGTGCTCACCCAGTCCATGGTCTTCTCGCCGTACAAAGCGCCATTCGAGGAGCGCATCTCAACGTGGGAGAAGAAGCTGATGCTGGTGCAGGATGTGTTCGACGAGTGGGTGGCGTGTCAGCGCTCTTGGCTGTACCTGGAGCCGATTTTCAGCAGCGACGACATCAGTCGACAGCTGCCTGTGGAGGCCAAGCGCTACAGCGCCATGGAGAAAACGTGGAAGAAAATCATGAAAAAGGCCCAGGACAACCAGCAGGTCATGGAACTCTGTCCCGACCAGAGACTGCTCGATAACCTTCGGGATTGCAATAACCTACTAGAACAGGTAAGAACATAACATGAGGAAGAATATGAATAGGTGAATCCACCAACATCAGATAGCTTTTCGTGTTGTATTTCAAAGTGAATTATCGTGTGCATGGTGCCCACGAATGGTGATGGTTTGTGAACCATTCGCACCGACGAAGTCCACGGGGGTAAATAAAAACAGCTTACCCTAGTAAATGCGGCTCATTGAACAATTATTCAATTCCACATACTCGTTCACAAGGATGCATCCCCCCCCCCACACACACAACAAAATAAAACCCTGGTGGGTGTTCATTTGATGTATGGCCCTGACATTGAACTTTTCATGACGTGAGACACAAAAGCTCAAATAAATATGTCGTGGTAGTTGAGAGGGAGAGGAAGGAACAGGGCTCGCTGTCCAGTTTCCCTAGACGCCTAATGTACGCACGACTCACAAGCAATGCTTGTGGATGCACAGGTGTGATTTGTGGGTGCATGTGCACCCACAAAGAGTCGTAACGTTGCACGCATGATTGTTGGTATCATTTTCTTCTGAAGTCGTAATGAAACCTCGTTATTAATGGCACAAACACGGTTAATGCAAGATATGTCAATGTTCGATGAAGCAGTCGAAGGGACTTTATGTTCGGTATTAAGCTCATCAGTGATCATCACGAATCTTGTTTTGTGTCGAGCCCGATTACCACTTAATGCCGATAACATCGCCAACAGGTTCAGAAGGGTCTGAGCGAGTATCTGGAGACGAAGCGACTGGCCTTCCCGCGATTCTTCTTCCTGAGCGACGAAGAACTGCTGGAGATACTTTCGCAGACCAAAAACCCGAGAGCCGTGCAGCCACATTTGAAAAAATGCTTCGAAAACATTTCCCGTCTCACTTTCCAGGTAACCACTGATGTGCTGTAATTTGATCACCGCGCGAGGTGTTCTATGCACTTCTGGATCGGCTATTGTTTTTTCCAATGATCTCTTAAGCAATTCACGACTGAGCAGTACCGTTAATTGCTCAATGCATCATAGAAGAGGAGTTTTGCATGTATACTTATGCCGTTGCGTTTCTTAGGCCCGGCCAACTGACAAGTATTATCAGTTATGAGGAGCTGCAAGCGTAGAAGAAAGAGGCATAGGCATGGAAGAAAGCAATGTAGCAACTGCTGTGTCAGCACGTCGGTAACAGTTACCATTCACTACCCAGTGCGGTGCTAAACAATAATTGTGTTTTTGCACATCATCAATGTAATATATTTGTGTTTGTGAATGTTTTCAGGAGGATCTGCAGATCACGGCCATGAGTTCGGCAGATGGTGAGTCGGTACCGTTCCACGAGCCCATGTACCCGAAAGGCAACGTCGAAGACTGGCTCCTACAGGTAAGTAGCAGTCTTGGGTTGTGCCAGTGCTGTTCCATTTCAGATAATTAGATCATTTCTGGTGTCTGTGCGATGCTGGGCGGCTTGCGGTTCCCTTCAGTATAGCCGCCACTGGATACCATGCGTCATGTTTTGTATTGAGCCATGCTGCATCATGCTTGGGCTATGCCAGGAAGGCGCAACAAACACATGTTTCAGGCGATTCAAGCGTGCATGGTTCACTGATTGTCCCCGTTGTTGGTACGGTACAGCACGTACCGTGGTCGTCATTTTGTGAAAATGATTTGGGATTGATGATTTTGATGTCATTTTTCTTCTGAAAGGGGCACCATCAGTTGAAAAAAGCTGATTGAGCTGGGGGAGGGGATACACTCGGGCGTTCTGCTATGGCGCCTCCATAAGCCCAATCGTTAAGCTTTGATCTGATGGGGGTTAAATCTATAATTGGAGGGACCGAATCACGTTATATTGCCCAAGTTAACTCAGCTGACAGACCGATCTGCATCGATCTACCCTAGTTCATTTCCCAACATTGCCACAGCAATATCGTAGTATTGTTGTAATATTAACATTACAGCTAATATTCTTGTAACGATATATACAGCAATACCGCAATATCAGCATTGTTACAACAATATGTTGCGACAACAATATCAATAATGCATAGTACAGTAACAACATATTGGCACAACAATATCATTAGCGTCAGCCAACCAGCTTTGCAGTTTTGTTCCTAACCGTGACAAGAGAAGGAATTTGCGAACATACTTCAGCAGTCCCACTGAAGTATGTTCCGCTGTGTCCCGGAGCCCTGTCTATTACGCCTACTCTGCTCTGCCATGGCGCCCGCTGCTCCCCCACTCTGCCAACCCCAAGTCGCGGCTGAAAGGGACCGGGAACCTGAATCCACGCGCTGAATGACGTCACCACCAGTCGGCACGGCGATTGGTTCACGACCACTGAGCCGGCCGATGACGTCACACACGACAGACTTCCCGCAAAGCTCCGCAGCGTTGGCAGCGGCAGATTCGTGGGCTTGGGCGATGGTGGTCGCTGACTTGAGAGTCAAACCAAGCTCGCTGAGCAATCTGGTTTGCAGAGGCTGGTTCTGTATACCGCAGACGAGGCGGTCACGAAGCATCTCTTCCAGAATAGACGGCTCGTAGTTGCAAGACGTCGCCAACTTCCGCAACCGAGCCACGTATACCGGCACGGACTCGCCACGTTCACGGATGCATGAGTTGAAACGGAAGCGGGCAACTATCGATGAATCCTCCGGCTCGAAGTGGTCGTAGAGCAGCTTAATCAAATCCTTGTACGACACTTCGTGTACTGAATTCGGTGCAATCAAATCTTCGACCAGGCTAAATGTGCTCGCACCCACAACGCTCAAAAAGATAGCGCGACGTTTCTCCACTTGATCATCATTGATGCCATTCGCGACGAAAACACATCAAACTGCGGCGCTTTGCCAATTAACGCCATCACTCGTTTTCACCGTACACAAAGAAAATCGAAACTGACTCACCAAACCTCAGAGACCCGGTCAGTTCACTCCCTGGTCGCCATGTGATAAACTCGGGGGCGGTCCGGTACCAACCGAGTTATTAAGCTCTCGGTCACGGGATAACGAATCGATCAGCATGCCCCGCGGTGGCGGACCGCGCGCAGAGGCGGCTCCAGGTACCGAGTGGTGTCACATCACACTTTCCATTGCAGTGCTGAATCATGGTGTCTCCTGGTATTAATGTCAGATTGACTAGCGGTGAATAATAAGAGATACGTGAAAAATTCCTGTTGGAGAGTCCAACTAAGCTTTATATTGTGGTACGTTTATCCCCAGTGAAAGTATCATCTTGAACGTGTTCTTAGAAAATGGTAAGATTCTGGAGCAGCCATTTAGATAGTGCTGCGACGTCGAGGAGCTTGTCTGTCGAAGTCGATTTTGGCCGACATCGGGTGAGCCTGAGGAGCCCGTGCGAGACCCAGTACGGACGTAGGACTGGCCTGGTCATCTGGCTCACCTCCACATCCTGTTGACCTCAGGTGGAGGTGACAATGCGTGGATCGCTGAGGGATCAGCTGTCGCAGGCCTTGGCTGCCTACACAGAGCCGGACCGTCCCGACTGGGTGCTGCACTGGCCGGGACAGCTGGTCATCGCCGGCTGTCAGAGCGTCTGGTCGGCCAACACCGACACGGCCATTGCCAGCGGTGCTCTCAAGGAGGGGTAAGGCTACCAGGTGGAACCACACATGTGCCAACCCCGCACAGTTCCCGTGGACTTAATTCAGATGCATTGCAAACGGACTTTACAGAATGCTATTATTTTGAACGGACTTCGGCATGGTTCTATCCTTTTTTCATTTATTTACTCTTTATCGCTAACAGATAAGATCTGCATGAAGGCGAAGTCAAGCGAAATAAGATATATTACATGTCAGATCACGCCCCGGTAGCTCAGTTGGTTAGAGCGCTGGCCGGCACTGGTCTCCCCTGTCCTGGTAACGCAGGGTTCGAGTCGCCTCGCGCGCTCGCATTTAGCCCCCGGCCGGGAGTGTCAGTTGGCAGCTGGCCCGATAAGGCCGGGTGGCTGTATCGGTGCATTGACGGCACGTTAAACTTTCGATCAAAATTCTGCCGTTGAACAGGAATACGTGGATCGGGTGGTGGGCCCAGGGTTCACGCAACAAGCTCTGCTTAGCGATAGAACCCTGATTCCTAAAGCCACCCAGCAACAACTCGGATTAAATTTATTTACAAAAAGAGAGAAAAAAAGATAGTAACACTACAAATCATGACAAACAACGAAATTCTAAACTGCATATTTCACGCTACAGCTTGACAATAATTACCAGCAACACACACAAGATAAAGACAGTCCGTTTAAATGCGTACGCATCATTCAAGAAACCCAGTTAAAAGAGATCGCATAAAAGAACAAGGTAGCCATGTGTGAGTAAAAGTGTAAATGCTGTGCATATTGAAGCTGATACCATTGTAATTAGAATTGCAGACAACCCTAGACAATTGTAGTTGAAGCTCACCGGCTATCACCGGTTCCATCTCTTCTGGCAATCACTGGGTTCACTTGATTGCTGTGGTGTGCCAGCCACAATATCAATGATAAATCTCTACAAACATGGACCAACCTAACAGAGGATGTTCACTCCACACGCCAGTTTGTACCGTGTTAGCTCGACTAATCAGCTGGTCAAACACTAACCGTATGCATCTTTCGAGAGCCAGCGACAAAAAGTCGGGCGCACTTGTTCGGAAGAGTACGGAGACACCTGTGCTGCGCGCAGGTACGAGCTGCAGCTGGAGCAGCTGGACGACCTGCGCACCTTGATCAAGACGGACCTGACAGGTCTGCAGCGCAACATCCTGTCGGCGCTGATCGTGATCGAAGTGCACGCTCGCGACGTGGTCGCCCAGATGGTGGCCGACGGCGTCACCGACGTCAACGACTTCTCCTGGATGGGCCAGCTGAGGTGTGCTGCTGAACACGGGCGCAGATATCCGGTGGTCGCCGAAAAAGGAACGAGAGCATAATCGCTGCATGTGATGATAGGCATATAGACATTCGTGGTGTGGGATGGTGAAGACAGGCCCATCGTCGCTTGTTTACGCTTCGATTTTTGTTGAAAGTACCAAATGATGTTGAAGGTTGTTGACGCAACGAGTGCCCGTGGTCCTGCAAATTGATATTTACTTGCTGATTTTACTGCATATAGCTGGTTGTTCCATGATGTCATGGTGTATGAACAAAATTATAATACGTATGGTATTCATGTCCGTATGGTAGGTACTCTTATGCCCGAATTAAGCTAGAAAATACAGCCGAGGTTGCGGCTATTTTATTGATATTCACTTATTGCTGTTTTCATCAGTCAAACAAAAATTAAATGAGTAGCGTTTCTTATTACCTATGCATTACCTATGCAAAACGACCCAAGCAGCTATTATCACATACCTACTTCTGTTGCTTAGTATTTAGCTTCTGAAACTTCAAGAAGTGTAACAGTATCCTCTGCTAGCACACGGTGAATTATGTGAATTATGAATAATTATGTGCTTGATTTATGCTACAGTGCTATGGGATGTATATACATTCTAAGTGTAATGAAAGAGTATTCACATGAAGTTATGTAATGGTATGTGCGCCGTCCCACAGATACTACTGGATCGAGGAGGACCTGCGGCTGAAGCATGTTAACGCCGAGTTCGGCTACGGCTTCGAATACCTGGGCAACACGGGTCGACTGGTGATCACGCCCCTCACCGACCGGTGCTACCTGACGCTGACCGGCGCGCTGCACCTGCAGTTCGGCGGCGCACCGGCCGGGCCCGCCGGCACCGGCAAGACAGAGACCACCAAGGACCTGGGCAAGGCGATGGCCGTCCAGTGCGTGGTCTTCAACTGCTCCGACCAGCTCGACTTCATGGCGATGGGCAAGTTCTTCAAGGGCCTGGCGGCGGCCGGCGCCTGGGCGTGCTTCGACGAGTTCAACCGGATCGACATCGAGGTGCTGTCCGTGGTGGCGCAGCAGATCAGCTCGATCCAGAAGGCGCTGGTCGCCAAGCTGGACCGCTTCATGTTCGAGGGCGTCGAGCTGCAGCTGAAGCCCAGCTGCTCCGTCTTCATCACGATGAACCCCGGCTACGCCGGGCGGACCGAGCTGCCCGACAACCTGAGCGCGCTCTTCCGGCCCGTTGCTATGATGGTGCCGAACTACACGCTTATCGCGGAAATCTCCCTTTTCTCCTTCGGCTTCGCCAACGCCAGGTCGCTGGCGAACAAGATCACCAGCACGTTTAAGCTCAGTTCAGAGCAGTTGAGTACACAGGACCACTACGACTTCGGCATGAGGGCCGTCAAGACGGTGATCGCCGCCGCCGGCAACCTGAAGCGCCAGAACCAGAGCATGGCCGAGGAGCTGATTGTGCTGCGCGCGCTCAAGGATGTGAACGTGCCCAAGTTCCTGCAGGAAGACCTGACGCTCTTCACGGGCATCATCAGCGATCTATTCCCGCGCGTGCAAGAGGAAGCCGTCAAATACGACCAGCTGGAGGCCTCGTTGGTGAAGGAATGCAATCGCCGGAACCTGCAGCCGGTGCCCACCTTCATCAGCAAGTGCATCCAGCTGTTCGAGACGACAATGGTGCGCCACGGCCTGATGCTGGTCGGGCCCACCGGCTCGGGCAAGACGCGCTGCTACCAAGTGCTGCAGGCGGCCATCAGTCGGATCAAGGGCCAGACGGCGCCGGACGGCTCGCCGTTCACGCCGGTGCTGGTGGACGTGCTCAACCCCAAGTCGATCACGATGGGCCAGCTGTACGGCGAGTTCGACGACCTGTCGCACGAGTGGACCGACGGCATCCTGTCGTCGCTGATCCGCACCGGGTGCGCGGCCGAGACCGTCGACAAGAAGTGGTACATGTTCGACGGGCCGGTGGACGCCGTCTGGATCGAGAACATGAACACGGTGCTGGACGACAACAAGAAGCTGTGCCTGAGCAGCGGCGAGATCATCAAGCTGGACGCCACGCAGACGATGATGTTCGAGGTCGGCGACCTGGCGCAGGCCTCGCCGGCCACCGTCAGCCGCTGCGGCATGGTGTACCTGGAGCCGAGCGGGCTCGGCCTGCCCGCGCTGGTAGAGTCGTGGCTCGCCGCGCTGCCCGAGCCGATGAGACCGCACGCCAACACGCTGCGCTCGCTCTGCGAGTCCTGGCTGGAGCCGGGCATCGCGCACATGCGCGCCAACACCACCGAGATCGTGGCGACGGTCGACTCGAACCTGTGCGCCACCCTGCTGCACCTGCTGACGGCCTGCTCGGCGGTGCTCACCAAGCGCCACTACTCGGTGGAGCGGCTGCAGATGGTGCCGGCGCTGGTGACGCCCTGGTTCGTCTTCTCGCTCATCTGGAGCGTGGCCGGCACCTGCGACAATGCCGGCAGGAGGGTGATGGACCAGTGGGTGCGGCAGAAGATGGCCGCCGACGAGCACGAGCTGATGTTCCCCGACGAGGGTCTCGTCTACGACTACCGCGTCACGGACGGTGGCCTGTTCAACCTGGACCTGGAGGAGGCCGCCGTGGAGCCTCCCCAGTGGGAGCACTGGCTGGCCGGCGGCTCTGAGCTCACTCTCACCACGGCCACCCAGTTCACCGACATCCTCATCCCCACCATGGACATCGTGCGCAACGCACAGCTCATTGGCATGTACTTGACCAACAGCATGGCCGTGCTGTGTGTGGGTGGCACGGGCACCTGTAAGACGGCCACCATCTCGGAGAAGCTGATGACCGGCATGCCGCCCGCCTTCCTCAGCGAGTTTATCACATTCTCGGCGCGCACTTCGGCCAACCAGACTCAGGATCTGATCGACTCGAAGCTGGACCGGCGCAGGAAGGGCCAGTTCGGTCCACCGGCCGGCAAGCAGCTCGTCTTCTTCATCGACGACCTGAACATGCCGGCCCTGGAGGTGTACGGCGCGCAACCGCCTCTGGAACTCATCAGGCAGTGGGCCGACTTCCAGGGATGGTGAGAACGCTCTGGTGTACTTCTCTGTGCTGCGTAGTACATGTTCATCGACCAAGTGATCTGGTCCGTTCGGCCCCATTGATCGGTCTACCTTTGCCGCTGACAAAAAAGGAAAGGGAAACTGAGCGCCATTTCCTAAATGTTACGGAATGAGTTCTACTAAATCTATGCTTGGCGTCCGACTGACTGGAATGTTCTTATGTATGTGGGTGTTGTTTTCCAGGGAGGCTTCTGGATAACTATCAACAAACTATCTGAACTATTAGCTATGGATCGGGTAATAGCTAGTGATTTAAATTTTGAGTATCCACCAGAAGTCGCAACTTTCAATGTCCAGTCAGATATTCCCGAAAGAATACAGTTGTGGTTGTCACCTTGCAGTGGTCTGTAGTGGTGTTCATAGTGTGCCATAACATTTATACATAGCAAGCAGATACTAATAGCATGCTTTTCTGCTACTCGTTCTCCTGCTTATCCGACCGCACAGTCTGCGTAAGCATTGTCAAGTAGCAATCAACTAGCTGCGATGTCCGACCATTCTCTTCTTACGAGCATCCTGGTGGTGATACGATCGTGTATCTACTCCATTCAATTCCTCCCTTCAGAGATGCACCATAAGCCGCTCACCAGCCAGCTTCCACTACGCCGTCGCTGTAACGTGCGAGTCGCCATCAGGTACGACCGTAAGCAGATTGGTGACTTCCGTACCCTGGTGGACGTGAACTTCCTGTCGGCGATGGGGCCTCCTGGCGGCGGCCGTAACACCGTGTCGGCACGTCTGCTGCGCCACTTCTGTATGCTGTCCTTCCCGGAGGTGAGCGCCATCACGTGTGATGACGTAAAGATGATGGCATTGCAAGCATAATAACGCGCGTGAAGCAATAGCTACTATGTCATTAGTGGTGGTCTTATCTCTTGTAGTGCGGGGAATTTCCGACCTCTCCCAGTGAAGGCCAGTTTGGCTCACACTAACTTGCGTTCTAAGCAAGATGGAGACATATGGAAAACATGGTAAACATGGACATGGTAAATGGCATGGTGTAGCTACATCTTTGTGTTTTAAAAATTACTTGCAATGCGTTTTCCCTATCTGATTTGGTCGACCTTCGAGGTCACGTCAAGCGGTTCAAAATCAAAGTGGTTCGGTTATCCATCTCCGCCATAATTTTCAAACCTTGGTCATAAAGCAAATGCGATTTCGTGCTTCATTGTCCATTTGCCGTTAACTGAGGACAGTCTAAAACAGGCTTGACATGCAAAGGTCAAGGTCATCGATCCCGTCAAGACTAAACACCTGAAAATATTTGGTGCACTGTTGAAGATGATAATTGTCGAACTAAATGGCACTCAAGTATAATATTGGGTGCAATCAATCGCAAACCATAAACTTACCCTCTTTGGCAATGTGGGTGAAAACAAATCCAGAAGTGCTTATTTTTCATCAATAATGGGGAACAAATTTTAGATGAAAACATCCTACCTTTTGAACCATAAGTTATGGACACCGAGCACGTGTGAAATGAACTAGAAGTACCAAATAACCGTGGTGTAGCCATTTTTCCTTAGCAACTGTCCGCATTGTAGCATCTAGAGAGCCTGGAATGTATCCATGTTTGAGAAGTTTCGTGTCATACCTTAGTGACCTGACATCATATTTGTTCAAAACTTGGCAGGCTTTTACAGGATGCAATCTACCGCCGCAATCTGTTTGAAGTTTCTGAAATATTGATGATTAGCATATTATATACAAGGACACATTTTTACACAAGTAATTGTCATCTGTGTCTTGTGTCTTATTTCTATATATTTAGATATGTAGCTTATGACCTTGATGTCATGGTTGCATCATAAAAATGGCACCCATGCAGAAGTTGTACGATTTTCAACTTTGACACCAGGAATGCTTGCTTTGCACGTAAGGAACACACGTAAGGAATGCACTTCACGTTTTAGCGGCTCGGATAATCCTTATCAGCCAGTCTTCTGTGGCAAGTGATGTGTCTTTTTGAGGGAATCGTGAAGTTGAACGCTCTGGAGGTGGATTTGGGTTTGTGTGTATTTCTATTTTGTTCTCTTGTGCCTACACCATGTTAGCAAGTGTGCCGGCGTCTCTTGTGCAGGTGGAAGACGACAGCAAGAGGCACATATACGGCACGATACTGTCGACATGGCTGACGCAGCTGCCGGAGCTGGCCAGCTACTGCGACGACATGGTGGCCTCCTGCGTGTACATGTACACCAAGCTCACGGCCCAGCTGCTGCCCACGCCGGCCAAGTCGCACTACACCTTCAACCTGCGCGACCTCAGCAAGGTGTTCCAGGGAATTTGGATGGCAGCAGCCGGCAAGATAGACGACCTGCCGACACTCCTTCGGTTGTGGTGAGCCTGATGTGACACCTCATGTTATGATGGCATCCACGAGTTCCCGTGTGGAAATGAAGCTGCTTTGCATGCGTGAAATATCTAGGGCTGTACCCTTTTGTACATGCAGAACGTGCGCCAGACTAATGAAGCCTAGGATAACTTTGGCGAATATCTGTCAGTTATTCTAAGCTTCTGGTAAATACTTCGTGATCATCCTACTGTTTTTGTAGCGCCTTGCAAACGTCCAAAGCGAGGACCAAATAGATACTCTATGCAAACATTCCTAGATTCGTGTTGAGAACCATGATGGTAAGTGAATACCGAAGACGATATACATACGCCTTTCACACAACGCTGTCCTACGTGCCAAGTGCGCAGGGCTCCAGGAGCTTCACGACACGGGCCCGGGGTGAGTCGCGCCCAGGAAAGTTGGTCATATGCTCGCAGGAGTTTCCTCGCTGCGCTGATGACCAATCGAATCTCATCTATGTTTAATGTGGCTTCTCCATCCAGGAGGAAAACCTGTGCGATTCTTTTCTCGCGGCCTGACCTGGTGGATAAATTCGCTCAGTTAGGCGTCAGGATACAAATAAAATAATCTCTCTCCGGAGAGTTTGTGGTGGGCAATCGAAATGGAAGCGCATTCAGTTCATTCCCTACGTTGAAATGGGTCGAACATCATATCTTAATGACAATATTATTAAGAACTTGGATGCTGTATCAATATGCAATTTGGTTTACATCCTGGCCTCGACGCCCAAAATTGCGAATTTTGACCCACTGCCGTCTCAGCAGTGATGCCCTCGGCAGGTTATGCCTGATGCGATAATTGCATATGTACAATGCTGACGATTGGAACTACAAGATGCTTCAGTTTCGCTGTTGCCGGATACTCGTGGGGCACCTGGCCGTTGTTCGGGTCAGTTGTTGCCCGTTTCACTCTGCCGACGTTGACGATGTCCCTGCTGACCTACAGGTACCACGAGACGTGTCGAGTGTTCCAGGACCGCTTGGTCTGCTGACGTTGACGATGTCCCTGCTGACCTACAGGTACCACGAGACGTGTCGAGTGTTCCAGGACCGCTTGGTCTGTGACGAAGATCGCACCTGGCTGCACCAGCTGCTCAGGAGCGAGATCAGCGAACGGTTCAAGCTCGAGCCTGATGAAGTGCTCAATCGCGACCCCATTCTCTTCGGGGATCTCATGTACCCCAATACGGAGAACAAGCCCTACTCTGAAGTCACAGGTGAATACCATTTGGATTGAACCGTGTACAAAACATAAGCATGCAATGTATATGTACGCAGTATGGATTGCCTCGAGGCTTTGTCGTTATCCTGTTATTTATTTATTTACTTCACAATACATGCCCTCCACGTGCAGTGGCTGTTATGGACAGTCTGGGTATAACTCACAGATATTTACAAAGAAAGGATAGATTTGTGGTCAATAGTGGGAGCAGATGCGCAACAAACATTCGTACGCCAACATAATACAACATCCATATCACCTTCCGCACTACATACACCGTGCTTTCAACACGAGCTATACACGAGTGGTTTGTAGAAGTGATAGGAATGCGATAGCCTAAAGGTGACTTCATAGTGTACACATATTTTCCGATGAGATTTCCGATTTCCGACCGGAGATGAGGACCTGGGTGTCGTCTGCAAACTGGGTGACATGTGCTACTGGGACGTGCAAACTGAGGTCGTTCGAAAAGATGCAATAGAGAAGTGGACCTAATGATGAGCCTTGAAAGACACCTATGTTGTTTGGGAGAAAGGAGGTGAGATGCCTGTTTCCGTGTTGATCTGAGACGCTAACAGCCTGCGTGTGACCTCCCAGATATGCTCTAAACCAGTCGGTATCGATTCCATGGAGTTCTAGTTTAGTCAGCAGTTTGGTGTGGTCTATTACATCGAAACATTTACTGATGTCCAGAATGCAAAGGAGAGCTACTTCCGAACGGTCCATTGGTGCTAGTATTTCGTCTGTGACTGAGATAAGGGCTGTTTCCGTAGAGTGGCGTGGTCTGAAGCCGTGCTGAGTTTGGGCCAGTAGGTGGTTTGAGTTTAGGTAGTGATAGAGTTGTTTCTGCACTACCCTCTCAGTGATCTTGGCGATAACCGGAACCAATGAGATGGGTCTAAAATTAGAGGGATCCGAAGGATCTCCTGATTTGTGAATGGGAGTTGCTATTGACCGTTTCCAGGTGGAGGGGATATCAGCTGTAGACAGGCATGTGTTTATAATGTCCAGCAGCACTTCGCCGATAAAAAAGAACAAACTTGATATATATATTATATATTTTATATATTAACTTTAACACAGATCCCGTCGGGTCCGCACTCACTTGTCCTTCTCATGTTTATGACGATTTTGGCTAGCTGTTCCAGAGATATAGGTGATACTTTATAGGAGCTGGTAGAGGCGCGCGATAGCCGGCAACTGGGAGATGTGTGTTCAGGCATGGTTGCCTGGCGTTTGAACTCTGCTGATATTTTCGATCCGATACTAACAAAATAGTGTTCTGTGGTAGCTATGGACATATTCATTGTGACTATGATAATTTAGCTAATTGCAATTTCTTCTCAAGGCGACTTTGTGCTAATGACGCACACAATTTTTGCTTCCTTTCTATGTATTGCGCTTCGGAACCTATAATATACCAATGCAATAGCTTGAACATTAATGCAATTTCTATAACGGGAGGTTCAGCAATGGGAGTCCCGGACAATGTTCAGTCTTTTTTCACTGCAGAGGAGCGGTCGCAGTGCGTTGCTGCACATATTCCTTTAGATCTGGCTGTTCTGCCAATGTTAGCTCACACTGTGGCACCTGTAGGGTATGCCAGCATGCAATCAGTACTAGGGCGTGGTCTGGTACACGTGAAACACGCTGATATAACTGTGTCAGGTGATAGACTAATTATCAATTTATTCAGGATTATCCCTGAATGTGTGAGTTGACTGGGGAAGCTGATCTCCCCGACTGACTTCGAGATCCAGTATGTCTGGGCATCCATTACTCTTTTTGAAGAGTTTACGTTTAAACAATACGCAGTGTATACATGAAAAAGTGGATACACCTACATATTCATAGTCACAGACCCACATATACACACACACACACACACACACACACACACACACATATATATATATATATATATATATATAGCCAATAAATCAACATTCTCATGTTTACCTTTACTTTTTTGAAGGCGCTGCAGGTACAATCTGCCTAGATGACAGTTCCTGGGCAAGGTATATTTTATTGTTTTTAAGTTCATGAATATCTGGTGAACGTCCTACAACAATTGCTGAAAAATCGTGGCAATTTGTTTTTCATTCAGCATACGTGAGTCCATGATGTAAGTATCTAAGTGTGTGCATCTATTTCAGATGAGGCTGCCCTACACAAGGTGCTCAAGGACTACAAGGATGACTACAACCAGGTATTTAGAATGGTCTTTGGAAGTAAGCTTGCAGAAAACATTAAGAGTTTCGACTTGCTCCCAGCAGTACCACGGCTACGTACCAAACATATAGGGAATCCTTCGTGGCTTATCACTGGAATCACACATATTTTGCCACACATGTCCTACCTGTTTCAAATCGGGTAAAAATAATGTAAATTACGAGAACACGGAGAAAACGATCGGAAAACGTTTGCAGGATGAAATCAAACGTATATGGTATAACTGTGCGTCTAGCTTGAAAAAGGATGCAGTGCACCAATGACAGCATGTATGCAAGCTAAAATAATAATATATTGTACGTGCTCACGCGGAAGTTGCCGCTCTCCACCATCTTCAGGTTTCCACAACCCCACTGGACATCGTGTTCTTCATGGACGCCATCAAGCACCTGTTCCGGATAGCGCGCGTGCTGCGACAGCCACGTGGCAACGTGCTGCTGCTGGGCATGGGCGGCAGCGGCAGACAGTCGCTCACCAGGTTCTCGGCGCACATCGCAGACTGCGCCTGCATCTCCATCGAGCTCACCAAGACGTACGGCGTGCCCGACTGGAAGGACGACCTCAAAGAGGTGCTGCGGCGTGCTGGGTTTTGGCCGCGAATCGTGCACAGGTATAGGGGTAGGTAGCTTTGGGAAAGTAACGGCTCCAAGTAGGCAGGAAATCGAGTGGAAAATGAATTAGCTGCAATGGGTGCTTATTTTTGTATCGCTCAGTAACGTTAGTCAAGCCATGTCATTTTGTTCAGCGAAGAAGTTCCGCATGGTTAATAGTCGTGTTACGATGTGGTGGAGACGACGCCTCTTAGGTTTTTAGCATGTAGTTAGAAAACGACAAAAATGACGTTGGAATTCGGATTTCCTCAGTTGACGTCAGCTTGACACCTTTCCTCCAAAGGTCATACGTAGGGCGTGGCAAGTCATGAAAGATGATGGCCTTGTCAAAGTCCTGCATCACGAAATCTGCTGCATCTTCTAATATCCGGAATACTATCCAATATTTTACGTCGATAACTTAATATAGCTGATAAGTCCAAATTATCAGGAAGTGAAGCTAGCACTGAGTTGGCGAGGTCTTAGCGTGATCTTACCTCGTACTCTAGAACTCAGTAAACATTGCTCCGATGACAGTAAAAAATATTTGGAAAGGAAAAGCAATTGCAACTATTTCTCAAACACGTAAGTCAGAATTTGTGTATGACATGCATGGTAAAGAGAGTGGCTTAATCTTAAAAGACAAACGTCTGAAGAAACGACCAACACTAAGGTTGAAATGGACAACACATATTCTCGAGCATGTTTCTAAGAATGGAATCTTCCGGCTATCATAATTTATGTAGCTGTGAAGCAAGTTGTCGATCATTTATTGCGTGGCTTCCTTACATGATGTTGAATACAACACCTGATTGTCCGAGTGCATGCCCATTTGTCGTCGCTGTCGTTGCAGATCCTGAAGCAGGCGGGCATGAAGGACGAGCACACGGTGTTCCTGTTCTCCGACACGCAGATCAAGTCGGAGATCTTCATGGAGGACATCAACAGCCTGCTCAACTCGGGCGACGTGCCGAACCTGTACGCGTCGGACGAGGTGGAGGAGATCTTCCAGTCGGTGCGCGGCCTGCTGCAGGAGCAGGGCCTGCCGGCCACCACGGCCAACCTGTACGCGGCGTTCATCCGGCGCGTGCGGGCCAACCTGCGCGTCGTCATCACCATGAGTCCGATCGGCGAGGCGTTCCGCGCGCGCCTGCGCCAGTTCCCGGCGCTGGTCAACTGCTGCACCATCGACTGGTTCGCCGACTGGCCGCCGGAGGCGCTGGACGCCGTGGCGCGCCGCCGGATTGACGACGTGACCGCCATGCCGCACGACGACGCGCTGCGCGACGGCGTGGTCGCCATGTTCTCGGCCGTGCACACGGATGTGGCCGACGCCAGCCGGCGGTTCCTGGCCGAGCTGTCGCGCCACAACTACGTCACGCCCAAGTCGTTCCTGACGCTGCTCGCGTGCTTCGCCTCGCTGCTTGGCCGGCAGCAAGAGGCGCTGGGGCGGGCCAAGAACCGGCTGCGCACCGGTCTCGATAAGCTGCTGCAGACCGGCAAGGATGTGGCCGTCATGCAGATCGAGCTGGAGGCCATGCGGCCTGAGCTGGAGAACGCGTCCAAAGTGGCGGAGGTTGGTCTTGCGGTCGGATACTGAATGCCGATGTTGAGCACATGCCTGCGCATGGTGGAAACATTTCGATCGCATACCTGCACATACACATCTAGCTGTCCTCGTTTTGACTGCAATGTGCAGCAATATTACTTATCTACCGCACGTGCTCGTGTCGACAGGAAACGATGAAGAAGATCGAGGTTGACACGGAGGTGGCCGAGGAGACCCGATCGGTGGTGAAGAAGAAGGAGCAGGAGGCGCAGCGGCAAAAAGACGAATCGACTGCAATCGCGGCCGATGCTCAGAAGGATCTGGACGAGGCAATGCCAGCGCTTGAGGCTGCTCTCGCCAGTCTTAAGTCCCTCAATAAGAATGACGTCGTCGAGGTCAGGGTCGAGTGGTCTATGGTTGTAATCTGTGTGACGTCGTTTTATACGGACTGAGTCTCCGCGATAATTTATTCCTCAATTGGCATGCGACATATGAGTCTGCACTCCATTCATTTGTTAAATGTGAACGTATGCACTTCCTGGTGTCTCACCTTGACTCATTCAAAGCATCATGCTCATCTGTTTATAGCGTAGTATTGTTAGATCTTGCTACTGTTGAGCTAAGCAACTTAATCATGATTTCTTTAATTTATTTCTTGGAAATTGCAAGTACTTGATATTTGCCCTGTTTTCCTTGTATTTTCATTCAAATGACACCAATATACAATTGCCATGGCATTAACACGGCTGCAACATTTATTCGGCAGGTTCGCGCCATGCAGCGTCCACCGGAAGGTGTTAAGCTGGTTATGGAAGCTGTGTGCATCCTGAAGGGCATCAAGCCGAAGCGTCTGCCGGGCGACATGCCTGGCCAGAAGATCGACGACTACTGGGAGCCTGGCAAGTCACTGCTGCAGGACCCCGCCCGCTTCATCTCGTCTCTGTTCGAATACGACAAGGAGCACATTCCCGACGACGTAATCACTAAGCTGACGCCGTACATCCACAACGACGCCTTCATGCCGCAGGCGGTCTCCAAGGTGAGCAAGGCGTGCACGTCGCTCTGCATGTGGGGCCGCGCCATGTACAAGTTCCACTTCGTCAACAAGGGCGTGGCGCCGAAGCGGGCCGCCTTGGCGGCCGCGCAGGAATCGCTGGCGGCCACCGAGGCGGTCCTCAACGAGGCCAAGGAGCAGCTGAAGTCGGTGGAAAGCGGGCTGGCGCAGCTGAACGAGGAGCTGGCCGCGTGCGTGGCGCACAAGAAGGACCTGGAGGATAAGTCGGAGCAGTGCCAGCAGCGGCTGAAGCGCGCCGACAAGCTGATCAACGGTCTGGCCGGCGAAAAGGACCGCTGGGCGGAGACGGTGGCCACGTTCGACGTCCTGCTGGTCTCGGTGGTCGGCGACGTGCTCTTGGCGTCCGGCGTGGTCGCCTACCTCGGCCCGTTCACGGGCGACTACCGGCAGGCGCTGATCGCCAAGTGGAAGACACAGCTGGTCGAGCTTAACATCAGCCACTCGCCTACGGCGGGCCTGCAGGAGACGCTCGGCGATCAGATCGTCATCCGCAACTGGCAGCTGGCCGGCCTGCCCAAGGACACGGTGTCCACCGATAACGCGCTCATCATGAGCTTCAGCGACAGATGGCCTCTGTACATCGACCCGCAGGGCCAGGCCAACAAGTGGGCCAAGAACATGGAGCTCGAGAACGGTCTGGAGGTGACGCGTCTCTCGGAGAAGGACTACCTGCGAACCATGGAGAACAGCATCCGCTTCGGCAAGCCGTGCCTGCTTGAGAATGTAGGCGAAGAGCTGGACCCGGCACTCGATCCGATTCTGATGAAGCAGCTCATCAAACAGGCGGGATCGTGGGTAATCAAGCTCGGGGACTCTATGGTGCCTTATCACAAGGACTTCAAGCTATACATTACCACCAAAATACCAAACCCACATTACTCGCCTGAGGTCGGCACCAAGGTGAACATAATAAACTTCACATTAGTGGAGAGTGGCCTGCAGGACCAACTTCTGGGAGTGGTAGTTGCCGAGGAAAGGCCGGACTTGGAGGACTCCAGAAACAGTCTGATCATATCCAATGCGTCAATGAAACAGGAACTGAAGGAACTAGAAGACAAGATTCTGTACAAGCTGAGCTCTTCAGAGGGTTCGCCGGTGGACGATATTGAACTGATTGAGACACTCGATGTATCCAAGGCAAAGTCAACAGAGATTAAAGCCAAAGTGGAGATTGCTGAAAAGACCGAAAAGGATATTAACGTAACCAGAGCGCTGTATATTCCTGTGTCAATTCGCGCTCGCATCCTATTCTTTTGTGTATCCAGTCTCTCCCAGATAGACCCTATGTACCAGTATTCGTTGGAATGGTTTCTGATGACCTTCCACAACAGCATGCAAGCCGCCTCGCAGTCGGACACCGTGCCAGGTCGTGTCGAAAACATCAACGAGTACTTCACCTACAGCCTGTATCAGAGCATTTGCCGCTCGCTTTTTGAGCGCCACAAATTGCTGTTCGCCTTCTTGATGACAATCCGCATCATGACGGAGAAGGGCAGCATCAACATCGAGGAGTACCGGTACCTGCTGGCCGGCGGCTCTCCGTCGGACGAGGCCGTCGACAACCCGGCGTCCGAGTGGCTGCCCGAACGCTGCTGGCGGGAGATCTTGGCCGTCGCCTGCAACCTGCCCGTCTTCAAGGACCTGGCGACCGCGCTGACCGACTACAAGACGGCGCGCAAGTTCAAGGTGGTGTTCGACAGCAACCAGCCGCACCGTGAGCGTCTGCCGGGCGACTGGAACCAGCTGGAGGACTTCCAGCGTCTGGTGCTGCTGCGCTGTCTGCGGCCGGATCGCGTCACCAACGGCATGCAGGACTTCGTGGCGCGACACTTGGGCGACCGCTTCGTGGAGCCGCAGACGTCCAGCATCGCCGACGTGTACAAGGACAGCGCTCCGATAACGCCGGTCATCCTGGTGCTGTCGGCGGGCACTGACCCGGCCGCGGCGCTCTACAAGTTCGCCGACGAGAAGGGGTTCTCGCGGAAAATCCTGGCCATCTCGCTGGGTCAGGGCCAGGGGCCATGTGCGGAGGGTCTACTAAGGCAAGGCATGGAGAAGGGTCGCTGGGTGTTCTTCCAGAACTGCCACCTGGCGCCGTCCTGGATGCCGACGATGGAGCGGCTGGTGGAGAACATGACGCCGGAGACGCTGCACAAGGAGTTCCGTCTGTGGCTGACGTCGACGCCATCCGCCTCGTTCCCACTCACCGTGCTGCAGAACGGCATGAAGATGACCATCGAGCCACCCAGAGGCATCAAGGCGAACATGCTCAAGACGTACATGAACCTGGTCACCCCAGAATTCATCGACTCCATTGGAGAGAAGTCAAAAACACTGCGTCGGCTGCTGTTCTCGCTGGCTCTCTTCAACGCCATCTGTCTAGAGAGGAGGAAGTTTGGACCGCTCGGCTTTAACATTCCCTACGCGTTCACAGACGGTGACCTCAGAATCTGCATTTCGCAACTGCAGATGTTCCTCGAGGAATACACCGACATCCCTTTCCCGGTGAGATATATTGATTAATGCTGTTCGCTTATCTTCCAAGATAAATATTTTAGCCACGGAACACTGCCATTTTATTTAGCAGCATCCCCCCAATCGCATCACTTTTTCAGAGTTAATAAGATCTTATGACACTGCAGTAGCAATTCAATAGCCTACGATTGTAACGGATACTGTAAAGATATGTACCAGTTTGCGCGTGACTCCCTTCTTAGGATTTTAAATCGAGGGATGCTCCCAATCAGCCACATTCATGTGGTGATCGAAACTCCTTCAAGACTGTCAAAGGCTGTTCAAACTGGTGAAACACTAATTCTAGCAGGTTCAAGCATTGCTTCCTTATAATCTTGGTTAGCGTTCCTTATAACTATTCAGAAATTGGAATTATTTTCTCACATCACTTCTTTGATTTTAATTCTTGTAAGATTAAATTGGCGTCCACTTGCTTAGTTCCATATCCGTTTTTATCCAAATGACATTTCATATGTCTCTAAATTGACTGTATACTTAACTGTATACTTTAACTGGCTTAGCTGGACTCACAGCAAAGCCAGTTAAAACGATTATAAAATATGCCCCCGCCACAATCCGCCCACAAGGATCGCTTACCGAACTGGCACCCATTCAAAATTTCAATTCATGTCACTCATCTTGCACACCTTATTTATGTCTTAACTAAGCATATATTTGGCCACCGTACTTCCAAACTAGCTTCATATCGTCAATGGAATATGTCCAACGTTTGGCAACAGTCACAACGTAGGGACGATCCTAGAACTGGCATCAAATACCGCTGTGTGTATTTTCTTTTATGCGACACAATTGGGCTTCTGTTAAGCTGCACCAAATTCAGGTAGCCGCGGCCCCTTGTACCGCTGCTCCTTGTCACTGCCCTTGTCACTGGCTGTGATGATGGGGCGAGTGGTGAGAGCCAGCAGCGTCAGTACGTCGTGTGTGACTGGCGCTGCGTCGCCAGGTGCTGCGCTACACCGCCGGCCACATCAACTACGGCGGGCGAGTCACCGACGACCAGGACAGACGCTGCATACTCACCGTGCTCGGCGACTACTACCGACCAGAGGTACGGACGGACACTGGTGGAGGAGCTATGGTCCGGGGTACGGACGGACACTGGTGGTGGAGCTATGGTCCGGGGTACAGACGGACACTGGTGGAGGAGCTATGGTCCGGGGTACAGACGGACACTGGTGGTGGAGCTATGGCCCGGGGTACAGACGGACACACTGTCACGGAACGGGGAGCTATGGCCGGGGTACAGACGGACACTGGTGGGGAGCTATGGCCCGGGGTACAGACGGACACTGGTGGAGGAGCTATGGCCCGGGGTACAGACGGACACTGGTGGTGGAGCTATGGCCTCAGGTACAGACGGACACTGGTGGTGGAGCTATGGCCCGGGGTACAGACGGACACTGGTGGAGGAGCTATGGCCCGGGGTACAGACGGACACTGGTGGTGGAGCTATGCCCTGGTGGGGAGTATGGGGGTACAGACGGACACTGGTGGCGGAGCTGTGGCCCGGGGTACAGACGGACACTGGTGGGGGCTGGCCGGGACGGACGGACACTGGTGGTGGAGCTATGGTCCGGGGTACAGACGGACACTGGTGGCGGAGCTATGGTCCGGGGTACAGACGGACACTGGTGGAGGAGCTATGCCCTCAGATGCAGACGGACACTAGTGGCGGAGCTGTGGCCAGAGGTACGGACGGACGCTGGTGGTGGAGCTATGGCCCGGGGTACAGACGGACACTGGTGGTGGAGCTATGGTCCGGGGTACAGACGGACACTGGTGGTGGAGCTATGGTTCGGGGTGCAGACGGACACTGGTGGAGGAGCTATGGTCCGGGGTACAGACGGACACTGGTGGGGGAGCTATGGCCCGGGGTACACTGGTGCGGACACTGGTGGTGGGGCTATGGGGGGGTACAGACGGACACTGGTGGTGGAGCTATGGCCCGGGGTACAGAGGATACAGACGGACACTGGTGGTGGAGCTATGGCCCGGGGTACAGACGGACACTGGTGGAGGAGCTATGGCCCGGGGTACAGACGGACACTGGTGGTGGAGCTATGGCCCGGGGTACAGACGGACACTGGTGGTGGAGCTATGGCCCGGGGTACAGACGGACACTGGTGGTGGAGCTATGGCCTCAGGTATAGACGGACACTGGTGGCGGAGTAATGATCAGAAGCACACACGGACACTGTTGGGGGAGTAAGGCGTCACTGCTTCGCTGCTTCACTAGGTCACTGTTTTACCGATGGGGCGCCACTGCTTCATATGATTTCAGCGAGTGACATGAGGAGGGTGCATTTGGCTGTCCTTGAAGGGACATCTTTTCTGCTCAGAAGGGACGCCTTCGACTGAAAAAAAAATAAAGGGGCTCAACCATTCTGAACAGGCGGCTTGTTTGTTTGTTTATTGGTTGGTTCACGACACACTTTATGCACATTCACGGCTAATGGCGCCGCCCACACTGTTTCGCCGGTGGGACGCGGGATTGGGAAATGTCCTGAGTGGCGCTGGAGTCGAACCCGGGACCTTTGGTACCCATAGCCCGACACCTTAACCACTCGGCCATCCCCGCCCCGAACAGGCGGCTTCTGCTGAAAGAAAATGCAAGGGGAGAGCAATAGAGCAGCCTCAAAGGACGCCGCATTTCATGGGGTCCTAAGGAGCGGCGGTCGCCCTCCCCACCACTCACCTAGATTCGCCCCTGTTCTCAAGGATCGCAGACTACCACCGCCAGTGTCGCTTGCCGTGTGCTGGTGAGTTAGGCGATGGTTCTGTCCTCTACAACTTCTGAGCACGCTACTGTCGAATGTGCTGCCCTCTAGTCTGCCGCTCGCTTTAATAATGCTTGTACACCATGATCATCATTACTAATTACCTCAAGTAATGCACCTTTAGATGCTATTCGTATGAAGTGCTCAGCATTATCCATACCTCGATCTTTCATCTTTGAGATACACTGACCGATATTCGTTGTGGACTGGATAATGCATTCGATGCTGGCTGTCAATCTTTTTTTTTTGTGTGCCCGTATTATATGCACGCTACCAAAACATTTTATTTTTATATGACGAACAAATTCCATGTTTCTGCCGTTCCCGCTGATCGGGAATTATAGCTTCTCACAATGCTACTTCTGCCATCCCAACTAACGCGGCCCAGCTAACGCGGCCCAAGTCGCCATTTCAACCACCGCTCTCCCGAGCGCCGCCGGTGCTCCTGTGTCCGATCAACCAACCTCTAACTCCCTGCACCGCCGCCAGGTGCTGTCGGACGAGCACGAGTTCGACGCCAGCGGCGTCTACCACCAGGTGGACGCCGAGGTCGCCTACAACGACTACCTGGAGTACGTGCGCAGCCTGCCCATCAACGACTCGCCGGAGTTGTTTGGCCTGCACTCGAACGCCGACATCACGTTTGCGCAGAACGAGACGTTCGCCTGCCTGAACACCCTGCTGCAGCTGCAGCCGCGCTCCGGAGGCAGCACGGGCGCCTCCGCCGACGATGTGTCCGAGGCAGCCGCCAGACAGATCCTGGCCAAGCTACCCGACGTCTTCGACGTGGCGCAAATATCCGCCAAGTGAGTGGCGACCGGCTGCTCTGAGGGGAGCCACGGCAGTGGAGGTTGAGATACGATACGAGCCGCTATACGAGAGGGGCTCATCCTCACTCGGCAAAAATCCTCGGCACCCCTTCGTTTAACTATCGCCGTAATGAGACTGGTGACCCTGGCTGACCTGAGTTCCACAGCCGCAAGCTTCACGGTGGTGCTTGATGATGGAGACGTTGCCGTCCGCCCACTGGTATCCGGTCATGTGCAAGCTTCACGGTGGTGGAGCTGATGATGGAGACGTTGCCGTCGGTCCACAGATATCCGGTCATGTGCAAGCTTCTCGGTGGTGGAGCTGATGATGCAGACGTTGCCGTCGGCCCACAGATATCCGGTCACGTACAGCGAGTCGATGAACACGGTGCTGGTGCAGGAGGCGATCCGGTACAACAGCCTGCTGAAGGTGATCAATTCATCACTGCACGAGCTGCTGCGGGCCCTCAAGGGTCTGGTGGTGATGTCGCAGGAGCTGGAGCGGATGGCTACCTCGCTCTTCATTTCAAAGGTAAATGGGGAGTTCTTCGTGGTGGTCGCGGTAGCTCAGTTCGTTGGATGTTGGACTCTTGATCGTAAGATTGCGGGCTTGACTTACCGAGTTCAACCGACGGGATTACCGAGTTGAACCGCGACCAATTGGTGTGGGATGTTGGCGACGCTCTATGACCCAGCAGCTGGATTCTTCCTGAAAACCAGTGGTTCTTATTTGGAAGTTTTTTTCGGTGGCATTTGGCACAGTTGATATTGAAGCAGATGCAGCGGCCATTGACACAATTCCATTTCGCTTCCGTCTGTTGATTGACTGACTGTTTTCTTCATCACATGCTACTTAGCCCAATGATAGCGCTTCATGAAGTCTTCAATTTCACACCTGGAGTTGCATGCGACATCTTCAGCAAATCACATTTGTGCCATGGATGTTAAAGGAGGTGTACCGGGAGGTATAGGTAGAATTAATCACTGGGTGAATTAATTATGAATCACTAAGTCAGGAAAATTTGACTTAGCTGACCTCATTTGTCTCTGAAAATACCTCCCGCTCCTTTTCACTTGGAGTCGGTCGTGTCCTTTCTATGTTCGGTTGAGTGTCCCCAACGATAGCAGATGCCACTGTTGATGTTGACGCTGTGAGCCTATCTTTCCAGTGCGTTTTGTATTCATCAACCCCAGCATTGCTGAGACATCCAGATAATGTATTAATATATTCACCCCCGAGGTATGTGCAGTATGCGTGGTACTTGACACACTTGGCGCTTGGGCATGTGTACGCACAATTGTTGAACGCAGGTATGTTCCGTCTCACTTTGAACAAATGAATTATTATATTCATATTAATGTATGTGACTACGGTGTATATTTTAATTGCGATCACGGTTAGTTTAAGCGCGTAGTTAAAAAGAGGATTTTTAAAGGAACCCCGGTCTTTATCTCTTTCTCTCCACCTTTTCTTGCTGTTTCTCTCTTGTCCCTGACTCTCCTGCTCTCTTTCTCTATCTATCCTCCGTCTCTCTCCCTCTCTCTCTCTCTCTCTCTCTCTCTCTCTCTCTCTCTCTCTCTCTCTCTCTCTCTCCTTGTTTCTCTTTCTGCCTAAATCATCTGTTGAACTGCTGCCTTTCAGCCACCACCATGCATCGTGCCATCATCATTCGTGTATATATTAACTGTATCCTAGAAGTGTTTTATCGTGGTGGTCACGTTATGTGGAAATAATTCAAAGGTGAATGTGATGTGATTTTTTAACCCTACCGAAATACAATGAACTGATGATGATCCCGAGACAGAATTATTATACCTTTGGTGCAGCTTGGATCACGAAACTGAATTACAAACAACCTAAGGTGCACCAACTACACTTGCATTCCTTTCCTGGGCATCGCCAAGGTATTGCAGTTCGTGCTCGAGTGGTATCACTGTACGCTACGTGAGTGGTAGAACATCAATACTGTGCATCTATTTTGTTGAGATAGATGCGCATGAAGGCGTCGGGTTGGGAATACATTTTTCTGGTGCCTGCTGTGCAGCAAATGGACATAGTGGTTCCGTCGCCCCTCGCTTGTGTCTATATTCACGCATACCATGCTGGCGATTTCAAAAATACATGTCATGTTGCACTAACACTATACAATGCCCCTGGTGACGACACCAGGTACCAGCTATGTGGTCCGCCAAGGCGTATCCGTCTCTGAAGCCTCTCGGAGCCTGGGTGGAGGACCTCATATTGCGCACGCAGTTCATAGGGCGGTGGATCGACCAGGGCATGCCGGCCAACTACTGGATTTCCGGCTTCTTCTTCCCCCAGGTCAGTACCACCAAAACGAGCGCAGGTCATATTGAATGAGGTGGAGACCATCAGAACTGTAATCGTGGCGTCAGCTGTCCCGTTAGACGTGACCTTAACGTTTACTTTAACTTGGAACAGCAACTTTAACTTTGTCAGCCAGCCCTTGGGTGTGATCTGGTCAGATATTTGTTAGGTGATTAAAAGCGTGATCGTAGCCGTTAATAAAATCGTGGTGTTCAGGGGCGCGGCCAAGGGGACCCCCTCCCCCTCATTAACACCCGAAATACATTACATCAAATATTTAATATTTAATTTAGTGCATATGTCAGGCCACATTTGGAATACTGCATCCAAGCTTGGTCTCCTAGCTATGAAAAAGAAATAGATTGTTGGCTTTTAGAGAGAGTACAAAAGAGGGCTACAAAAATGGTTAATGACATAAACAACCTGGCATATGAGGAAAGATTGAAGAAATTGAATATGTTTTCACTTAGATATAGAAGGCTGAGAGGAGATCTCATCGAGGTCTTTAAAGTTGTCCATGGTCTGGAGACGGGATGTCTTGGGGAAATGTTCGAATTGAACAGAAATGATGCAATTAGAAGTCAAAAATTCAAAATTAAAGTTAATCACAGCACAACAAAGTTAAGGCAGACTTTCTTCACCAACAGGGTAGTAGAACACTGGAACCAGCTGCCAGAAAACATTGTCAGTAGCAGCACATTGAACATCTTTAAAAACAACATGGACAATCATTATAAGGATAGAGGGCTTGCTTTTCAGTATTACAGGGAGGGTTGATTGACAGATTTGGTGGGCAACTGGTTCAGTGTACAGAGTGCAACCAAGAAGGGCCCTTGTGGCTCATAGTTGCACTAATCTTTTATGTCTTTATGTCTTTAATTTTGAGGTTTTCACCACGCAAAACTGTAGGCTTTCGGCGTGCTTCGCGCGCCAGAAGCTTTCTCTATTTCATCACACATTGTGCAGGTGGGTCCTCCCCTTATAAAAATGCCAGCTGCGCACTGGTGGCCTTGACCGGAAACAACACATATTTTAATCGTGACCCGAAACATTGCGTTAACTCCAATCTTCGTTTTTTTCTCGATATTTAGAAGTGACGAAGTGCCAACCGCTAGAGATATATTGCGCCCTTAATCAGGACCTGATGACCGTAATATTTCCATTACTAACATTAATCCTGATATTAATTGTGGCCCTGCTGTGATAGTGACAATATCCTTCACCTTGGAGGTGTTGTGACCTTGGTGGAGTTAACTATGATCTTAATTAGTCATGGTTAGGACTGTTCTGCTACCTTGGTTGTGTGCTCCACCGTAGCTTTAATCGCAGCGTTCATTTGATTTTCACAATTACACGAATCGTTCTCTTAAAAGGTGCACCATAGATGGGAGGGGGAGGGGCGGAATCCGCACACGTCATGTTTTTCCAAAGATATCTCGCAAAAAGGCAAGGATATTATAATGTAATTATGCTACGTTGTTGCAAATTAAAAGGCACACTGTATGCAACACATCTGCTTAAATGCAAAGTCGGTTCGTAGGTGTACGAACTACGGTAGTGCAAAGTCGACCGACCGTTCGCCGGCCGGCGGCCATCAAGGTTTCGTCACAGCGGTGGCGCCGCGGTGCGGCACGCCGGCGAAACACCCGCGGCCGGCATCGGCTGTTTACGCTGTTCGGCGATAGGTTTATTGCGCAGAGTAACGCTCGTGAATGCATGTTTTTCCGTGGGTTAGCTTTGATGGCACTGGACAACACCCTTGATCACCAGTCAGCCACCCAACCTCCCCGACACTGCGAATTATATTCCAGTTTGTGTTACAGGAAACTAATGACCTCAAGGGCTGAATGAAGAGTAATTGCTGGATATATAGTATTTACCAACTGAGTTTGAACGTTTTTTAGCTGATGCTATTGCACGCGTATATCTATAAGCAATGCATTCTGTCTTGCTGGTCGATATGCAGTCATTGTAATTATGCTCATCCATGGTCCAGTGATATTGCGCCCCCTAAGCAATTTCTGAAAATATCTTCGCAAGTTATTTCCATTCAGCCGGCCTCTCCTCGTATATATTAGTTAGTGATCATTTTGACATGCCCACCAAAAGGTTTTAGTTTTTCACTTCCTATGTAACATTTCGTGCAACAAATGCACATTTCGACGTTCGAAATGCAACTTCCTTATGCTATGCCAGTCGATATGACCCAAGAAATCTATGAGTCACGAAGTCAGCAAAATTTAACTTCGCTGACCTCATTTAACCTCGAAGATATTGACCTAGTGCCATCATATTCATGCGGCATGGAAGTCATTATAGCCTTAATTTATCAACTAGATGTTGTATCTGTAGTTTCAGAAGTTGCCGAGATCTAGGGGAGGTACGAAATCCGCCTCCCGCTCTGCCCTCCCCTCCCCTCTGCGGTTCGAGTTATGTGAGAGGCCCTCCGGTGCCCGTGCTGACGATATTGCTAACCGTGACGCTGGTCGGAACCTGGACCGTGATCTTAGTGACAGTCAGCTGTGATGTTCGTCACGAACTGAATCGTGACCTGAGCAGTAACCTGAGTCAACGTCAACCGCCACCTGAACGGTAGCTTCAGCGGTGACATTGACCGCTGCTTACCCGTGACCCTACCCGTGACCCTACCCGTGAGCCTACCCGTGGCCATACCCGTGACCCTACCCGTGACCCTACCCGTGACCCTACCCGTGACCCTACCCGTGACCCTACCCGTGACCCTACCCGTGACCCTACCCGTGACCCTACCCGTGACCCTACCCGTGACCCTACCCGTGACCTTACCCGTGACCCTACCCGTGACCATACCCGTGACCGTGCCGCCTGCAGGCGTTCCTCACCGGCACGCTGCAGAACTTCGCGCGCCGCCACGTGGTCAGCATAGACACGGTGGAGTTCGGCTTCAGCGTGCTGGCGGCCGAGCCGGAGGAGCGCGGCGAGCCGCCGGCAGACGGCTGCTACGTGAGCGGTCTGTTCCTGGAGGGCGCCTCCTGGGACCAGGCGGCCGGCGCGCTGGCCGACCCGCGGCCGCGCGAGCTCTACACCGGCCTGCCCACCATGTGGCTGCTGCCGGTGGAGGGCCGTCAGCCGCCCGCCGACGGCGTCTACCTGTGCCCCGTGTACAAGACGCTGACGCGTGCCGGCACGCTCAGCACCACCGGCCACAGCACCAACTACGTCCTGTCGGTCGAGCTGCCGTCCGTCCAGCCGCAGTCGCACTGGATCAAGCGCGGTGTGGCGCTCATCTGCGCGCTGGACTTCTGAGCTGGCCGGCCGGCGACTGAGCCAGGATCCGTGGCCGATGTCTTGTGCTGCTGGGCTTGCGGTAGCCGATGATGGACACGTCACGCTTCTGGTCGAAACTGCACTCTTCGTCTCAATCGGAGGCCATCTGTCCAATTCGTGAGTGCTATAGGTCGTCAAGCTAGGTTTGGACTGTCTGGGACAATCTCACCTTTCTAGCAGTAGCTGATCTCAAAACTGCGTTGTGGACTCTGGAGTGTTTGAACGTTCGCCTGTGAGTTTCAATCGGTGGTCTAAGCATCCAACTTAACAGCGGAGTTTTAGTGGGTTGTGATACAATTTCTTATGAGAATATCCAACATCCAGAAATGGCTGAAACGGCACATCGCTAGCTGCCGAATCGGCTGCTTTCCTGGGAGCTATTAGAGAAGCGTTGTTGGTTATATATATGTAAATATTCACGGGAATTTTGGGGTTGTTGTTTTGTCTCGTTGGAGAGTTTGCAGTGTCTGTGATATAAGGAATACAGGTATGTGCCATGTGCCACACATGAATGTGTTTTCATGACTGTCAGTTCTGTCTAGAATTGATCGGCAGAATTGTCCAAAACCAAAGACTCCCTGGGAACAATACTGTGGGAGGGGTGGGGTTTGGGTACTTCTTTCAAAAGTAGGATATGTAATATCTCATGATATACAGAAAACCCCGATAACTGAGGCTGCACCTACATCCGCCCATTGGTGTTGCACATTCTTACTATATATAAAAATACATATATATATATATATATATATATATATATATAGGTATACATGAATTAATATAATCCTTCCACTTTTCCTCCCTAAAATAGTCTGCCAATTCTCATAGATCACAAAAGAATACAAATTGCGTGAGAAGAAAAAAAAACACCTGGGAGGCAGGTTTTTTCTTGGAGACAGGTGAGACAGGTTTTTTCTTCTCACGCAATGTCTAAAACCCAGGAGCACTTAAGAGCCATTCTTCGTTGTATTAAACAAAGAATACAAAGTCAGAGCAGGCATGGACACATGTGCTGCCACCTATAGCTATAGCAAGCGACATTTTACGATTCTATCTGGGTACTACAGCACGAGGAAACAAAATTTGATCTGCTCCCACAATTTTGGGACGACGAAGATGAATGAAAGGGACATTGCAATAATCAACAGTGTGGATTGAGGCAGGCGAAGTTCATGTGGTTGCCAAGGAGTTGGAATTGAAGAGCCGACGGGCACCTGTGCTGCCACCTATAATTACAGCCAGCGACATCTGACTTAGATTGACCTCAGACGAACCCCTTCCGCACATGGTCGAAAACAGATTCAATGGCCACGTTCAATGGCGTTGCCACCTGCAGTTTCCAGGTTGGGGCTCAACTATAGGGGCTCAGAAGCGATCTTCAAGCTAGAGGGACAAGGCTGTCTTCTGTTCCAATCCCCATCCCCACACCCACCCCACGCCTCACTTAACTCAAATGATATCGGATTTGGGGCAATGGTAGTTCAGGAGTTCCAGCATGCTTTCTCTTCTTCTTTTTAAGGTCAAAATTAACAGATAAGCTGCTAGAGCACTCAGCCTCTGTTCTTCCCATGCTCCTATGATTCTGTGTCGAACCCCAAGACACAAGCAGCTGACTCCCCAACCTCCCAGTCGCAGAGACACACCAACGGCTTTTTCCGCGGTCGTAAACTGGTAGGTTAGTTATTACGCGTGTCCCATACGTTTATACCTCTGCCGCTTTTCGTTCCTGTCGCACTAAGAGCTGATTGAATGAGTATTTGGGCTTAGGGACACCTGAACTGCCAGTGGTTATCTAGCTCCCACCCCATATTCATGGCTATTTATGTCTCTTGCTATAGAGAAGGATTATACTCAGCACCGGGGAACCAAAGTCGTGATGAAGTGATCTTTCCAGCATTACCATGGAGGAAGGATAAAAATCATGATTCATGTTTTTCAATGCACAATGCTACACAAATTCCACTAGGTGTAGGACCCCCTTGTAGGTAGCACATCTTTAATGACAGGTCGGACGCGCAGACGAACCATGGTGGCGTTGACCACGACGAAGACGAACCTGGCGGATCGATGGCGGCACTGTCGGGCGAGTCTATCCGTCCGATTCATGTACTGCTCGATACAGAAACTCGGAAAATTCAGGAAGACGTCGTCTTTCCCCGAAGTTTCATAAATTTCCAGATGGGGTCAGACCACACCAAAGCAAACATCAGGTGGATTCTGTACAATGGTGTAACCAGGACTTGGTCCAGGGATAAGGGAAAATCTGAAGATGGACCCGCCTTATCGAGCCCCCCCCCCCTCCGGATATACTGGGACTTCGGTTACTTTATTTTCGAAGTTTCCCTATATTTATATTATGTATATTAGGCTATGCATAGGAAAATAACACACTCCATGAGTTGGTTGATTGCTGCTTTACGACGCACTTAGCAGATGAGACCATATAGCGTCACCTGCCTCTCACCCTGACAGGAAGGGCGGACATCCCGAGGAATCGAGCCCCGTACCTCTGGCATGCCAGACACTCAGCTTGATCACTGAGCTACCGACGCCCTGAGGCACTCTGTGCTGGTGTAGTTAATGCGAAGCATGCAATCAAGATCCAACAGTTCTGTAAAGACCAAAATAAAACAATAATTTAGCTGCCGACAGCAACCAAGAAAAGAAAACCTATTACGGTGAATAAGGGTACGTTAACGCATGCATGCATGCACTTTACTGAATGCATGCAATTTATGAACTTTAGAAAAAATCACATTTTCATCTCCATGGACACAATTGTTTCCTTCTGTTATCCGTTGCATTGAAACACAGCTTAATAGGGAGGGTGTTCATGAGAATAGTAGGGGCCACATTGCTACGTCTTTTCAACACCGTCATACTTTCGCAAAATGAGGCGTAGACATCAGTGAAGGAAAATAAGAACAGGGGAAGGACAAAAAGCATGTCTGACCAACTATGCCCAAGACACAGCATCCTGTAGCTTGTTTTTTTATTTTTGCTTAACCGGTGTCACCCGGGTCCAAAGCAAAACAACTGGCACGGCTGGAGCGACCATCATCACAGCAATCACTGGACCGTCTGTTTCGTCATTGCTGAAGCGACTGTAGCTGCTGGAGCAGCTGCCGTCAGAGCACTGGGGCAGCTGTGGCCGCTTGGACGGTGGTCACCGTCGGTACGGCTGTGGCCGTTGGGAGGGCCTCCGCAGCTGTAGTGGCGGTTGGTGACCTTCCCAGTCCTTGCCAACATTTATGGCTCTCAAGAATATGTTATCGCTGAGGCTATCCCCCACTATTCCTCGCGCCCATCGTCAGTTCTCAAAGATTATCTGAGCTCTCAGGTGGCCCCAATCACTTGGGTGTCGAGCCCAATTTGTCAGTCAGGAGCATCACAGTCCAGTCGTCTCTGGCTCTCAGGTCCCCTGAGAGGACTCATTCTCAGGGGACTCATTCGTCAGAAGTCCTCTCAAGCTTGCATGGGCTATTCCTAGTTCTCGACAGACCTGTCTAGCCTTCAGGGAAATCCTGCAGCTCTTGGACCGGCCTCACTATTTCTGGCACCCATTGTCAGCTGTCTGAACTCTCCTTAGCTCTTAGGTGGCTCTGTTCATCCCTCAGTGTTCCTCCCAAACCTCAGAAGCATCACAGTCAGGTCTACTCCAGCTCTCAGAGGACCTCCCTAGTCCTCGGCAGTCTTTTCGTCTGGCAAGGACATTCTACTCTGAAATTGGCTCTCAGTACGGAAACTCGAGATAAGTTGAGCTAATATTTACTTAAGAAGACTTTGGGCGCATGTGGTGAGACACATTGACTATGTATGCCCATTTTCTGAAGGGGTTGCCTTTTGGTCACAAATGAGCGGCGTAAAAATGTTCTGAATTATTACTCAGTGATATTTTTAGTTGTTCTGACGCATAGGTCTTGTTTGAACTTACCACAGGAGTGGGGTAGGTTGATGCTAGTGGTGGGGTAGGTTGATCACAGACATTATTTATGCAAACAAATGATGTGACGGTAACTGGGGACCGCTAGTTTTAGTGTTGCAGGCTTTTTAAGGTAACATGTTGTCACCTTACGTGTTCTGTTGGAAATGCATGACGCAATTTCAAAATTGCACGTGATATACTTCGACCAAGATGTTCACCGCCTATGTATCTGGCATTGCCACACGATAATTCATAACTTGATAATCTGCCCAACGCCAATAGGCTGAGCAACACCTTTGTGCGAATATATTTCATGTCTCACGAGAAAAACATCAGCAACATGCAACGCATTAGTATACTGCGGCTCAACCACGGCTCATTTTGTATTAGCCGCGATCGCTCAACTAGCACGATGCCTACCTCACTTGAAATGGAATACTGCCGCCCATCTCCTGATCATCTCATGTCGAAGTGGCTTGGATGGATTTCAAGATGAAACACCTACCTACAATTGCGTGGTATTTTTCGAAGCCTATCTGTTACGAATTGAAGAAAAGAGAGTATTTCCAAGTCGAGGAAAAATTACTTCCGACCTTAGGAACACATGTTTGTTTAAGGCTCACAAGATATCTACCGTTCCCGGTCCAAAATGCAACCAAAAACAGAGGACGTATTTCGAAGTGTCGGCAGATGGCATTTAAGTTCTCCTGACACAATATAATGTGAGATGGTGGTGGCTCAACTGACCTCGAGGCTCGACTAACCTCATTTTCCAAAATTTCTCACTATCATCTGGACACCCTAGGGGGCTCTGTTTAGATCTCGCGGGACCCTTTTCTTATTATAGTTATCCCTACTAAGCCTCTTGGCCATCCCAGTGCAGTTCTGTCCAGCGCACAGTGGCCATTTTCAATCGTCAGGGGTTCTATCCAGCTCTCAATGCCCTACCAGTCCTTGACAGTCTTTCTAGCTTCAAAGGCTTTCTAGCTCTGACGCTGATCATCAGTATTCCTCACAACCATCTTCAGGAACTCTCCTTAGCACTCAGGGGTTCCGTTAGCCCCGAAGGGCCCCCCTCGAGCTGCTGTAGGCCCTTCATAGTTATCGACAGCTCTTGTGGTTTCAAGAACATTCTAACCCTTCGGGTGGCCATCGGGTATTCCTCACATAAATTGCCAGCCAACAATATTTTTTTAATATCTCAAGAGACCTTGTTGGTCCATTAGGGGCCGCTCTCGACCTCAGAAGAAAACAAAACCAGTTCTCACCGACTCTCACGATAATCTCCTCGCCCCTCAGGGCCCACTCCTTCTCGCAGGGGCCATCACAGTCCTCAATAACTCTGCCTAGCTCTCATCTTGGAAGCATTTCAGATCTGAAATTGGCCCTCACTTGTCCTCTTCAACTATTAGGGGTCCTGTTCATCCCTCAGGAGGGCCCGCTCAAATGCAAAGAGTACCCCAGCTCTCTCTCTGGTCCTCAGGCTCCTCAGTTAATTCCTCACCTGTCGGGGGCCCATTCAAGCTGAGATTATCCTTGCCAGCTGGCATGGGCATTCCAGTTCTAGGGCGGGCACTCTCTTGTCTTCATGGCCCTTGCCAGCTCTCAGAGTGGACGTTCTCAGGTCTCAAGGGCCCTTTACACACAAGCTTGTGCTGCGCTTGTTGCACAAGCTACACAAAGTGCGTTTAAGTTTTTACAAGTAAACAATATAAGTAATCTCTGCCCCTCAGGGTGGTGGCCTGGAGGGTCCCACCGGAAGCGCCAGGGGTCGGGTACCCCTTCACTAATTGAAAATGCAACTGTTTTTAACACCCGAGCCCCTCTATGGGCTTAGAGGCCCTTCACGTAGCACCGGGAACCCTCATTTTTGGCTTGTTTCGTCTCCGTTGCTCGAGGAACTATCGGCCTGAGACACGCTGTAAGTTCCAAGCTCCTTTCCATCAGCGTGAGTCAAAGCCGACCCAGTAGCTCTGCACGTCCTGCTCCTACCGTCACACATCCCGCCCCGACACCGTCACATATCCCGCCCCGACACCGTCACACATCCCGCCCCGACACCGTCACATATCCCGCCCCGACACCGTCACATATCCCGCCCCGACACCGTCACATATCCCGCCCCGACACCGTCACATATCCCGCCCCGACACCGTCACACATCCCGCCCCGACACCGTCACATATCCCGCCCCGACACCGTCACGCATCCCGCCCCGACACCGTCACATATCCCGCCCCGACACCGTCATCCCGCCCGACACCGTACATCCCCCCGACACCGTCACATATCCCGCCCCGACACTACGTCACATATCCCGCCCCGACACCGTCACGCATCCCGCCCCGACACCGTCACATATCCCGCCCCGACACCGTCACACATCCCGCCCCGACACCGTCACATATCCCACCCCGACACCGTCACATATCCCGCCCCGACACCGTCACATATCCCACCCCGACACCGTCACATATCCCACCCCGACACCGTCACATATCCCGCCCCGACACCGTCACATATCCCGCCCCGACACCGTCACATCCCCGACACTCCCCCCCGACACCGTCACATATCCCGCCCCGACACCGTCACATATCCCGCCCCGACACCGTCACATATCCCGCCCCGACACCGTCACATATCCCGCCCCGACACCGCCACATATCCCACCCCGACACCGTCCCATATCCCACCCTGACACCGTCACATATCCCGCCCCGACACCGTCGCATGCCCCGCCCCGACACCGCCACACCACTCATCACCAAATCAAGCTCAGTAGTCCACGAGGATACTGCAACTGGAAGCAAGAGTACCCCAGTGCCAGGCCCCCTGTAGAAGTATTGCTACGTGACTTCATTCTTAATTAAAGGTACTCACATTAGTAGCGGTATCAACCGTTTAGCCTGCGCTGGGTGATGTCACAGGTGCGAAAATAAGCCACCCTCAAGGCCAGTGGCAAATCCAGTCGGGCTAAGGGGGTCACACCCCCACCACGAGAGGCTGATTATTGACGATGTTTTTCACTAATACATTTTCTTTGAGTGCAAGAACATTGTATGCGATGAGTGCCGTCTTAAATCGATCCCACGAATGATATCTGTTTAGATCGGGTCAGTTTTTTAATCGGGGCTTTCTATTTATTTCCTCATTCCCAAACCAGGCTTCTGGATCCGCCCCTGCTAAGATCGATAGTATTGGTGGGCAGCAGCATATTGTGGTTCCTCGACTGACCACAGTACAAGAAAGTATAGCCATGCTATGTCTGCTATTTTTCTGAGCATCAGCACCAGATTAAATGGTACCAATCGACATTCCAGGGCAGTGCTCTTCAGAATAACACCAGGTTAACGGATAATTGACGAAAAGGACGTGCACCCCGTTAACATGCTTACAGCCCATTACTTATCACAATAGGTGTGACTGTGACGTTTGAACTGCCGGTCTTTGATCTAATTACATGGGCTAAGAACCATGCACATTATGAAGTCAATTGGAATACTGATGGATTTATACGAGCCTCGGCTTCCTTCTGGTACTATTTGAGGCCTATATATCAACTAGATTGGGCAAAGTGACGGGCTAAACTGTTGATGCGTTTCACTCGCTCTGAAGGGCCTCTGGTCGGCCTCAAGCATAAGCATTGGATGCCATTGGGATTGCGTCGTGTCACGCATCAGTGGTTTTGTGCCGCGGCTCCGCCTGTTGGGTGTAAACTGGAGGAGGAGGGTGTGACAAACCCCGCGGGTGGGTCCGGTCGTGAAAAGCACGTGATGGGCGGGGGCTAGAGGAGACGAAACTCCCTGATTTCACACATTTTTGGAGGACTTGTACAAACTGGTGCAAAAATATCCCCAAGGAGAATATCTGTACAGTAATAATGATATAAGCTATCTAATGTGATATAAACTATCTGGGATCGCCCTTTGCGCAAAACGTTATGAGCTTTCGGAGCTTCTAGCAGCTCCGTAATCAGATGGTGCATTGTGGATGGAATATACCGTTTGACGACGGAGCCACTAGGATTTCCGAAAGCCAATGAAGTGTTTCACGAAGGGTCATCCCAGATAACTTGTATCATTCTTGTAAACTATTTGATATGCCCGGAAGGACTTAAGCACTCATGGGTACGGTTTTGCATACTTGTGAGGTGGCAAGTACCTACCCCCTGAATGTTGGCTTTGTCCACTTTGAATTATTTGAGCTTTGCTTTTAGCATGAGCCTCTAAGGTGTCCGCTCTCCAATCCATTTCGGCCCACCCATTGCTTGCATGTATTGTATCACGCACCATAATAATCTTCAGACATCAACGCCCCTCATAATAGTATTTATAATACACCTAACAATTTTGTATTGCGAATACTTGTATGGAACCATAGCATAAACCATAGGACAATAGCATGAACCACAACATGATTCATGGCGCGAACCAACATCAATCAACACAAGAATGCTTTCATGACGTCAGATGTTCATGATGAAACATATTTATCTGAATGCACATATCTCAGTCGATATGATGGATCATGCATCTGAAGAGATACAAGCACGTCTGAGAATCAATGCGTGACTTGAGACGCCGCAGCTGATACAAGCTCCCATGTCTGTCTTCCACTGACCATTTGTGCCACTGAATCGTTGAACCATTGAACCATTGAAGCGATGTGGCGATAACAAGCTGCAACTGCCAGTGAAACATTTGCTTCTCATAGTGATATAATTATTTACTGCCGAATTCTTATTTCCTTCGATAGTCGTGAATAATATATTATCAGTGTAATAGCAATGCACATAATGTGAATGTACATGTAATCATAATTTGTCAACGTAATTTGTGTTGCCCGGTTTTTCATTTGCATGAAGCTTCCTCGGTGCAGTTGCAACATTTTATTTACACCAAAAGAATCCTTCTTGTGTGCGTTAGTTCACCAACACAGTATGTCCGAATTATTGGGTACGTGCAAGTGAAATAAAGCCAGCACATGTGGCCACATATTACAATTTTTCCAGAAATTTATTTTTTTGTTTTGTTTGTTTTGTGGCCCGGTCGATAGGTGAAAATTGATGAAACCGCATATTTTGCGTTGTCTTACATCTCTGCGCGTGGGAAGCGCAAGCCGCACAAGCAGGACCAACCTAATTCCCCGATCAACTGTCTTTCTCATGACGCATTCCGGTGCCGGTATTCACTTCCGTTCATCAGAAGTGGGGATGCTCTCGCAGCGTCGCCCCGCATTTCGTCGTGTGAGCTTGCTGTTCGGTCACGTCATGCTAACGAGCGATGAGCGATCCTCCGATCGCGCTCCAAGCACCGCACACGCCTCACCGACCGGAAACTCGGCAGGACAGACGTCACGTTCCGTGCCACTCCAGTGGCGTTCTCCACGTGAAAACAGGCCAACCGGCTTGACCCCTGCAGCATGGGAAAAACGAGGACAGGAAAACAGACTCGCGTTCGTCACATGCCTACCTGATTAGCTTCGCGTCAGGCGGGGCGATGCCGACCGCAAGCCCACCAGGCCGTGGTTGTGTCTGCTTTATGTCTGTTGTTTTTGTTTGTTCATTTGGTGGTTCGCGACACACTTTATGCACGATCACGGCTAATAGCGCCGCCCACGCTGTTCCGCCGGTGGGCCGCGGTATTGGGAAATGTCGAGAGTGGTGAGAGTGTTGAACGCTGGACCTTTGGTACCCGGAGCCCAACACCTTAACCACTCGGCCATCCTGTCCCTACAGTATGTCTGCAGTGTGTCTGCAGTATGTCTGCAGTAGTCCATGTCTGCAGTAATCCATGTCTGCAGTAATCCACAGTGACGCCGACCCACTTTGGTCCCACAAAGGCTGACAACAGCGGTACAAAGGCTGACGGCTGGTGTTATTTTGTATACTTTTGAGGAGGAAATTGTGTCCTCAATGTTTGGCTCCCCCCTCGCCCAATAATTTCAACTTTCGACATGAGAGCCTATGGAATATGGAATGTGCCCATGCCAATTCACTTGGGCCTGCCTATGTATCCCCCCCCCCTTCATTCACCTTCATGTATTCCCCACCCAAAACAAAAACAAACAACAAGAAACAGAAATAATTTACCGTGGCTGACAATGCGGGACGTCTGCGGTACCGAGCGCACACGACACACAAAATAGCCGCTTCGATTTTAGTTTGGCAACGGCTCTTGGAACATTGTGATCTCCACCTCCCCTCACTCAGTGGATCCTCTTCCAGTTTCAAACAGACCATTATTGTCATCTTCAGAGCCGAACTACTTGTCTCAAGTGAAAAACTCACGTAATCGCGGTGACCTTCCCGGGTCCAAACACTCGCTACCAGATCTTACCGATACCCTAATTGTGCGAAAACGTCGATGGCGCGTGCTCCACTGCCGACTTACGAATTAATTCCCAGGCATTCTTTGGAACGGACACCATGATGGATCTCCCGACTGAGCAGACGTGCAGCGGCGCAGTGCGTCACGTTCGTGACGTCCGCAGCGGGACGCTCCACTGATAGTGCCATGATTTACGCCGAACGGCAAGCCCGATTGTTTTTACGCCGTTTTTGCCGCCGCAGGCCACCATTCGCCTGCTTTATGTGCCCACCTCTCACTGCAGTCATCGCGCTCCATTTGCGCGGGCCGCGAGCCGAAGCCGCGCGCGGCGCTTCTGCGCCGCGGAGGCGGCGGCGGCCATTCTTCAGGCGCGCGCGCCACTCGCCGGCCGCGTCAAATTAGCCGCCGAGAGCGTGCGAACCCCGCCGCGATCGCGGCGGCCGCGCGGCGGCCGTCACTTGCGAGCATTAGCCGGCCGTGAGTCCTCCGGCGGTCGTTCGTCAGCGGCCGCCAGCTGGCCAGGCGGCGCAGAATACCCAAACAAGCCATCTGTCGGCCCGAAGCGGAGCTGTCGGCGCCCCTCCACCCCCTCCCCCGCCCAACCTCGACCCTGCAGAGGACGGGCGCTCTTCAACAATCCTAGCTGCTTCGGCCCGTTGCTACGCGGCCTAAGCTGCTCAGCGCGTGCATCTGCTATTAGAATGTGGACAACTTAAGTGGCTTTGATTTTCTGATAAAAACGCAGCATGTTTTGTTCCTCTTGGTATGCTTTGCCTAAAATACACTGATCGAAACATAGCAATTGAGCAGACCTAGCCCGGATCTTTGTTTAGGTTGATACATAAATAAGGGCCACAAGTGCACTACAAGCCACTACAGCAATCGCAATTATTATTGGCGCAATGTTTCCCTGTCGTGAAAACAAGCAATGCTGGACCACTCGCATTATTAATTCTCTTGAACCATTCAAGCACTTCACTTGCTATCACCCAGCATCTATAAATATAGTCTGCAGAAGGATTATTTGGCAGATTTCCTAAAGAATCCGTATATTCTTTCAGCGCTTCCGGCTTGAAAACTGGCCACCTAACCTCTGCAGTGCGTCATTTGGTGAGCCACTACAGAGGCAGAATTAGGAGACGTTAAAAGAGAGGCTCTCTTAATCACTCTCACTCTCTCTCCCTCTCCCTCCCCATTTCTCGCTCTGTCTCTCTCTTCCACTCTCTCTCTCTCTCTCTCTCTCTCTCTCTCTCCTGCTCTCTCTCTATCCGTCTCTCTCCCTCTCTCTCTTTCTCTCTCATTCTTTCTCTCTCACTCTCTCTCCCCTTCTCTCTCTCCTCCTCTCCCTCAATCTCTCCCTCTCTCTCTCTTTCTCTCTCTCCCCCTCCACATGCCCCAACTGAGCCTTTCTTCTCTCCGGTCTCTTGAAGGAACCGCCACACAGTGTTTTGAATTGCCACCTATCTGAACATCTGGGTGCCGCGCCAGTGCCAGTGTCTTGGTGTGCTCTCCATTATCAGCGCTGGAATCTTCGTAAGGTAGCAACGGCCGCTTCGCCGCACCTCAGAAGATACTAGCGATTTCGGACTTCGGACTTCCGGACTTCGGAGTGAATTGGATTTACGTTGGAATGTACAGCATTTTGAGAAACGTTTTACTCTTCGGATTTGATTTCGGATTGATGTTCATGTCACACGGCTTTTAAATGTCTTTATGTATCTATACCACGTTGTTCCATCGGAGTGATGCTGGTTTATCTCGATTCTGAGTCGGAAGATCCTCAGTACGGAAGTGAAAATAAATCGAAGTATGCATGCATGGAAGGAACAACCGATGTGCAATAAAATTTAGTATTTAAAACAGTGCACATCAGGGTCAAACTTTGTGTACTTTTGCATTCCCAACACAGCACCAATATTTCCCAAATTTGCCGTTGAGCCCATGATGATGTATGGAAAAATTGACTCGTAATTTGTTGTGACAGCACGCACAGTTTTTTCCACAAGAAAGTGGTGGACGATGGCACACATCTGTGGTGTGGTGCTGCAAGAGCATTATTTATTGACTAGCTCAGTCTTTCCCTTTACTCCTTCTTTGACTTCCATTACATGCTGAAGTTGTATATTTCAGTGGAATTGGTAGGTCATTGTATAGCGCAGCAGTGCGGTGTGTGACTCGTCGCTCGCCACCAGCCGAGCCACGTATGCGAGGCAGACTTGGGCCCATATTCTGACGCATGTTTCCAGCGCGGTCCAGACGTTCACCGTTGGCATGGAAACGCTGGCAGACGCATGCGAAGAAAACCAAGGGCTTGGTGATGGAAGAAGTCATGAGCCGCCAACCACCGCAGACTCTCACAAACAGCCAAAATATGGTGGAGATGAGCCTATTCTTTTGCCAGAGATGATCCTAGCCAGGAAGTTTACTTCTTTTTGCACGTAAGCGACCTTTTTGGCGGATATATTTGCATAAACCTTACGGCAATATCGAACATGCGAGTGCACCCATGCTGACACAATTCTTCAAATTATATCAGCGGGAGGTAATGGCGGAGATGAGAGATGCCAGAAAGCATGCCAAAATGCTTTCTTGAAGGCCTGGACAAGTGCGAGTTCACGATAGATGAAGATCAATAATTATTCCGAGATCTTTGACTTCTGTGCTGGTTGCTTTTGGCTGCCTTGATCGCTGTGACAAATGCGAGTATTCCAGCTGCTTTAACTTGGATTATCGTTCGGGTTGTTAATATATTCAGATTGGATATGGATTACCCTCGGCCGATTCGGGCTGGATTTCATGAATGCATGTCACCCGTTCTACTCTATACTCTACTCAACTAATATTTTTGCCTGTGTTGTGCTTTACCTGTCGTCATTTTTGCACGAATGGTTGGCTGCATCAAAACAGTAGGCGTGAGAGGCCATGCCACCTTGGCACGCCCAACAGCCACGCGCGTCCTGTGGACGGTCTCTGTCGTCAAAAACCAGCGCCCGGCCCCTGATCTTTCCCAACAACACTCGAATCGCCTGAACGTGATGGCTCGATATGCTTCACAGAATGACGAACTAGATACCCTTAGAAATTACCACGACAGTCGGTCGCCCGCCTAATTTATTTCTGACTAATTTAAGGTGCTGCGAAGGACGAGTGGGCCCATTAGGTCGGGGCGCCCGCTGCTGCGACTTTTATTGTTGCCTGTTGTTGGGTTCGGAGGAGGATTGGCCGGCTTCATTCAAACAACTCAGCCTGGAGCACTGGTCGGGCCACAATTTGCCCATACAATTGGTCAAATGACACAGCCCTCGCCAAAGGTCTCCCGGAAACATTCCCCCGGACTCGGCGACCCGCAATTCGAACTTTGACCTGGTTCGATGTGCGGGGTGGAGCAGAGTGGGGGGATGGGTAGACGGGGGAGAGAGGTGGAGAAAGAGCAGGGAGGAAGAGAGAGCATCTATAATGGCAGTCGTTCGTTATAATGGCAGTCGTACTGGCTGAAGTCTTTAGCGGCAGAAGCACGGCTGTCCACTGTAACGGCATGAGCACCATAGGCAATGTAACCGTAACGGTAGGAGGACGGCTGTCAGCTGTAACGGCAGGAGTACAAATGGCAGAGTAACCACAACGGTGGGACGGGAGAGGACGCTGTCAGCTGTAACGCAGGAGTACAAATGGCAGAGTACCACAACGGTAGGAGGACGGCTGTCAGCTGTAACGGCAGGAGTACAAATGGCAGAGTAACCACAACGGTAGGAGGACGGCTGTCAGCTGTAACGGCAGGAGTACAAATGGCAGAGTAACCACAACGGTAGGAGGACGGCTGTCAGCTGTAACGGCAGGAGTACAAATGGCAGAGTAACCACAACGGTAGGAGGACGGCTGTCAGCTGTAACGGCAGGAGTACAAATGGCAGAGTAACCACAACGGTAGGAGGACGGCTGTCAGATGTAACGGCGAATGCGCCACGGGCAGTGTAACCAGTCACCTGGTTAGCTCAGTGGACAGGACGTTGGCCGGCAGAGGTGTCCCTGTCCTGGCACAACGTATCGGGTCGCTTTATGCGCCCGCGATTAACGCCTCCGATCTCGATTAAACGAAGCTCCGGTTTGGACGACCAGTTAGTACCTGGCCAGGGCAAGGTCGCGGGCGCAGGCATCAGAAGGCCTGTACATGTGGGTACCTTAAACTCGCGGCCAAAAGTGGGCTACAGAAATGAATTTTCGCGACGTGGGTTCGGGGTCCACGCAAAAAGTTTGCGCTTTGTGGTAATCACGTTTGTGTAAAACTTCCACGATACAAATTCGAACTATTTTTTTTAAGCGAAAATAGCCGGCCGACGCACGGCCGTCGACTGCGCCGGCAGCGGGCCGGCGGCGGAAACAGCGCCCCTGACCGCCGAGCGGCGCAGTTCCGGCGGCTCTGCTTCCGGCCGCTTTGTCGGCGCCGTCGGCAACGCCCGCCGCCGTCGTCGCCGCCACTATACTTAACCTCGCTGATTGGCGCGATCGGCTCTGTCGCCGGCGCCGCCGCCCCGGCACGCTTCGCGCGCTTCCGATTTGCGGTGGCTGTGAAGCCTGTGTCCGGCGTCGGGCGGGCGGCTGCGGTCAGCTGAGTCGGCTGATCTGGCAGCTCTGCGGGCCCGTCAGGTGTGCAGGCGGACACCCTCCTCGAGCGCGCACCTGGCCGGGTTGTGGCCACCAAACGGGCGTCGTACCGCCGCACGTGGACGGTTCGACCGTGCGGGTGGCGAGATGCTCGGGCGGCGGCTGGCTTGGAGTTGTGCTGTGTGTTCTTGGATGTGGAGAGGAAAACTGTTGGCTGATCGGTCGCGATTGTTCGCGGATGAACTCGGTAAATGCCGTCGGTTGTGAGATTCGAACCCACAATCTTGCGAGCAAAAGTCCGACGCTCTACCACCTGCGCTACCGCAGCTCCCCTATACTGTACATGTAAGCGCAAATGTACGAAAGCACAAATGGACTTAACCGAAAAAGAATGTGAGAGCAAATGTACGTATGAGCTAATGTATGTACATTTACGCAAGCATACCTTTGCATTTAAGTACATTTGGCTAGGTGTATTATGTACATTTGCGCTTACGTACATTTTCCATGAGTACATTTGTCTGATGCACTTTTGTACTCAGGCACATCTGTGCTTGCGTACATTTGTCATATATACTCTTATGCATGCGTACATTTGTCATCCTTACTTTTGTGCATACGTACATTGGCTTGCGTACAGCTAAAGCACATATATTTGAAACGCGTGCACTTGAAACACATACATTTCGGTTGACGTACTTGTGTGCTTACGTATCTTTCCGCATGGGTACATTTCCGCATAGGTACATTTGCGTTGACATACTTTTGCGTTTGCCTACATTTACGAGTACGTCCATTTGCACATGCGTACATTTGTGCTTATGTATATCTGCGTATGCATAGGTTCGCACATACGCACATTTGCGCTTGCGAACTTTTGCACCTACGTATTTTTCCGCCTAAATACATTTATGATTACGTATATTTACCCATGCGTACATTCGCGCTTACATGCATTCACGCAAATATACATTTGCGCATACGTACATTTGCGGTTACCTACTTTGCGTTTAAGTACATTTGCGCTCACACATTTGCGCTTACGTACGAGCATACGTACATTTGCACTTCCATGTATTTGTGCATACGTACATTTCCACATAAGAACATTTGCGCTGACGTACTTTTGCGCTTACGTACATTTGCGCTTACATACATCTGCCAGACATACTCTTGCGCATACGTACATTTGCTTACGTACATATGTCGTGAATACATTTGTCCTTGCGTGCATTTGTCCTAGAATTGGACTCTGAGTGTCACTTATGTAGCATTGGGCGTGGCTAAGCCTGAAAAAGTGCGCTCCTACCGGGCTTAAAGCCATCACATTTCCCAGCTAGAAGGAAGATGAGCTGATATGGCCTGTCACCTGACGGCGATGGCTTGTGTGCATCGTGTTGGCCAACTAACTAACAGCTAACTTCTGGTTCTTTTAATTCATGCATTCATCTTCACAGTGTTAATGGTATCTCAGACACCGACGAAAATCGCACGCGTTGTCCCGTTTAACCGGACTGCTGTCTCACCGTAACCAAGTGTCAATTCTAGCAGATAACGTCGGCGACTTATCGGTGTTTGCGAACATTATCGAGTCTTAGTTTGAATGGGTTCCGCAGCGCCGTTTAAATTGTACGTTAGTATGCTTAGCTTCGCATACTATGTAGTACGCTCGACTTCCGCGAACGGCGTTACCACAGAACGCTCGTAATGCGAGGATTAAATTCGGCGGCTGCTACCCTACCAAATTCGAAGTTTGTGGGGAAATTGCTCCGGTAGCTCAGTTGGCTGGAGCGCTCGCCTGCTCCGGTCTCCCCTGTTCTGGCAACGCAGGGTTCGAGTCGCTTCGCGCTATCGCGTTTTAGGTCAGGCTGGGAGTGTCAGTTGGCAGCTGGCCTGATGAGGCCGGGGACGAGCTACCGGGAGGCCGTGTCAGTGCATTGACGGCACGTTAACCTTTCGGTCTAAATTCTGCCGTTGAACTGGAATTCATGGATCGGGTGGTGGGGCCAGGATTCACGCAACCAGCTCTGCTTAGCAATCGGACCCTGGTTAATGAAGCCTCCCCGGCGAGACCTCGGGTACATTTTTTAAATGCCTGCTGTCAACGTGCGGTGCATTTATATATTAGTCTCACAAAAATCTTCCAAACTTAAATACTGCGATTCCGAAATTCAGGAAGCTTAGATTTAAGGGGTATGTTTGTCTGAATAGCCCTTGCATCACACTTTTTCAATGCATCTACACCCACGGGGGAGGGGGAGGGGAGCCGCGTTTGGGATGAAAGACAAGGAGCATTTGCAACACAACAAAAAAAAAGCTCTTGGAATGACGACCAACTCATCATAAAACCAGCGACTTCTTCTTAGTGAAGGCATCCCCCGGATGTCCTCAGCCTAGCTGCTTCCGGTAAAAATATCGGTAACCTTCCTGGCGTCACAGTGCTGATATCTCGTGCCGCGCGTCACAAAAAGCGGCCGCAAACTGCCGCATTTCTGGCGCTCGACTCAGCCGGGCAAAAACATCAATTACAGCCAAAGCGCCGTCACTGTGAGAGCGGCGATGGCATGTGTTCGGCGAGGCGTCACTTTTTGCCGCCGCGCGGATAATACAGATCACTGCTATTCAGACAAGTGTAGGATTTCTTGTGAACCGACGCAGCCGTTCAGTGGGACTTGGACTCGGTTGACGGGCCGAGAAACATGCCGATGTTTTGCCGGAATATTTTTGAAGGCACACTTGCTGCCTGGCCTGTCAACTAAACCAGGCACCATGGATAATTGGACTAAAAATGGCGGTGCTCTGACGATGATTAGTGAGGTTGGCCTAGATCTTTGAAGGCAGAAGTTAAACTTGCAAAGCTAAGTGTTTTTCCTCGCGAACTCCAACAGCCTATCTAACATGGCGGAAGCTACGCTTTACCAATTTTGCATCGTTTTTGGTGCGTGCGGGCGCAAGCGATAAGGCTCTATGTGGAATGATTTTTGCGAATTGTAGCTTTCGTTTATTATTATTAAAGTATGTTGTTAGTATTCAATTATTTTATTATTATATTATTTATTATTGTTATATTATTTATTATGTTAATTATTATTATATTATTTATTTATTAATTATTTATTATATTAAATTATGTATATTTTTTATTTAAATTTTGATTATCAAATTATCGTATTATTATTAAATTATTTTATTAGTATTATATTATTTCAGTGATATTCAGTTATTGTATAATTTATATGAAATATAAATACCATCGACTATAAATACATTTGAAACTTAGAACCTCGCGTGAGGTGGATACTTATATACTTTCGATGGGGTCTGGGCCCCACCATATTTGTTTCGCCATACCAACTTCTTGCTCTCTTAGCATGGGATTCTATGGGGTGAGCTCCATCAACCAAATTGGCAGCACTCACTGTCTCCATGCACTGGGTTTCACAAACAATTTTCTAACTTCACCATGTCTCACGTCCGTCCAGCATCACATCAGCATAACGTGGCTTCGAAAGCACAAGGCTGATGGTGATACCAGTGAAAATATCTTATACCCACACAGAGGCGCCATCGTGGGAGCCGCGATCCTCCCTGACGTAGCCTGTGCCCCCCTCCCCACCTCCCGTGGCGACGCTCAGATTTTCATCGGAATCAATGAGAACTGAGTAATATGTGTATATCAATATATAAAGTACAATATATCAGGTACGAGGACGTATGCGAATGTGCACACGTTGCATCATTATAGGTCCATCAGCCTACCAATGCCATTGCCAAAATGTGGGAGAATTTGGGGAGCAAATGTCACTGCCATGTATTGCTGGCTTTATGTATATGCGCCATTGTACATGCGCCATTGCACATTGTACATTGGCCCATCGTACATGCGCCAATGTGCATGCGCCAGTACATTCCCAAAACATCCGCATACGACGTGCAGTCAGTCGCACCAAGAGGCGGCGCGCCGCTGCAGGCTGTTCTCCCCCTTCATTGGCATGCCGCTGGGGGGGGGGTCGTCAGTGATCCCTCATACACTCGGATGGTGAATGCTGGCTGAGACGCCAGCTTAATTTCCATGTTGGCTGAGGCATCAGCTTAATCCCTATGTTGGCTTAGATGTCAGCTTAACTCCTATGCTGGCTGAAGCGTCAACTTAATTCCTATGTTGACTGAGGCGTCAGATTAATTACTATGCAGGCCTGAAGCTTCATGCGATTCCTATACATTGTACTTTGTGATCGCTTGTATAAGAAAGTCAGAATGATAGCAGTGGCGTTGCCAGTCAGCCAACATTGACGGACTTTGCAAGTGACATACTTCGAGTTAATGATGCATCATAATGAAGCTAGTGTCAAGAAAGACCAATTTGGAGTTGATCAATAATCTTCAGGATAAATGGCGCCTTTGGTGACAACGATGCGGGTCACTTTCGGCATTTTCTTGAGCTATCAAAGCTTATGCCTAGACGCGTTCGATTCAGCATGCAGGAGGTAGGACCGAATCCAGGAATTATGGCTGAGGGAGAGTTTCTTCGGAAAGACGTTTCCCCGGTGGAGCTCCACTGACTTAGCGAAAACTTTAGACAGCGAGAAGTGATGGGGACCCAAGCGTTCCACAAGAACGCCTTTTGTATTCGGAGGGGCGTTTTCTATTTAGAGGGACGTCTGCCGTTGAAAAGTCTTTTACCAGCCTTTTACCAATATGATGGTGAACCAAGATTCTGCGATATATTTATCGTCTGCGACGGTTCCAGGGAGGCAAAGCTGGGCGACGCGACAAGTTACACACGTTGACGTGCGTATACATATAACCAGCAATGCATGGCAGTGACATTTGCTCCCCAAATTCTCCCACATTTCGTGTTAAACTATTTCATTAAAATACCATATTTGCAGGCATGTGGGAATCAGGTGCGCTGCTGGTTGCTCGCCAAGATTATATGGGAGGCGATATATACAGTACATGCCACTTCATTTCCTTGTCCCCATGGTCGTGTATGTCCCTTTTAGTACATTTATTGGAGACAATATATACATAACGGGCGGATTGTTTGGCTGGGATGTGACACTCGAACACAAAATGCATGCAACACAACTTCGCCATTTCCTGCCTCTGAAGAGGCTTTTTCTCCGATAAAGAAAGTTTGAAGCTCAGTAATAATAGCTTGAATCATGGAGAGTTGTTCCAACCGCTTTAAAAAGGTAACACTTTAAAATATCCTAGTGTCCACATGGTATACCCAAGAAAATGTTGAGCACGTGCCGTGATGAGCCTTTACTTCGACTTACTACGGAAGCAAGCAAGTCAGCACGGCGGGCAGAGAGGGGCTGTCAAATTACGTGCATGCAGTAACGCATTAAATTACTGAAGAACGGTAGCCATGTGTGCGGTCTTCCAGCCGGTCTGCGTCGAGAACGTCAGCTCGTCTGGTCCGCCCATTCGGCAATCTGCCAGCGCCTTCGGACACATTCCAGCCCGCACAATGGTCGCTAACGAGCGTGGGTGGCGCCTGGACACTCGGACACCGGACACACTGACACCTGGCATACTGACACCGGACACACTGACACCTGGCATGCTGACACCGGACACACTGACACCTGGCATACTGACACCGGACACACTGACACCTGGCATACTGACACCGGACTACACTGACACCTGGCATACTGACACCGGACACACTGACACCTGGCACACCGGACACCGGACACTGACACCATACTGACACCGGACACACTGGACACCTGGCACACTGACACCGGACACTACACCGGGCACACTGACACCTGGCATACTGACACCGGACACACTGACACCTGGCATACTGACACCGGACACACTGACACCTGGCATACTGACACCGGACACACTGACACCTGGCATGCTGACACCGGACACACTGACACCTGGCATACTGACACCGGACACACTGACACCTGGCATACTGACACCGGACACACTGACACCTGGCATACTGACACCGGACACACTGACACCTGGCATACTGACACCGACCACACTGACACCTGGCATACTGACACCGGACACACTGACACCTGGCATACTGACACCGGACACACTGACACCTGGCATACTGACACCGGACACACTGACACCGGACACACTGACACCTGGCATACTGACACCGGACACACTGACACCTGGCATACTGACACCGGACACACTGACACCTGGCATACTGACACCGGACACACTGACACCTGACATACTGACACCGGACACACTGACACCTGGCATACTGACACCGGACACACTGACACCTGGCATACTGACACCGGACACACTGACACCTGGCATACTGACACCGGACATACTGACACCTGGCATACTGATACCTGGCATACTGACACCGGACACACTGACACCTGGCATACTGACACCGGACACACTGACACCTGGCATACTGACACCGGACACACTGACACCGGACACACGGACACCGGACACACTGACACCGGACATACTGACACCGGACACACTGACACCGGACACACTGACACCTGGCATATTGACACCGTACACACTGACACCGGACACACTGATACCTGGACACTCGGACACCGGACACGCTGACACATGGCATACTGACACCTGGCATACTTACACCGGACACACTGATACCTGGCTCACGGACATCGGACACACGGACATCGGACACACCGACACCTGGACACTCGGACACCGAACACACTGACACCTGGCATACTGACACTGGACACACTGACACCTGGCATACTGACACCGGACATACTGACACCTGGCATACTGATACCTGGCATACTGACACCGAACACACTGACACCTGACATACTGACACCGGACACACTGACACCTGTACTGACACCGGAACATGGACATGACATACTGACACCGGACACACTGACACCGGACACATGGACACCGGACACATGGACGCTGGACACATGGACACCGGACACATGGACACTGGACACATGGACATCGGACACATGGACACCGGACACATGGACACCGGACACATGGACACCGGACACATGGACGGAATCCCGGACGCACACCTCTGCACCCACGCCGTTCCTGCCGGCTCTCGATCTCGCCCCGTGCCCCGTCGCCCGACCAGGTCGCGGGCACATCCCCTCCCCCGGCCTCTCCGGTGTCAACAACATCGGCCGGACAGTGCCGTCGTGTCGTGTAGCACCTCGGCCGTGGTCGGCAGCGGCTGCTGCGGCGGTCACAACAACCGCCCGCGGCCAGAGAGCATTCCAGGAGCTTCTGATCGACGCCGCAGGCGGCCGCCGCCGCCGGCTCCGGCGGGCGAAATAGTCCGAGTCGGATAATCCCGCCGCCGCTTCGTCTCGCCTGGTAAACCCGTTCCCTTCTGCGCGCTGCGATACAAATGAACTGACGGTGTGGTCAAGAGGGGGCTGTCGCTGCGGTGACGAGACGGCTCACCCCGCTGCAGCGCCAATGCCCTGCAGATGACTCATTTGTCAGGATGTTCTGTCGCGAATTGAGCTCGATCGCTTGGCCGGGCCGATTTGTTGGAATCGGAGTCGGGCTCGGGGCGATTGTGTTGCGATGATTCGGAGCTGGCCAACCGGTCGCCGCGTTCTGGGGCGGTGTTGCAACACTGGCGTGACGTTGACGAGCAGGTCTTCTGCGTGACAGTTGTCGACAGGGCTTCGATTGCAATCGCTTCTTGTGATCGGTGGCAGGAATGCACCCGTGCGCCTCAGCAATTTGATTGCAAATCAAATTGAATTGTGACGTGGCACCCTTTTCACTGTTATTACTGAAGCGCACCGATTTATCATTTGTGGCGCTTCACGTTAGCGAAAGTCGACATGTTGGTCACACAGTTTGATTCGCATACACAGTCACCGTCATGCATTCAGTCAGATTAGGTTTCAGGACAGCAGATGCAGCTTAGACACAAGATGACCCGCCCCTGGTAATCACAGGAGGCTGCCATTAAGATTGTTCGTGGGTTGCTGGATTCCCTAATGGCGGAACGAGCTAGCTATTGCTTAGAATTTGCTGAATCATCCGCACTTCAAACGTAACGCCACATTCAAGTCACGAAGCAAAGCGTCAAATGCAACTCAGTATACACCGACGTAGTTCATTCCTCCGGAATATGCCCGTGTAAACTCAGTTATTCCCGTTGCGGAGCATCGGCGCGAACAAAGTGACGCAGGAATGCGCAGCTCCCAGCGAAACTGCCCGGGTGTCGGTGTTATGTGGCCGCCGCCTATAGTCAGGTGGACGTTATCCGCGCTGAGCCGCCACACCCGCGACCGCCGGCCGATCGTGGGTCGGCGGGTGGCCGACGATTAACCCGCCGAGCCGCCACTGAGCGGCGCCACCGGCGAAACGCGACAATACGCGACAAAACGCGACACAATGCGACAAAGCCCGACCCGCCGGGCGCGCCGCACACAAAGCGGACGCGTCGCACAAACACCTGTGTCGGGGTGGCCGACGGAGGTGGTCGGCGTCGTGTGAGACGCGTCGGCCGTGTGGTCACAGCACGCACCGGGGGCCGGGCTTCGTCGGCTTCGCAGGGAGTCTCCCCGCCTGGCGACGTCACCTTCGTGCCGATCTCCACATGCGAACCGACCCGTCTCACTGGGATTGTGCGTGATGTAGAATCACCAAATCACAATCCAAGTGATAGTGAATACAATCGCCGGCCACACGCTGCGATTGCATTGGCAAAACAAGAGGATCGGGCTCAATGTTGCGCCTTTCTCGTTGTGCGGGGAGGGGCAATTTTAACCTCTGCTAATATTTGTCTGATGAAGTTCCTGCACCCTTCACGTCATCTCTTGGAAATTTGGCATGCCCTGCAAAATTGTATTACGTCCATTGTATCCAAAATTGGATATTAAGGGCCTAACATAGCGAAGCTTGGCTTGAAATCGCATCACGATCCCGTCACAATTCAATTTGTCAGTGTATATTGAAACATTTTTTTCCATTGACAAGTCATTCAAAATACGATACAAAATTATATATGGCTGCAGATACAAATACACGAAACAACAAAAATGCAATATGTGACGTCAGGTGAGGTTCCTAGGTCAAATGAATATTTATATTATTAAATTAAAAAAACATTAGGGCATGGCGTAGCTACTAGTTGATGTTTACACACCTCTGTGTATTCTCAGTGGCGAAATATGTCCTCTAATAGCATATTAGGCTTCAAGCCATTATCAGGTTACCTCATTGAGAAGACATCTGACCTGACGTCTGACCTGACCCAGCAGACCTGAAACATCCTGAAAGGGTATGTATTCGAGGCGCTCAAGACTTTTGCGAGGCATCAACGACGAAACCATGGGCATTTTGCACACCGACTTCATTTCTGGTGTGATTCAGGTCCCATAATTAATTTGAAAATGTACGGTTTAGTTCATATTTACTTTGGAAGCTTTTCAACAACTTCACAGTAAATTTGTCACGGAGAGTGGGAAGCATGTGGCCTTGCTTTGATGGCACTCATTACAAATTTCTGGGTGCCAGCTGTTTCGAAAATTTTCACCTTTAGCAGTTGGTCAGATATATCTAGGTATTTGCACTTGACGAGGTCGGTGATCTTAACCTTTGCACGCATCATCTCTGTTTGACTGTCTTCAGCTTACATATCGTCAGCATTGAAGTACAAAACCGTATTTGTCTTGCGGGCGAGGGTATGAAACCTTCGGTGAAAACTTGCTCCAAGACGGAATTCTGAATAAGGTGGGCAAGATGTGTTTGATGAGTATTTTCAAAAAACATCAAAAGCGATATATAATTAATCGTGCGTATCGTTTCGCTCTCATGGTATTACTGATAGAAACAGGTTGGTAATACAAACCGGGCCACCCTATATCCGCCACATCCTGGTGCCTCCACCCAACGCCCACTTTCTCACCTCCGCCACCCACCTGAATCTCCTATCTCCATCCCTTGGTAATCCCACCTGCCTACGCTCCCTCCCCTGTCCGTGGTGATATCCGTACAAAGAATATTTGCCACTAAGAGAATGCCACCCACCTGAATCTCCCATCTCCTCCCCTTGGTAACCCGCCTGCCCACGTTCCCTCCCCGTCCCAGGTGATATCTCTGTACAAAGAACATTTGTCGCTAAGATAACACCGACGGTAAATGCCAAATTCCAACGGTACAAGCGTGTCCACTGTCCACGGGGATCGACTGTGAACGGCGCGGTGGAAGCAAACCGGCAGCACGCGCTCAATATCCGTGCCGCGCCCTCGCCACCGCCGCCACTAATAAAGAACGAAAGGTCGAAAACACGACAAGGATCGATGTATCGATTGTATCGCAGTATCGGTCACAAAGGAGCGCGGCCGCGGTGAGTGAACAACAGCCGGCGTCCCGGGCAAGATCGCCGCCCTTGATTCCCCGCCGGTGGCGGCGGTACGGCGATCTAGATCCGCGCCTTGATTGTGCGCTGTCGGCGAGCGCAGAGGGTGAAAATGATTGACGTGGCTGCCATTTTAGCTCTTTAGGGGTATTGTCCAGCTGCACAGCCAGGGATTCTTCGATAAGGGGATGGGGGGTCCCTCGGCTCGCATGCCCCGTTCCATGATCACGTATTCGGAGGGTTGTTAATTAGTGGAAAAAAAACTATGTGACATCGTATAAGCTCATCGAATACCGATCAAATTCAGATTAAACTAAGCTATTCGGTATCCATTCAAACGACGAAAAAGCCCCGGCAGTGTGGGCCTGAGCACCCTGAATCCTCCTCAGCTGGACTGTTGATAGTGGCGGCCAATTTCCCCACATCGTCCTGGAATGTCACCCAGCAGGTTGGCTTTCCTTTAAAAGCGGGTACAAAACTTTTATTGAATTTATTTGGGGGGTCAAATGTCATCAAACGTCCATTTCTGTCTCATCGGGCTTGGATTGCTATGGTTTTGAGGGTTGCTTCAAAGTCACATTTTCTGAAGGGTGTTCTAAGATCTCGTGAAATGGGGTGGCATGATGCATATTGACACAACTTATCATTCACCTTCCGATCCTAATGTGCTGTTGGTGGACCTGGCAGTACCGCACCCTGCTGCTACTGATGCTTAGCTATGTATTATAAAACACTAATAAAGAACCATCGCACACCTTTCAGCACGGCGTACCTTGTCCATGCCTTCTCATACTTTACTTTGACGAAAAGTACGTCAAAGAAAACATTGCGATGCAAGCTGCTGTAAAGCAAGTGCGCCTAGTCATGACTGCAAAATAAAATCATGAAGTTTGAAGAATATTCAAACGTCATTCAGTTGTCGAAGGCATGACCGGCGAAGGTTACCCGATGGCTGGTGCTGTCTTGTTTTCATACATTGACGATGATAGATTCCCACGATCTTTGTTCTCGCTTTTACTATCAATATCACGCAAACTCTAGCTAATGGCACAACCGCAACCACAACCAGGAGGATGACGCTACGCTCATAAGAACAATGAAATGCCCCGTGCTATAAGGCATGGGCGCCGCGCTACCAGGTGGGGATGGGGGAGGGGCACGTCCGCTCCGTATTGCATATGGGATTGTATGCATACAATCGGTCAAAAAAAAACTCGTTCTACCTGTCAAAAACCCGCCGGGACGACCATGCTACATGGTGAGACCTGCGTTCGAGCTGCACTCGCCATGCACCTGTTACCGCTTTGTTCACACCTAGCGGAGGAGATGCGAACTATAAGCACGCAATAAGGTTGAATCGCGCAGCCGAAGCCAAGCGCCGCTAAGTCCTGAAGACAATACAAATAAGAAGGAATTAGCGCGTGCGGAAATTCTCCCCCAACCTCTACATTGGATCGTTTCATCATCCCTGCATCTCGTTGAGATATTTCCATGAAATGTTCATACCTGTCGCTTAAATAATTATACGTTTTTTGCTAAAGACAAAAGCAAAAAAGGTCATGATAAGTCAGGCGTGAGCGACGTTATATTGATGTCATGTTCGCCAATTTTTTGGCAAGAAACGCATAGGTGCACGCACATTGAGATAGAAAATGAATAAAAATATATTTGTTGTTCAGAAACGGAACACGCGAGAAATTTAGTAAATGCGTAAATTTAGTGGTAAATTTAGTAGGAAGTTTAGTGAATTTAGTAAATTGCTATGCTGTTTTTTCAATACCTCACTTTGGAACGTCGACATATCAAATTAAAAGCGGAAGTATTCTCAAATTTGAATCCTCACATTCCAAATGTTTTTTAATAAATAAATAAACGGTCCAGGAAATTACTATGGATAATGTCTGGGGTGGGGAAGAGGAGAGAGAGAGGGCTTCACTCCAGCGTCCTTAAGGGGCGCCGCATCTCTATGGAAGGCCACATGCACCGTCAGTCTCCTTGAATTTACCCCTGTCTGGATCTGCCAGCGACTGCGCTAATACCGATACCAATATCAATTTCAAATTATGCTGCTTGATATCTATTTACAGCGACCTGGAAGCTTTGGGAAATCAACCAAGGGCCCAGGAAGCGAGAGGAAAACACCAAATCCACTCCCTCTCCTCCCTCATCCCGCAATTTTGGACGAGCTTAAAATTGATTCTACTGTAGTTGCATGGAAAGAGTCAACCTGAAATGGTTCTTGCCCCCCTTAATTTTGGACCCCTTGCCACTGCGATGAACATTCAGGCAAGTATTACTAACGAGTTGCCTTTCTGCTACAATGTGTAGGTCAAGGCCGGTGGGCGGAGCCTATTGGGCCTGCTCATGCTCAGAGCGTGTGTCCGTTGACTGCGCTAGCTTGTCCCCTAAGGATATATTACCAGGAGGTAGTTTTCATTTAATTGTCTTTCGGATCAGTTGGGTATGTGCCTTCCAATTTATGTAGCCATCCTAAGCAAACCTAGACTATTTACCCTAATATAACCTTCCTGCTTGACTATGTCACGGAGACACATACCGCGCCTGCTTTATCAGATAATAAGATTGGCTTCTTGCAAACCTATTGACATGGGATTACGTATCTAAAACCATGCACCTCCATTATGAGATCATTCGTCACCTTAGCTCAAGACAAACGCTTCTTTTCCTGCAAGCACGGGAACGACCTCGTGTAAGATAGCGTGTAGCTAGCTTTAAGGTTACCAAGAGCGGGGTTCCCACCTCCCCCCCCCCCCGAGCAGGGAAGCGACCTCGTGCCACCCCAGCGAGGGAGTGGCGTCGTGACACCGGGCGTGCTTCCCACCCCGGGCCGCCCCAACAGCAGCAGCGCCGTCAGCAGGCGTGTGACAGCCCTGCGCCGCGCCAGCTCACCGCCGACCCCGTGTCAGCAGGTCACCAGGACGCCGCGCCGGTCCCACGCCGCCGGCCGGCGACCTTTCTCAGGACACATCGCCGGCGGCGGCGCGCCTACCCGCGCGTGCGTCCCTCGCCGGCGCGTCGGGCGCGCCGGCGTCGGCGAAAATATGCAAACCGGTTGATAACGTGTCGGCCGCTTTGACCGCGCCATTATCGCGTGGTGTGCGGCGGTCCAGTCTATCATCGGCGGCGTCTGGCTGCTGACCATGCCGGCCGCCGAATCACCGGCCACTCAGTCGGCAATTACGCCGCTAAATAATGCCTCGCCCAGACACCATATGCCGGCCGGCCGCGTCGCTCTCTGGCGTGTAATTTTGCATGATGAATTTCGAAGACGACCGAGACTACCGCCGGCTGACGAGGTGTGCCCGTTTGTGCGTTCTAAATGGGGCGCCAGGGCGGTCTTCACCTCCAGCTCGCCGAGAGCAACACGAACAGTTGGCGCACTCCCGAGCACCGTATTTCGCCGTAATCAGCGGCTCGGCACCCACCTGGTTGGCCGCGGCGCACCACCTCTGCGGCGGCGGCGGTCGGGGAGGGGGCGGGGTTGGTGCGCCGCCGCCGCGGCACGCATCCGGCGGCCGAATCTCCGCGCGGTCGCCTGTTGCTAGGCAACCCGAACAGCGCGCCGCTCAAGCGTCTGGCGCCCTGCCAGCCGGTCGCACATGAGACAGACGGACTACGTGTGTGTGTGTGAATGAATTTTGCCAGCCTGCCAAAATTCATTCACACACACAAACGGAATATCCTACTCAAGGCGATATATACGAGGTGGCGTCATCCCTACTGCGCAGCTTTCTGCGCAGGTCCTTATATGACGTCATCAGGGGTACCCACTTAATACGGGCCAAGCCGCTAACACGCTGTCGAATATACGCTGATTGATTATTTGGGCTTAAGGGCGCATCAACTGCTACTGGTTATGTAGCGCCCATGTCGAATATACGCAGCGTATGCATAGTACGTGGGATAAAATGAGGATATAAGAGGTGCAGGTGCAAAACTCAGAGCGTCATAGTCCCGGAAGGGATCTCCAATACCTTTCATACACATATTATACCCGGAAGAACGTAAAAAGCGAGGTAGGACAGATCAAATATGGCAGAGAATTAGCATCTTACCGCGGCGAAATGCAGTAAGGACGTATCTGAAGTGTGGTCGTCGCCATGATGGAATCAGGTGGGGGGGGGGGGCGAGTCCCTCAATTTACATCAAATTTAGCATTGGGCTTATGGTGCTGCATGCCAAAATTAATTGACCGAAAGGCCTTTTAACCCCTCTATATGCCGCAGTGCCCCTGATATAGGAGGCAAGGAAGGGGACAATCGTTTCTTGTTAAGGTCGACCGGACCATAGGGAGTACGTGAGAGGCAGACATTCCTTTTATGGGGGCATTTGTGAACCTCCGTACCAGCTCAGCAACATGGGTGGAACTTCCAGAAAACGATTTGGGGGACGCAATGCCTGGGGGTAACAGGAAGGCCTTCAGTCGAAAGACCTCGTTAGCCCCACACGTTAAAATATGGATTGGGGGAGGTGGGCTCACACTAGTCGTAAACGGGGGTTGACCCATCCAAAAAGTATGTAAAATTTCACTCTAGTTCGGAGGTTACATTCGGCGGATGGACTAGAAAGCGGTCAGACATGGGGTGCTAAAAGCGGTCAGGCATGTATTGGCGGCATTCCCTAACAAGGCATTCAGAACTATATCTGGATGATTCAAAACGCTCCTGCACGTCCGTGTAGTCGACCTGGTCGGCTTATGTGCTGTTTCCGATTCAGAGCATGAATGAAGGATCACAATCGAAGTTCATAGAGCAAAGAGAGTTTGCATATCGTTCTTTCAAATCAATGATCATAGGCCTCATGAGCAACAATGAAATGGCATACGCCACACCTGTTTCATAGCAGTACCAGAGCTGGTCAAGTGCCGCGAGGACGGGCCATCGTAAGAAGCGCAGCTTGTCTGCCCCTGGTCACAGCGGCAGCAGCAAAGCACGCCAGCAGTACAGTAGGACCGGGCGATACGACGGCAGAGTCAAGTGCCGCCAGGACGGGCCGACACAGGGAGCGCCGCCAACCCGTCAGTGGTCACAATGGCAGTAGCAAAACACGCCAACAAAACGGCAGGATCGGGCGGCATGAAACCAATGCGAAGTGCCGCCAGAACGGGCAACACAGGAGGCGCCGCCAGTCCGCCCCTGGTCACGGTGGCAACAACAAACAAGGTTACAAAGGGCAGAACCGAGCGACACGACACGACACACAGCAGAGACGGTGACACATGGCCGGCAGTGTGAGGGTGGACATCCTATCGCTGCCTGGTGACATGATGGCGGACCTGCCTAGGTGCCCGCCCCTGCGCCCTGCCGAGCAGAGTTCTTGCGCAACCAGCCGATGCGCACATGCAGCCTAACTCGAGTCAGCCTCCGTCTCACACAACTAGCCACACTCCTAGCTTCGGCTGCCGGCTACTAATGACGCCCACCGCGCGTCTCACGATGCTGGTGTCGCCTGTGCAGGTTGAGTCCATGATGAAGCAGACATCAGAATTGAACTGGTTTGGCATCGCTCTCTACCACGTATGTGGTATGCGGCGCCCGCCGCGACCGATGGTGATTAACCAAGAGCTGGACACAACGGCCAGGAGCGCCTCCGGTGCTTCAGACGTCGGACAGCCAAGCGCTGTATTGATGCCTCATTTTGTAGGCGACGAAGCCGGCAACGACGGCAAGGCCGTCCTGATCCAGTCACAGTTTGCTGATGATGGTCGTGCTAAAATTCATGTGAATCGAATTGGCATCAAACTAATTGAACTGGTTCTTTATTTAGCAATACAAAGATAAGATATGAAGATAAGGTAAGCAGCATATGAAGGCTCCATATTTGATGGCGGTGGCCAAGTTCTATCGGTGACTCAGCAGAAGGACTTTGGTGTTATTCTGAACAAAAATTTGGGGCATCAGAACAGACGAAAGAATCCAGGAAGAAGGCACTGAGAATATTTGGGGCAATATATAGGAATGTATCATACATAAGTGAGGAAGTCATCAGGAAGCTTTACTGTGCATGTCAGGCCATATTTGGAATACTGTGTTCAAGCCTTGTCTCCTAGTAATGCAAAAGATTGTTGGCTTTTAGAGAGTACAAAATATGGCTACAAAAATTGTTAATGACATAAGTAACCTGGCATATGAGGAAAGATTGAAGAAATTGAACAAGTTTTCACTTGGATATAGAAAGTTGAGAGGAGCATTCATTGGTTTTTTTTATTTGTTCATGGTCAGGAGACTAGACATACTAGGTAAATATTTTAATCTAACAGAAATGATGCAATTAAAGGTCATCAATTCAAAATTAAAGTTAACAACAGCAGGACAATGTTAAGACAGTCTTTCTTCACCAACAGGGTAATAGAACACTGGAACCAGCTGCCAAAAACCATTGTCAGTAGCAGCACATTGAACATCTTTAAAAAAAAATAGGCAATTATTGCAAGAATAGAGGGCTTGCTTTTCAGTGTTCCAGGAAGGGCTGTTCGACATATTTGGTGGGCAACTGGTTGAGTGTTCAGAGTGCAATCAAGAAGGGCCCTTGTGGCTCATAGTCACACCGATCTTTTGTGTCTTGATGTCTAAGATGCTCCAAAATGCAGCAAGCATATCAGACAAGCATGAGACAACACTCCATGCCATACAGATCTGATAGGCAGGCTAATTCATGGAAGGACACCAGGAAAGGCAGATGTTGACACTCACATTATTTTCAGCTGCATCCGTGGCCACGATCATAATCATCAGAGATAAAGTGGTTGGAACAAATGGATGGGCTGGTTGGATGAATTCCATCAGCTCCTTTTGACTGTCAACCAGGTCTTATAATATGCATTTTCATCTCTTGGAAACACAAGCATGTTGGTTGACAATCTCCTCTTTCCATATGTTTCTTCCAGATGTTTGAAAAATAAACCATAGGATACTGACACTGAATTATGTGCCACCTTCTCCATCTCAATCATGATACATAAGATAAAGCAGCTTCTGCAGCATTATAAGGTAACCAACGGAGTTTAAGGTAAAGATTTAATACAAGGTTTGCACGCATTTTACCTCCATGAAACATACAAGGGGATTATGTTTAGTCAGGTTAAGCAAGGTTAGGGATTTGTTGTAGGCTATAAAAAAATATATTGGTGGGGGAGGTGATTTTTATTGTAAGTTAGTTTTTCTTAAAAATAGTTTTGGTAAGGTTAGGCTTTTCTGAATTTGAACATTTTTTAGAAGAAAAATTGTTTTGAAATTTTCCATTTTTACAAAAATGTTTTGCTTTCTTGCATAGATGCCTGGGCTAAGTTAGGTTATGCTACATCATTTTTTCTTGGTTTGAAACATTACCTTTTATGCTATGTTACCAAACTCAAAGACCATTTTTGGGTGATATGCTGTCTCCCAACTGAACAGCATGCCCTTGCAGAGGAATCAAGTGGTCTCATCATGTTGAGCACATTCATAGGCATTGTATTAGGAAAAGAAATTCCTTGAAATCATAAAGTACCTAAAACTGCAAATTTACAGAATAAACGGAATCGGCATATTCCGTGTTAGATACCTAATACGGAAAACACCTGAATTCACATCACTAATTAACGACAGCAAAACTTACTTTTAACATCGCAACTACACACAAGACACACCACAACAGAACATTACACAATAAAACTACAACTAAACCGCACGTACATCGAACACAAGGCGTGACAGACATAAAACCAAACATAAAGCAACCTACGAGGGAGCTATGTAAACAACTGCGCTATTTATGACTCAACTGCGCCATCTAAGAATTTGAAGAAAAAAATGCGTGCCCCTAAAACGCTGCATTCGTGATGGTCATCGCCTAATTCGCAGCCTAACTGAGAGTGATAAAATAACAGTTCAACACGATTCCAAAAGCACAGACGTGATATGATAGGATTTAGAAAGTGAGTTAAATTGAAAATATTTCCATTTTTAAATGCATGAAACCATTAAAACTGCCCAAAAGGGGTACCCCAGATGACGTCATTTGTACCATTCGAGCCGACACGCAGGAAGGCATGGGGATGACAGGGGCCTGATCCTACTGACCGGCGCATCTGCTGCCGGCCAAGATCGATGAGCGGCGCACAGAGGTGCGACCAGGTCCGGATGTTTGTGAGGCCGGCAAGCGACGACGGCGCACACGACACGGCTCGGGGCGTCGCCGATGACGGACACGGACGGGATTTGTCGCACAAGTGGCGCCAGTGTCGACGTGTGGGTGCTGGTTTGGTTTTGCTCGCCTTGCCGCTCGCTGGCTTGAATGGAAGCTATGCTTGGCAATACCCGCTCATGATTCGGGGGTAGGGTGTCTGAGTTTGCGAAATGAGTCTGACGAGCCTGATGAGTAGTGATCTAGTTTAGTGACCTGCTGTATAGTATAGTTTAGTATAGTTTAGTGATCTAGTTTAGTGTCTAGTGATTTAGTCTAGTTTAGTGATCTGCTTTCCCTGGCAAAGTGCTCCCTTAATGCTCTGCTCCATCGGCTATAGATTCCCTTAATGCATGAGAAAGTGTATTTTGTTAGGATGTTTTTCCTTTTATTAATGCGAAGCTGCCAAATATTGTTCCCCAGGAAGATGTTCAGTGCAATAGTGTAGAAGGAAAATTATTCAAAGAAAGGCTTACGGAAATTATTTTCGAAATGGGCAACCAGGTGGCTAATTATCCTCATCCATACATAGCTAGACCATATTAATTACTTGCCCCTAATTCAAAATTACAGTCCATTTTGACCCCAGGTGAACCTTCGAAATTACTTCCACTTGATGTCTATCCCATCAGGATAAGTAACATAGGAGGGCAGGTAGACATCAAACATTGCTTGAAGAGCGAGACTAGATGCTGTGTATAAGTTTTCTAATCTTAGAGGTGCATTCCACAACACAATTATCTGTCTACCTGGCTACCCTTGGTGCGCATCTTGATCACACTGGAAGCGACTCGATAACATAAAAGACTATTTCCTTGGTGAGATCATTATCCTGTCTAAGTACATCGAACGCCATCCCAAAAGTAAATTTATGAACGGCATTTGTTTTCAGAGGTTGACCCTTCCCAGCACAACCCATCTTCCAGGCAGCATGTGGTCTGGGTATATTGACAGGTGGAACCTGTCCTCTAATTGTTCTACATCTAAGCCAGATGGGTCGTGAAACAAATATCAGAAGCCTGCCTTAGTGACATTTCTGCAAATGAACCTGATTTATATTCGTCCTGTGAACTGGTGGCGTTAGGTGTGGCGACAAAATTAAATATCGTGAAACCTAATGCGCTCAGTTATGCGGGTTATATGACACCCTCTCTATACAGGTGTCAAATTAAACACTAAATATTTTCTGAATATTTTTAATCAAATGGTGATGAGCTTATAAGCTTCAGACATTGACTCCAGGTTACCTGGACTTAATTTATAACAAGTGATTGATTGCTGTATGAGTACTTTTCGCAGCATAAAATTGTGTACTTGCTATTATCACATTGGATCAGACGAATTTGCTTCGACTAAAGTAGTTGCCTCGAAACTTGCTTTCAAACAGCAAAACTTTGCTGTTGTTGAAAATAAAATGGTTACAAATTCGCGTAACGCAAGATAACGCCAGACATTGACCAAGATTGTCCGAGATTAGCAACCACATATCATCTATGTTTGGCTAGATAAGACAAATAAATCGCATTCATTGGCGTCCCATTTTATGTGAACCAGCTTACCCTTCACACGTAGACGTCAACGTAAATACATAGGAATTTAAAATGCTGCCGTTTTGCATCAGGCATTGATATGCGAGCTTCTGCCACGGCTTCTGACGACGGCTGAACTTAAGTTTCAATGCGAATTGTTGGGTCAACCTTTGCAAAATAAGCAATCTGATAGATATCAGTACCAACTGTGCGTAAAGCAATACACGATGCAACAACAAGTTGAGCATTACCTAAACCAATCCACCCCCCAGGAGAAGGCCACACATATTCCTGCGATCATTCGTGGGAATCATTACTTATCGGCTTAGACGGTATTCATGCAAGTGTTTTTATTCACAATGTTTTTCTCATTGTTTTAGTAATTCAACGCGATAATATTTTCTGAAGGTTGGTACCAATATTATCGGCTGAACTCTTGAACAGCCACTGAATAGCTACTTGCGGTCGGATGCCAGGGAGTTGCACACCTCTACGATTGGATCGGAACAATGTTAATAGGTGAGTATGCATATTTTACACCAAAGACATTTAGCCTAATATGGGAAAATCGATCATCAAATTGGCATTGGCAAAGACTTGACGTCTAAGTCAGAGTGGAAGGCCTATCACGTGTCCGGGCTGATCGTGGGGGGGGGGGGCGCCGACGGGCGAAGCTGCGACGGGAGATCCACCGGGAGCGGACTGTGGTGTGGCCGCTGCAGACCGGACAGTGGTGGCGGTGTTTCGCTCTGAACACTCGGCACCCTGGCATGCATGCATCAAGCGCCGTGCAAGCTTCTGCTTGTAGAGTTCGGCAGACGAACACATGCGATGGGAAGTGGCTTGCTTTGCAGGATTGCCCTCGTTTGACCCAGGTTATAAGAACAGCACTGGCGAAATGCGAGAGGTCTACACATACCAGACACGTGTTCCAGAGAAGGCAATGAAGATAACTAAATAGTATGCCTTTATGTTGGTTAAGTATGCTAGCCTCGTTTAACCCTAGTTGACCGAACTTAAGCCACTCGTATTTTGCTTCCATGCGTTCCTTGTATGTAGTATCACATATGCATAGGTTCTTGTTGAGATTTGCCATGTTGTAAATGAGCGGTTGATGTTTGTCATACATCTTCTTCCCGAAAAATATCTTGTAGCCTTAATTATTTGATCTCGATTGATGTGTATTGATGCGACCTACACAGTGAAAATTTTCCCTTACAGAAGCGCATTACCGCAGGAATCTGCACCAAATTTCATCAGTATTCGCGATATCCATCTCCGAGAGAAGGTAAACAATACGTGCTCATCTCCCCATCGGAGCCACTCAGATTCCTCCGTGCCCAGCAAGCGTATTAAACAGTGCTAACCGTCCAGATTGATCAGGGCGTTCTACCGGTGGCGAATAAGTGAGGTGATTTCGGATAAGGCCGTTGCAATTGAGGACAGGCAGTAACTTTGTTATTTGCCCGGTGCGGGCTGGGCCCGAACGAGTCAAACCGCGCCGTCCAATTTCACGGCCGGCTGGACTTCCATCAAATGATCCAGCCCAGCATGTCTCGTTTGACTGGTACGATCATTCACACACACACGGTAGCCGTCCCGTCACAGGACGCGCACTTCCTCCTCTCCCGGGGGACCGCATCGCCTGGCGCCGGCAGGCGCGGGGGGAGCGGGGGAGCGGGGGGGCAGAGACAACGGAGGCGGTGCCGGCGATGCTGCAGTCGATCCGTCAACACCGCCCGAGCGGTCCCGATCCGTCATCTGCCACGAGCCGCCGCGGCCTGACCGGCGCAGCTGCCGGCTGTTAGCTGTCGGGCAGCTGTCGGGCAGCCGGCGGTCAGCGACGGGCCGTCCACAGGTGCCGCGCCAGCCGTCGCCACAACTGGCGGCCGGCGCCCGGCGCGTGTGGGCGGGGCGGGGGCGGGGGCGGCAGGCGCCGCCCCCTCCGGCGCGCCGGCCCCACCAGTTGCCGGGCTTGTTTTGCGAACGGCCGCGGGGTGGGGAGCGGAGGTGCGGGCCGCCGCCAGACGCTGCTCCTCAGGTGCTCCCCAACAACAGGCCGGTGAAAGGCGGCCTGTGTTTGTGCTGGTCACTCGGCGGCCGGCTTGTTTTCCGCTCCGCTCTTGGCCTCCCTGCGGAACGTGGCGCGAGAGGGTGCGCGCCAGTCCTTCCCACCCGCGCGCGCAGTTGTTTTGCTGTGATTCACGTCGGTGTCAATGAACACAGGGCGCATCGCGTTTCGCGTATCGAACTGCCTGGACTACTTCCGAAAGCGTGCGCTTTTTACCGCTCGCAGTTCGCTGGAGGTGATCGGATAGCCTAAAAGACGAAACGCATTCCATTCGGAAGCTGTGCGTGCCATGCGAAGATTGATAATGTGTTGATTAAGAATATGTAGCTTGAACAAAATATATCGTTGCTTGTTGGGGACGGCCTTTGTGTTTGGTCAGAGTGCACTCACTGGCATCACGGCCATGTTTGAGATATTTTACACAGACCTGGGTAATGACCGGATGATGCAAGCACCAGCTTGATGCAAGCAAACCGCAAAAATGTACAAATTTCATCACTCGCCGTTGGCTCCAACATTCTGAAGCCCTTCATGGTGAACTAGCCTCACGTACCCAATACATATTATGTCTCTGAAACTGGTCATGACTCAGATAGTTGTCTAAATATTCGTTCAAGTAAACTAGGTCCCAGAGGGTGCATTGCCATTCGGCGTGCCGCTTCCGGCGATTTCGTCTGCATATGTGGCTGAATGTACGACGCCACTGCACGGAGGATCCGAGTTTTATTCATTTTTGCACCCACTGTGAGGGGTCGGAGGCAGTGCAACCTGATGCAAATTGTTGCCTACAGTTTGAGGAGCCGAAAGAGGAAAAATAAGACAGCTACCGAAATAACCGTAGCTTAAATAGCGGTCCGAACAATTGAAACAATTGACACATCAAGCAAAAGTACGTTAAACAGTATACCCATGTATTTTTTAACAAGAATGGCATATTCGTCATGAGCACATGATCAGCTTTCGAACGGTATGTATGCGCACCGCGTTTTGAGCATTCCGATTTCTTCGGATTAGCCGTGGTGAAATGATGAACTGATTCTGCCCTCCACTCGACACCGGTGGAGGGCAGAATCCAACTACAATCCAGTCCAATCGAATTGCTCTTGGAGTCGACGCCCAGCATGCTCTGCATCAACCTTCGGTTGTTGCGGCTGCCGACGCAGAACTTGGCTGCCCGTCGCATCCCGCAAGTGCTTCTCCATTGACCAATCAGTTATCGCTCTAAGGGCGAAAATGCCCGTTCACAAGTCAGCAGCAACGACGCATCTGCGGTGTAGCTGCTGCATTGGAAGAACCATCGAACTGATCACACAGGGGGTGATCTATCGCGAGGACTGGACCCGCGCTATCGCATGGTTTAAACTATTCCCCGGTCGGCCAGATAAAGTTTGGTCGGAGTTATGGTGAGGCCAATTTTGCTTTGCTGACCCACCCACATGTCCTGGAGTGACATTGATCTGTGACCTCATCGACCTCAAGTTAGAAGTGCTCTGATCCTCTTCCGCTTCACCTGATGTGGGCGGAGGTTCCGCGCCAATATCCCATTCGGTGCACGGCATGGCTCTCTGCCGTTGCATGTCATAGGCTTCTGCGCGATGAGCGCTTCGGAGTTGTGGAGGTTGCGAGCTGTGGAGGTTATGACCTGTGGATGCTACGACCGCTTAGGGTGTGTTGAATTTGTGGAGGTTGTGGCACGCTGTCGCGCGAGCGGGGTTGCATCCATGCCGGCCCCCGTCCACTTACCGTCACCATCTCGTGTTCATCCAGGTTACATGTATCTTCACATAACAGTAGGGCACTGGTGTATCTTGTCGACCCACTAACCATAGCAATCGGCATCAACATGGCGAACCCTCCGAGCAAACGCTACGGAAAACGTGCTATGCATCCAAATTGAAATAATTGTCACCAGGACAACACCATTTTGAGTCCACCTCGCGATAAAGCGTCGCCTATTTATATGGTACCATTGAAATGGGTAGCGGATAGGGATATTTCCTGCGCAGAAGCATGCTCTATCCTGGATTATAGTAAGTCGTGCTTTACTTTCTTTGTTTTCTAATCCCACAGCAATATTCAATTAAATGTACGGACAATACAGCATGCATCAGGCAGGAGCAACGATGCAGTGTCAAACGAACGAGGTCACGTCATTTCTATGAAGACATGCAGGTAGTAGGCGTAGAAAGTGTGTAAAATTAAACACAGTATAAAGGTATTGGGGAACGAAGATGGATAGGGCTCCTTGGCCCGGATAGTAACCGGAGTAGGAAAAACCCAAATCGATAGCCTGATTGTTGTCGCAATTCATGAGCAGCAAGGAAAAATACAGCTTGCTCATATTTTGGTGCGTATTTCAAAGGATGTATTTAGATACAGTGGGGATGTACAGAATGCATGTACGTACCATCGGGTGTGATATGCATGTGTCCAGAGGTATACGAAGGAGAATGTGCGCAAGTTTTGTGGGGTGATCTGTAAAATCAAAATATTTTCAGACGTAATTGCGGTGTGACGCGCTTTCAAACGCACGAAGCTCTGAAGCAATAGAAAGGTCTTTGCAAGCTGATGTTAATTTAACTGATAACACAGAGGGGCACCTGAATATGCATCCGCATCTATACATAAAGACACACTATGTATATGTATATACATATATATATATATATATATATATATATATATATATATATATATATATATATATATATATATATTGTGTGTGTGTGTGTGTGTGTGTGTGTGTGTGTGTGTGTGTGTGTGTGTGTGTGTGTGTGTGTGTGTGTGTGTCTATGTGTGTGTGTGTGTTTGTGTGTGTGTACCTTTTATCTCTCTCTTCCTCTCCTTCCCCCCTGTCGTTCGCATTCGTTAAGCTGAGAAGACAGCAGCCGAGGTCACCGTGGACCGTTTCCAGCGCATTTCCATTTCGTCCCATTTCCGCGGCGTAACGATGTGCTCGGTGGCCATCCAATACACCGTTATTACGGACATCGAACGGGGCGCACGTGACAGCTCGCCATCGCGCTCCTCCAGGACGGACAATGGCGCCACAGACGGCGGCAGCCTTGGGCCCGCTCGGGCTTTTCTCGCCGGAGCCGACGAGAATTGGGCCCATCTCGGCGCGTCTCATGTCGCGCCGCACGTGAATGCGCTTGAGCGCCGTGAATTGGCCGGCCGCCGCCGCCCCGGTCGCCGAGCGTGGTGTCCGGGTGGGTCCGCGCTGACAGGAGATTCACAGGCGGGGCACTCACGGCACCGCCGTACACGTGCCTACCTGTCGCGCTGTTCGCGGCTGGACGGAATCTGTGAAGAGGCTGGGCGAAGTGCGAAACCGCCCCGGTGGCTTAGTTGGCAAGGGCGCTGGCCTGCACTGATCTCCGCCGGCCTGGCAACACGAGGTTGGAGTTGCCACGCGCGCTCGCATTTAGCCCCCGGCCGGGAGTGTCAGTTGGCAGCTGGCCCGATACGGCCGGGGACGAGTTACGGGGCGGCCGTGTCGGTGCATTGACGGCACGTTAAACTCTTGGTCAAAAGTATGCTGTTGAAATGGAATTCATGGAGTGGTGGCATGGGCTGGTGGCGCTAGGGTTCACGTAACAAGCTCTGGTTAGCAATAGAACCCTGGTTCAAAAGCGACCCCAGCAAGAACTAGGATTAAGCATATTTTTTAAAGAATATAGAAGTGGGCTTAGATGAAGTAGGTGGCCGAACATGATGGCCCATACATTGCATACCTTAGGCTGGTCGATTTGGGCTGGCTATGGGAGTAGTTAAATTGCATTTTGCTGTGAAGTAAAATCTGAGTTCGGTGCTGTTCAAGGAAAGCAAATCAATGACAACGGGACCACTTTTGTGTTCCTCCCTTTTATCTTGAAAGTCCATTAGTGCGATTTGGACATGCCTTGTCCGGGAATTGAATACGATCAAGACTTGTTAATCGCATTATTGCAATTCTTCTTGCGAGATAAAACAATGCCAAATCAAATCATGGAATGACAATGAAATGAGAGCGCATAATTTGTCCTGCTTATTCGCGTGCTTTGCATTGATCTCAGGAATCCGTCCTTACTCGTTTTCGTTAGGCCAGGCCAACTGGTCAAAGTGCACCCCCTTCTTCGTCTCATTCTTATCTCCAGAGTTGAGACACCAACAGAGCTTGTACGGCATTTGATACATTGATGCATATGTGTGACGCATGGGATACTAGTAATATTCATCACCTATGCTAAATATTACATGGAGGGCGATAGACGTTGCCATTGACATCAACATCACACACGAGTTCTGAAAGACACGGCGCGGCCGGATATCGGCAGCTGTGATGGCACCGCGCTCCCTCAGCCGGATCGGGTCGGATCGGATCGGATCGGATCGGATCGGATCGGATCGGATCGGATCGGATCGGATCGCTTGGTGCTAACGACGTGGTAACCAACACTGACGGGAGCGCCGTGTTCGCCGCTGACTGGCAAGCCGGCAGATAAATGAAACGCGTTCCTTCCCAGTGTCCACTCTCGTTGTGGACGGCGTCGCCCCCGGGAGGCGCGTGGTGGGGTCGGCGTCCGTCGTCCGGCCGCTGGCCGGCCGGAGACCCCTCAACTGCTGGCCGGCCAGAGAGCCGCCAACTGCTGGCCGGCCAGAGAGCCGCCAACTGCTGGCCGGCCAGAGAGCCGCCAACTGCTGGCCGGCCAGAGAGCCCCCAACTGCTGGCCGGCGCATGAGAGCCGGACTGGCTGGCCGGCTAATGGAGGAGCCGCCAACTGCTGGGCCGGCTGAGGGAGGCCCCCAACTGCTGGCCGGTTGAGTGGCCAGAGAGCCGCCAACTGCTGGCCGGTTGAGTGGGACGGCTCCCGGTTGAGTGGCAACTGCTAGGGGGCCGGCTTGAGTGCCGAACGGCTCCCGGCTGGCGGGAGCCGCCAACGGCTGCCCGGTTGAGTGGGACGGCCGGTTGAGTGGGACGGCCTGGCCGGGGACGGTCCGGTGGGATCACGGCTCGGTTGAGTGGGACGGCTGCTGGCTGAGTGGGACGGCTCCCGGTTGAGTGGGACGGCTCCCGGTTGAGTGGGACGGCTGCCGGCTGAATGGGACGGCTCCGGCTAGGGGACGGCACCGGCTGAGTGGGACGGCTGCCGGCTGAGTGGGACGGCTGCCGGCTGAGTGGGATGGCTGCCGGCTGAGTGGGACGGCTGCCGGCTGAGTGGGACAGCTGCCGGCTGCCGCGGTACGCCTGGCTGTCGGACAGCTGCCGGCTAGGGCTGAGCTTGACAGCGCCCCGCCGCGGTACGCCTGGCTGTCGGCAGCACCGCAGCTGAGCTGACAGCGCCCCGCCGCGGTACGCCTGGCTGTCGGCAGCACCGCAGCTGAGACCCGCAGAGGCCGTGTCAGAGCGCTGCGTGGCGGGCGCTGAGACTGAGCCTATCTCATCTGCCACGAAATATGCAGTCATTACGACTAAGATCGCGGCAGATGCTATAAACTCGTGCGTCGTTGGTGTAGACCTGGACACTGCGGCGAATGTGCGCTACCGGGGCGGGGATGGCCGAGTGGTTAAGGTGTCGGGCTATGGGTACCAAAGGTCCCGGGTTCGACTCTAGCGCCACTCAGGACATTTCCCAATCTCGCGGCCCACCGGCGAAACAGTGTGGGCGGCGCCATTAGCCGTGAATGTCCATAAAGTGTGTCGTGAACCAACCAATAAACAAACAAAGAATGTGCGCTACCACCACGTGACATACCCTGGGCTCCCCGCGCACTGTAAGAATTGGCTCAGTGACATTGAATATGTGCACTACTCCCGGATGTAATCAGCCATCTAATACAACTGGGATTGATGGTGTGGATGTATTTACGGTGCAAGCGTTAATATCCTGGACTATTTATGTTGCAAACATTAATATCCTCAACTTCGTAATGTGCTGCTTGGTATGATTGATGTGAGCTTGAATACAGGAATAGTGCTACAAAATTAGAAACACGCCCTGCACCAGTGACACCCATGTCGAAGAGAATTGATATAGCTTTCGCTACAAACTGGCTAACAAATTCCATTTCAACCGCTATGACAAAATCATTGATCGTCTAGTTCGCCAGCAGATCCGGGAATACTTCACCCGGAACCACTTTTTCTGATTCTCAGTATGGTTACCAACATTACCATTCAGCAACATTTACCTGGTCTCGCTGTTACAACGGAAACTGTGAAAATGCGCAGCGTTATATCCGTTAAGTTCTTCGTAACCGCAAAACGTAAAACAACAGCGTACTATTTGTCTCAAGTACACCAGCAATGAACTTAATACGTTACGTTTCCCTGCTTGTTGTAAAAAGTGTTTTGAGTGCATATCGAAAAATACATCAAGTTAATCTTCGTTTCTATGAACTTAGCTATTCGGAAGTATGCTAAGCTTGCATTGGCACCGCAGGGCATGACAGCTACTATACTCCTGGCTATTACTTGAACCAAAGGCTTCCTTCAGAGCCAATGTCACTTCAGAGCCACGCTCGAGACCCTTATTCCACCAGTCGAGCCATTCGTGCGACCAGCCGCAATGTGAGCCACGTCGGAGCCTCTGGTGCTGGTCCAGGATCTCCCGCCGCCGTGGCCGGACTGGTCGAGGATCCCCGCCGCCGTGGCCGGACTGGTCGAGGATCCCCCGCCGCCGTGGCCGGACTGGTCGAGGATCCCCCGCCGCCGTGGCCAGACCGGTCGAGGATCCCCGCCGCCGTGGCACACGAACCCCCCCCCCCCCCCCGCCGTGGCCGGATCCCCGCCCGCTGGTCGAGGATCCCCCGCCGCCGTGGCCAGACTGGTCGAGGATCCCCGGCCGCCGTGGCCAGACTGGTCGAGGATCCCCAGCCGCAGTGGCCAGACCAGTCGGCGCCTTTGGTGCTGGTCCAGGATCCCCGGCCGCCGTGATCAGAGCGGTCGAGGATCCCCGGCCGCCATGGCCAGACCGCCCGGCGCCTCTGGTACTGGTCAGGATCCCCAGTGGTCGTGACCAGCTCCGTTGGCCGCCGCAGCGGGCCACATCCCCTCGTCACGTCCGACAGGCACAGACCTCCTGTTGACACCCACATCTGCACGGTAGATCTCGGCACGTGTCTGGACATCCCACCGGCGCCTGCACACGTCACACCGGCACCTCCACACGTCACACCGGCACCTCCACACGTCACACCGGCACCTCCACACGTCACACCGGCACCTCCACACGTCACACCGGCACCTCCACACGTCACACCGCCCTCACACCGGCACCTCCACACGTCACACCAGCACCGTCACACCGGCACCTCCACACGTACACCGGCCTCACACGTCACACCGGCACCTCCACACGTCACACCGGCACCTCCACACGTCACACCGGCACCTCACACGTCACACCGGCACCTCCACACGTCACACCGGCGCCTCACACCGGCACCCACACGTCACACCGGCACCTCCACACGTCACACCGGCACCTCCACACGTCACACCGGCACCTCCACCCACACGTCACACCGGCACCTCCACACGTCACACCGGCACCTCCACACGTCACACCGGCACCTCCACACGTCACACCGGCACCTCCACACGTCACACCGGCACCTCCACACGTCACACCGGCACCTCCACACGTCACACCGGCACCTCCACACGTCACACCGTCACACCGGCACCTCCACACGCACTCCACACGTCACACCGGCACCTCCACACGTCACACCGGCACCTCCACACGTCACACCGGCACCTCACGTCACACCGGCACCCCCACACGTCACACCGGCACCTCCACACGTCACACCGGCACCTCCACACGTCACACCGGCACCTCCACACGTCACACCGGCACCTCCACACGTCACACCGGCACCTCCACACGTCACACCGGCACCTCCACACGTCACACCGGCACCTCCACACGTCACACCGGCACCTCCACACGTCACACCGGCACCTCCACACGTCACACCGGCACCTCCACACGTCACACCGGCACCTCCACACGTCACACCGGCACCTCCACACGTCACACCGGCCTCCACCTCACGTCACACCGGCACCTCCACGTCACACCGGCACCTCCACACGTCACACCGGCACCTCCACACGTCACACCGGCACCTCCACACGTCCACACGTCACACCGGCACCTCCACACGTCACACCGGCACCTCCACACGTCACACCGGCACCTCCACACGTCACACCGGCACCTCCACACGTCACACCGGCACCTCCACACGTCACACCGGCACCTCCACACGTCACACCGGCACCTCCACACGTCACACCGGCACCTCCACACGTCACACCGGCACCTCCACACGTCACACCGGCACCTCCACACGTCACACCGGCACCTCCACACGTCACACCGGCACCTCCACACGTCACATCGGCACCCGTATCAGGGGCCGCGGGGCCAGGAGCACTGACTCTTTTATCGGTGTCTCGGTGTGGGGTGCACTCGTCCAGAACTGGTATTTGACAGATGTCGGTGTCGCACGCTGGTGATGTCGAACGTGACCCCGATATCTGACGTCACGAATGGGTGAGCGAATGACAACCACTGATTGATCGATGCAGTTGATCTGAGGGTAAATTATGACCAGAATCGTAGAACTTGGCGGGCGTGTTTTTAATACCGGAATGCTTTCGCTGTCATTTTGGCTTTCACCGTAGATTTGCCCTTCGCCTTGATTAACCTTCACTGGATCAAACTAGCTACCGTCGACAATTATAGATGCAAAGCACCGTGTCTGTAAACAAAGAACATTGTTGCGCAGCTCGCTCCCATTCATGATGGTGCGCTTCGTCCTATATTCAGGTACAATGCTTTGTATTGTGACTCTAGTTTTACCTGCCTGGGCCGAGAGAACAGTCGTTGATATAGGACCTGGCACAATATCGACTGTACGGCCCCACTCTCTTTTCGTCCTATCTCTTCCGTGTGTCTTGCTTTAGTTATGGGCGCAATATAGCCAAAGCAGCTGACGCGCCGTAAAATCTCAACTACACACGTATATCTTTCCGTCAGCTCCATAATTATGTCAGAACGGCATACAGATGACCGCCATTTATAATCAGCGACTGTAAACGTGCATAAATTATGTGCTGTTTCCTGCCACGGTGCTCTATCGCATTTGAGGACATAACAGGTGCTAAAAAGCAGTTGGACAGATTTGGGATCGAATGCACAAATAGACCCCCGTTCCACTTTGGTAATGAGCATCGTGGATACAAGGAAAATTCCCGCACTCCGTGGTACGCATACAGAGCATATCATCCAATAGAAAATAACATAATTATCACACCATACTGCAACCATTCGACTGCCGACGACTCTCTCCTAAGGCTGTATCGAAGTGCATATTATGCAAAAGTTGAAAAGTATGACAATTCCCCAGGAGCACGGGGTTGATTGATTGCACTGATTGGATGAGTGCTGGCTGATTTGCATTGCATCAAATGGCGTAACACTGATCGCGAATTAGGAAGATGTACCAGGCTGACAGTAGGCTGTCATGATAAGCTTATTCCCGTTGCGGCGATAGGTGAAGTCACCTTTGTCGGTAACAAGTGGCAGGTGAAATGAGCAACATTTGAAGGGCCAAAACTAGCTGTATTTAGCTTGAGGATTTTGTGATTTTCACTTTCTGTAAATACATTCTTGACAAAGTCGTGGTAATATGGGACTTCAGATTCAACCGAATAGGCAGAGAGATAGTTTATTTTCGCTTACTAAGCAAACTTCCACTTGTACACTAATCAAAATTTTACTTAAGGGATACCATGAGGTAATATTGAACCCTAAATTTCAATTCAGCGACCCACTTGCCCTGACACATTCTGAAAGTGTCCTTCCATCGTCAGTGAATGGTCATTTACTTAAACATTAGGTACCATTCAATCGATACAGTTGCCTGGGGGTTCGCCCCCAGGCAACTGTATAATCCACATAATCCTGTCATATGACAGGATTATGTTGCATACTAAAATGCGCATCGATAAGCACATGTCGTTGTCACACTTGCACAGCAAGCGATCAAAGTATCCGACGGTTAAGCAATGTTAACCTGAGTGAATGCCACGTCTCCACCTGGTGGTGACCTCAGTGAAGCTGACACCGCAGTGACGACACGCTGCATTGTGGGCCGACAAACTCATCCAAATCTACGGTAGCTTTGTCGCAGTACAGATGTTGCCTCTGTTGCTATGTTTTGTTATGCTGTGTACACTATCGGATGTTTGTATACAGTAATTGGGCAGCAGATGTAGTGAAGCACATCACCCGCTCCAAAACGAGTCGGCCACTCCCCGTTTGATTGCATCTCAGAGATGGAGGGAGATTGGCCGAGATTTCCTGAGCATTCAAGTAGATTGACTCAAGCAACAGAATGGTAAATTATGGCACGCCAAACACCAGCACGGTGCAAGCGGCGGTAGAAATGAAGCGCTTGGCGCTGGTTCTGATGTGTCGGTGACGCATAGATCGTGTCCATTAACAGTGTCTAGACTAAGTATGCTAATTGGTCTGGTGCTAACAGGTCAACACCAAGCAAACGCCTCCAGTGTACGTCTATGACACACCCTCAACCCGCGCAGTGCCCAATGATCATCCTTCGGTGTTTTCCTTCCGGTGTTTGAGGTCCTAACTGCCCAACGATTAGCAGCGAGTTGAAACTCGGCATGCATATTCCGTCAATGTTGTGTGTTCTGTAAATGCTTCACCCCATGCCCTGTCAGATTATGAACCTAGGTCCGATCAAGCACTTCTACGGTGGCTGATCATGTTTTGTTTATCATTGTCGAAGAGATTTGGAGTTCTGATGTTTACGGCATAAATTGTATGTTGTGCTTAAATGATGCATATATGAACATTTTGAAACATTGCCGTCATTGACTCTAGGTCAGGCAAATTGGAGAATTTCCCACCGTAGATGAAGTGTATTTTTGGACATATTTCATGGAGCTTAATGTGCCGTAAACGCACCGACACGGCCGCCCGGTAGCTTGCCCCCGGCCTTATCGGGCCAGTTGCCAACTGACACTCCCAGTCGGGGGCTCAATGCGAGCTCGTGTAGCGACTCGAACTTGTCTTGCCAGGACAGAGGAGATCAACGCAGGCCAGCGCTCTAACCAACTGAGCCACAGAGGCGGCAATTTTGTACAGCTTATATAGTTGCTATCGACATGATATTGCAATATTTATAGGATAAGTCTGTCACTCAAGTCACCCGATAAAGTGAAATAAATTCATGATTCTGAGACATTCGTGCTAAACACAATATAGCTTAGCTTTTTCCGACACGGTGCGAGTGGGCATGATACATTTATGTACGCATATGTGACATACCCTTCTAAATATGTCCTTGAGTGGCCGACGCTTCACTTCCGGACGGATTTCTAATATAGCCTTTACCATGTGCGGCAATGGTATAAACCGACATTCAGCTGCCGTATTGGCATTCTTTACAGCATGAGGGTTATTCTTTGATGGAAACACCTATCCCACAATAAATAGCAAGCGAAACTAAATTATCAAGCCTGCCGCTGCTATGTTTCTGCTATGAACCAGTATGTTTTCTGTTTTATCAACCCTAGTATAGTTACAAAACAGCTTACTCGAGATTAGCCGCAACAAATCAGTGAACATTACCGATCCTGATTGACGGAAAATGGAAAAAAATGTTTTATTATAAAAAGCACAGCGGTGCACATTGTTTCCCCTTTATTAAATTCCATCACCAGGGAGCCTCAGTCACACTGGGGCCATCCCGACCTCCCGACCTAGGTGTGACATAAAGGAACCATGGGCTCAAGAGCAGACTATGGAAGGTAAACTATGCAAACCATGGATCAGAGAGACACCATTGGAATTGCACATCCACACACACACACACACACACACACACACACACACACACACACACACACACACACACACACACACACACACACACACACACACACACACACACACACACACACACACACACACACACACACACACACACACACACACACACAGATATATATCCGTGTGTGTACGTGCGTGTTTGTGCATAGAAATGTGCATGGGCAAGCGGATACTCACATTTTTTTCGCAGTAGCTTACAAGCAAACGCTGATATGATGACTGCGCATTCTTTACTTTTTGCAGGATGTTTTTCCACGGATCGTTTTCGGAAATATTCCATTTCGTTCGTAGATGTATTTTCTTCAAGCTGCACACACTTGGGACACCACAGGGATTGCACGCGCCAACGAGGACCAGCGCAGCAACCCCGAGCGAAGCTCTGTTCACATGTAATGGGTGAGCTTAACAACATGAGCGACCCCCTTGATCCGTCACGCTTTTCATCGCTGAATAGCTTTCCGTTTTGAAGGGCCAACAACTTTATTGTTTCTCCATTCAAATTTGTGCGACATTCAAAAGGTATTCTGCTGAGACGTTCGCCAGCCGATGAACTAATTAGTTTCATTCATGTTTATACGCGACTAGGCCTCGGAGTCCTTACACGTTCACCAGATGTGGTCCTTGAACAGCACGGTGCTTGCAGGGAGAAATGGCTACGCTGAGCTAATCCAGAGAAGGAAAGTTTGTTTACATAGAACTGGCACCATCTACTCAAAGACGGCTGTGACTATATCACTGTTGTGACTACATTACTGCTGTGACTACATCACTGCTGTGACTACATCACTGCTGTGACTACATCACTGCTGTGACTACATCACTGCTGTGACTTTCACTGCTGTAACTACCTCACTGCTGTAACTACCTCACTTCTGTGACTACATCACTGCTGTGACTACCTCACTCAGTAACTACCTCACTTCTGTGACTACATCACTGCTGTGACTATATCACTGCTGTGACTACATTACTGCTGTGACTACATCACTGCTGTGACTACATCACTGCTGTGACTACATCACTGCTGTGACTACATCACTGCTGTGACTACATCACTGCTGTGACTACATCACTGCTGTGACTATATCACTGCTGTGACTACATCACTGCTGTGACTATATCACTGCTGTAACTACCTCACTGCTGTAACTACCTCACTTCTGTGACTACATCACTGCTGTGACTATATCACGGCTGTGACTACATCACTGCTGTAACTACCTCACTGCTGTGACTACATCACTGCTGTGACTACATCACTGCTGTGACTACATCACTGCTGTGACTACATCACTGCTGTGATTACATTACTGCTGTGACTACATCACTGCTGTGACTACATCACTGCTGTGACTACATCACTGCTGTGACTACATCACTGCTGTGACTATATCACTGCTGTGACTACATCACTGCTGTGACTACATCACTGCTGTGACTACATCACTGCTGTGACTACATCACTGATGTGACTATATCACTGCCATGACTACATTACTACTATGACTACATCACTGCTGTGACTACATCACTGCCATGACTACATTACTACTATGACTACATCACTGCTGTGACTATATCACTGCTGTGACTACATTACTACTATGACTACATCACTGCTGTGACTATATCACTGCTTTGCTAGCCACTGCTGTGACAACCTTGGAAGCAAAGTAAATACCGATGATAGATTGGAGATTTATTCACCGAGGACATAATTGGCTTATATGTGTTACGCAAGGCATGGGAAGCGATATGGAGCAAGTGCCCATTTTCTACTGTATACTTGGATGTCTTAGAGGTATATGCATACCAGGTCGGACATTCTACCTTACAAAAGCTATGACGAAGAACATGGTTTGTGTAACTAATATAGCAAAAGACACGTTGGTTATTTTTCAGTTTTAAGACGCTTAGCCGAACCTCAGTGGCGCAGCCAGGATTTTCATAGGGGGAAGGGGGGAGAAAAAGCGACAATAATGGCAAAGCTTCCGGCGGACGAAGAGCGTCGAATTATGCGGTTTGCGTCGCAAAAATATCAAAATGTTTTGTTTCATCTACCGTATTTAGGGGTGCTAGGGGGCGTCCCCTGTCCCACCCTTGGCTGCGCCTCTGCCTAATCTAGTCTAGCATAACCAAACCTATCGCAAGATTTCTGGCTCTCTTAAAGCCTACGGATGTCTGATCGTGTGAAGCCTACGTGTATGGGATCCCTTAAAACCTACGGATCTGGATCGCGTAAATACACATACTTAAATAGGTGATGCAGGTTGAGTTGCATATACAAGGGCATCTCTCTACGCTATGTGGTGTCGTATAGGCGTTCGACACCGCACGCCATTTTGTAGTTCACAAGGTATAGCAATCTGCCGGGAAAATTCGGCTTGGGACGGGCGTCCAGGACACCAGGATATCACGGTGTAATTATGTTGAGTTATTGAAGTTATTCAAGTCGTCTATTCGAAAGAGGTCCTAATATAGCTGCAAGTATGTATGTTGCTGGCATACATTTTTCTGAAAAACCCGACCAAAAACTAAAACCAGAGACCAGACCAGAAACCAAAACCAAACCAAAAACCAGACCAAAAACCAAAACCAAAACCAGAGAAGCTTTGTTCGTGGTCAGTTTCCCTGTGATAAGGCACGATGGAATAAAGTGATACTTACGCTCCTGGGTTTTCGTCCGCAGTGAACAGGCAACAACCCAGTAGCAAAATTAGCTTAGCCCAGATTTCTGAGGAACTGTCTTCGTTCCCCTCTTTCAGCTCTTTATTTGAGCACCCGCTTGTTATCACAGCAGAATACTGTGCTGAGACCTACTACTGGCATATTGCGCAACAGACTACTGGCGTACTACTGGTATGTTGCGCAACAGACTACTGGCGTACTACTGGCATATTGCGCAACAGACTACTGGCGTACTACTGGCATATTGCGCAACAGACTACTGGCGTGCTACTGGTATGTTGCGCAACAGACTACTGGCGTACTACTGGTATGTTGCGCAACAGACTACTGGCGTACTACTGGTATGTTGCGCAACAGACTACTGGCGTCACTGGTATTGCGCAAAGACTACTGGTATGTTGCGCAACAGACTACTGGCGTACTACTGGTATGTTGCGCAACAGACTACTGGCGTACTACTGGTATGTTGCGCAACAGACTACTGGCGTACTACTGGTATGTTGCGCAACAGACTACTGGCGTGCTACTGGTATGTTGCAACACTGGATATTGCAAAGATGCTACTGGTATGTTGCGCAACAGACTACTGGCGTACTACTGGTATGTTGCGCTTGCACGCATTGCATGCACATGCTATGCAGAACGAATGAGAGTGACACACACTGACCTACATACCTACAGAGAGTTTCACTTGTCACTAGGAGATCGAACAGATTGGAAGCAAAAAGAAAACGCGCCAGGCATTTTGTTCACACCACGCCACACAGGAACACCGACGCCGGTGTGTGCGTGTGCAGCCATCCATACAGCCGGCAATTAATTAGCTGGCCTTTCATCACGTCCATGTTAGTCGGCTCGTTTTTCAGATGGCGGCGTTTGGTGGTGCAAGATAACCCGGCGGGGCCACACCGGTGCGACAGCCAGTCCGAGAGCAGGTCTGCAGGTCTGTGGTCCGGGTCTGACAGCAGGTCTACTGCCCTGGTCTGACGGCAGGGCTGTCACCTCGGGTCTGACAGCAGGTCTGTGGTCCGGGTCTGACGGCAGGGCTGTCACCCCGGGTCTGACAGCAGGTCTGTGGTCCGGGTCTGATGGCAGGTCTGTGGTCCGGGTCTGATGGCAGGTCTGTGGTCCGGGTCTGATGGCAGGTCTGTGGTCCGGGTCTGATGGCAGGTCAGCAGGTCTGTCGCCCCGAGCCAACAGCAGGTCTGTCGTTCTGATCTGACAGCAGGTCTGTCGCCCTGGTGTAACGGCAGGTCTGCCGCCCTGGTCTGACAGACCTGTCACCCCGGCCCCGCGGCGGCGAGTAGTTCCGCAGTCCGGAAACGACGTGGGCAAAAACCGACGTGCGTACGGCTTCATCATCCGCGCACGGGCGAGACGGCAGCGATGCGGGTGCACGGTGAGCAGTGCACAGTGCATAGGTCACCGTGCACACCCGTCGGCCGGTATTGAACGTTTGGCGGGCGGCCGACGGCGCCCGGCAAGAAAAGGCAATCCTACCGGCAATCGGGCTCCTTTCGCCGTTTTTGCACCAACCGCGCCCGAGTCAAAATCCGATCTGGGTGTTTTGTGCGTTTCCCCGCAGTGAAAGTGGTGTTGTGCGCGCGCTGCGCTCACCAATTGCGGCGCGGTGTGACCGACGCTTCCGTCGCAGCAGACCTTCCAGGGGGAATCGCGTCTTTTGAACACTCAGATTCATAGCACACGGGTCTGTTGAGAAAAAAGATAGCTAATCTGCTGGGAGTTCCCAGGCGGAAGTGCATCGTAGGCTCTGCAGTGCTGTACATGTGTGAACACTCTGTAACTCTGCGGACATGAGCATGCAAAGCCGAGCGGGCACTCCAGACTTTGAGTCGTGGACGGAGGTCCGGTTACCTCTGCCGAGGTTCAAATTCCTTCATAGCCCACCCCGTCCCGAATTCCAATTAGCAGTAAGGTTTTTTTTGTAATCCCCGTTATGGATATTATATCACGCCGTGGCGGCCAGCCGTGCAATGCGCACGACAAAACGGCGAACATCCGACCCAAAAGGAGGTCAGCCGATCCTTGATCGGCGTGGGCCGGACACGCTGCTCTGTGGCTCGTGAGTGTCTCAGAGGCAGGTGCACGGAGAGGGGATGCGGCCAGTAATTAGCGCTGATTAGAGCGGCCGTCGAGCGTGCAGTTGCTCCGGCTCGCCGGGTCAGCACGTGCCGGCGGGGCCGGCCCGACCCCGGCCGGCAGGTGGGCGGCGCCGCGGCCGGGTCGGCTGGCTGCAGCGCGCTGTGTGGTGGCTCTGGTCCCGGCTAGACGAGTGCTGACTCGCCGCCGGTCCCGCCGCCGGTCCCGCCGCCGGTCCCACCACCCGTCCCACCACCCGTCCCACCGGCCCCGTGCCGTCAGCCCGTGCACGGGGCCCACCCCGGCTTACGGCACTCGGCTGCGTATCGTCCGCGAATGGACGACACAGTCGTCGGCCGTCGGCTGCGAGCGGCAGCTGCCGCCGGAACAGCTGCCGCGCAGAACAACTGCCGAGTCGGCGATCCGTGTCGCGCACATCGGCGACAGCCGCCACATGAACAATTTGTGTCCGTTTAGAGTAATGTATGCCTCCTGTCGCAGCCAGCCATATTCATGCGCGACGCTCCTGTAGAATATATATACGCGGAAATTTGCGGCTAGATACGGCACGATCATATTGCCCTGCGGTAAACATCACGACGATGATGAATATTAATAACGGCAAAGCCAAGGTAGCATTTTATAATATATTGATACACACACACACACACACCTGCACACACACACACACCTACACACACACACAGACACACAGACACACACACACACACACACACACACACACACACACACACACACACACACACACACACACACACACACACACACACACACACACACACACACACACACACACACACACACACACACACACACATACACACACACACACACACACACACACACACACACACACACACACACACACACACACACACATATATATATATATATATATATACATATATATATATATACACACACACCACACACACACACACATACACACACACATACACACACACACACATATATATATATATATATATATGTGTGTGTGTGTGTGTGTGTGTGTGTGTGTGTATATGTATACACCTGCATATATGGATGCACGCCAGTCCAGTGCGATAGTCCAGTCTGGCACCCAATGCAGCAGTGCGCCGAAGGTTGAGATTGCAACGTCTCCCACGGCACCGACCCCGGGGCGGTCACACGGCCAAGGGGTGGCGGTGGTGCGGCGGACGTGATAGTGGTCAGCGCCGTGACGATCCCGCCACGGCAAGGCGTCCCCCCCCCCCCCCCCCCCGCCTCCAGCGACAGTCGGCGTGACGGTCACATGTGGGAGTCGAGGCGCGACGGCACTACACGGAGATCATATGGCATTGACGCGGCGGACGGTATGCACCCCCTCCCCCCCCCTCCGCCACCTTAAGCACGGGCATGAATACCCCGCGCGGCGCTGCCTAAGGCCGAAAGTTGTACTTCGCGCAAGTAACTCTGAGGGGCAGTCACGCGCCATCCCGTAGTAGTCGCTACAGCCGCTCACGGATCAATAGCCGACACGAAAACACGTGCCGCCGCTATTGTTTTCCTGTGTGTGCAGGTGTGTGCTGTTTCTAACTGCTTTCACAGAGCTCGACTATTTCTGCGCAGCTCCCCTCCGGTCGTGCATGCCAGAAATGTCCGTCTGTTTTTACGTCGCCGCCAGTGGCGATATTTCACGCGTCCAGCAGGCGGGTAATTTGATAGTCAGCTTTCCTTGTCGGCGGCGTGTTTATGTCATCGTGATCTCGGCGGCCGTCAACACATCACTGACGGATGCGAGAGATTAGCGTTCAGCTGATAGGAAGTGCCGGATGAGCGTCGAGCGCGAGACTGCTACCAGCACCTCGCATGTGGAGATATGCGTGCTCCCGGCGTCAACAAGAGGAGCAGAAAATGCATGCACCTTGACCCGGACCAACGCTGTTAGTACTGTAGCTGTAGCATTGAGTGGATTGTGAATTGGGTGGATGCTGCTGGGTTATGAGCCGTGTTCAATTTTGAGGTCGGTGGCTGGTTTAGATTGGATTGGGTTTCACGAAAGCTGCTGGGAATGGACTCTGGAATGGGCTTCCTTAGCTCCTGTGTCCGCATGAGACTCGGCAGGAAGTCCGCAACCAAACAGAGCTCGGCCAAAATATCAGCTCATCGGCCCGACAGAAATTTCGGGAGGGCGGGGTTCAGGTGGGTGTCAAGAGGAAGGCTAAGGAACCCACTCGGCCGTCTGTGTTGTTTTGAAAACACTCGACACGTCATCATGACGTTCGGTGGCCCTGGACGTTCGATGACGATGAAGGAGGGGATCGGGCCGTCGCGCTGCTTACCCTGCTGATGGTGCCGGTCCAGCCACAGCCGGTTACCCTGCTGACGGTCCCGGGCCGGTCTAGCCACGGCTATTTACCCTGTTGCCGGTGCCAGTCCAGCCACAGCCGCTTACCCTGCTGACGGTCCCGGGCCGGTCTAGCCACGGCTATTTACCCTGCTGATGGTGCCGGTCCAGCCACAGCCGCTTACCCTGCTGACGGTCCCGGGCCGGTCTAGCCACGGCTATTTACCCTGTTGCCGGTGCCAGTCCAGCCACAGCCGCTTACCCTGCTGACGGTCCCGGGCCGGTCTAGCCACGGCTATTTACCCTGTTGCCTGTGCCACTGCTGCTTACCCTGCTGACGGTCCCGGGCCGGTCTAGCCACGGCTATTTACCCTGTTGCCTGTGCCACTGCTGCTTACCGCGCAGTGCTCCGAAGCCTTCGAGGTGATTCCGAGTATATTGCTTACCCAGGGACTGAGTGGAGGTACTTATTAAGCTAACAAGAAATGAGGTTGTAAAACAGTATAATCATTCCCATACGCTGGGTTATGAGTAGTGTCGAGCCAGCTGTTATCGCAGGTGTCGAGTGTTGTGAGGTGTATGCAGAATGAGCTGCAGTCTTATCAAAGGTGTTAGTCATTCAGTTAGTGGCCTATTGACGTCAAGCAAGGCCATGCTCCTATTATAATTTTGCACTTAAATTTATATTTATGTAAGAACATCAAATTACATCTTAACTTATCGATATAAAATAACCACAGATATAAATACATACATTATATATATATATATATATATATATATATATATATATATATATATATATATGACAAATTCATCTTACATTTTTTCAATTATACATATATAATATTTATATATATATATATATATATATATATATATATATATATATATATATATATATATATATATATATATATATTTGGGGGTTTGTATATATGCATGTATATGTGTCTTCCTTCGCTATCTGTCTAGGCAGGCTACAACAGTTTCAATCAGCGAAGTATAGCGGACTAGTTGTATATCAGTAGGACAAAGCGTGAACTACACCCCAATATATTCCTACAAGCGATTGTTTGTCGCCAATTTGTTCCCTAGCCTCGTATGGTATGGATATTGAATATATGCCCAGGTGTCCTGCTCGTGTCAAATTATACGGACTTTGTTTAATACAACGAAGAATGGCTTTTAAGTGCTCCTGGGTCTTAGTCATTGCGTGAGAAGAAATGTACGACCTTCAATATACCAGGAGGCGCTGAGTTTACATCAAAAGTAACGTTGAGTAATGTAGCATAATCCCTAACGTTACTCTTGATGTAAACTCAGCACCTCCTGGTATATTGAAGGTCGTACATTTCTTCTCACGCATTATACGGACTTAACATTTTGAAACAGCGGAATATACACGTTTACTGGCGTTCTTGACGGCTAATAATTTTTTTGTAATACATTTATTAGATAAGAATGAGGATCATGAGACTGTGCGCTGGAGCGATTCCAATAAAACTAAGGCAGCTTAAAGCTGCTAACAAGCACGGTTTATTATTGTCTTTTAAAAATAAATATTTTCTGGATTTTGCACCATACTCCTCCGAAAGTAAAGGAGATAGCTTAATTGGCATATTATCATCCAGACAATGCGTGTTTGAGTCCACATGGCGGTGTTCGCCAGCCGAGAACATTATCGGAGACGCATGGATTCGAGCTGGCGGCTCCGGCATCACTTCTGCCCGAGGGCGTACGAGACCGTGCGGCCACCCAGCTACACCCTGCCACACACCACTGGCCGCTCTGCCACACACACCACTGGTCACTCTGCCACACATCCCACTGGCCACTCTGCCACACATCCCACTGGCCGCTCTGCCACACACACACCACTGGTCACTCTGCCACACACCACTGACCACTCTGCCACACACACACCACTGGCCACTCTGCCACACATCCCACTGACCACTCTGCCACACACACACCACTGGTCACTCTGCCACACATCCCACTGGCCACTCTGCCGCACACATACCACTGGCCGCTCTGCCACACACACACCACTGGTCACTCTGCCACACATACCACTGGCCGCTCTGCCCACACATACCACTGACCACTCTGCCACACATACCACTGGCCGCTCTGCCACGCATACCACTGGTCGCTCTGCCACACATTCCACTGGCCGCTCTGCCGCACACATCCCACTGGCCGCTCTGCCACACATTCCACTGGCCGCTCTGCCGCACACATCCCACTGGCCGCTCTGCCACACATACCACTGGCCGCTCTGCCACACATACCACTGACCACTCTGCCACGCATACCACTGACCACTCTGCCACGCATCCCACTGACCACTCTGCCACACATCACCACTGGCCGCTCTGCCACACATACCACTGGCCACTCTGCCACACATTCCACTGACCACTCTGCCCACACATCCACTGGCCACTCTGCCACACATCCACTGACCACTCTGCCACACATACCACTGGCCGCTCTGCCACACACACACCACTGGCCGCTCTGCCACACATACCACTGGCCGCTCTGCCACACATCCACTGGCCACTCTGCCGCACACATACCACTGGCCGCTCTGCCACACACACACCACTGGTCGCTCTGCCACACATCCCACTGGCCACTCTGCCACACATCCACTGGCCGCTCTGCCACACATACCACTGGTCGCTCTGCACACACACCACTGGCCGCTCTGCCCACACCACTGGCGCTCTGCCACACACCACTGGCCGCTCTGCACATACCACTGGCCGCTCTGACGCAACCACTGGCGCTCTGCCACACACACCACTGGCCGCTCTGCGCACACATACCACTGGCCGCTCTGCCACACATCCCACTGGCCGCTCTGCCACACATCCCACTGGCCGCTCTGCCACACATACCACTGGCCGCTCTGCCACGCATACCACTGACCACTCTGCCACACATACCACTGGCCGCTCTGCCACGCATACCACTGACCACTCTGCCACGCATACCACTGGCCGCCTGCGCCACGCATACCACTGGCCCTTGCCACATCCACTGACCGCTTGCCACATCCCACTGGCCCTCTGCCACACCACCACTGACCACTCTGCCACGCATACCACTGGCCGCTCTGCCGCTCCACCTCACACCCCTCGCCCGGCCCATACCACTGACCACTCTGCCACACATCACACTGGCCGCTCTGCCACACATACCACTGACCGCTCTGCCACACATACCACTGACCGCTCTGCCACACACACCACTGACCGCTCTGCCCCCCACCACTGACCATTCTACCACATTTCCACTGGCGCTCTTCTGCACTGTTATTGGTTTATTCGGAAAAGGTACACGAACGTTTCGGCTTTATGCCCTGATGAAGAAGGGCATAAAGTGACCCTTTATGTCACCCTGATGAAGGCATAAAGCCGAAACGTTGGTGTACCTTTTTCGAATATATCATCTTGTGCCATTGTAATCTGTACTTTGTTCTGCCACACACACACACACATATCTCACTGGTCGCTCTGCCACTAACACACCCCACTGGTCACTCCGCCACACACACACACACACACACACACACACACACACACCACCACCACCGACCGCCCTGCCACACACCCTACGATGATCATAGGCACGTCTCAAGCATCCGCCGCTGCCCCTGACGACGTGCTAGGCGCTGCCGTCGTCAGTGGTCCGGCCAGGCGTCCGCCGCGCCAGCTGTGACGCCCCGCCCAATCGGCCGGCAACAACGGCGGCCGTTCCTGCGACGGCAACGACGTTCCCGCACGGCGGCGGGATGATTGGATCGGAACGTCGGCACTGCGGCGTGTGCGCGTTCGCGGCCGGCTCTCGACGCTCGCGCAGGCGCGCGCGGACAGCGCGGGCGCCGCAGGTCGCCGCAGGTCGCGGCAGGTGCGGCGCGGTGGCGCCTCTCGCTCCGGAAGCGCTGCAACAAAGGGCCGGCGCCGGCGACGTGATGCATGGCGATGTATGCACAATGCGACATGTGCGCCGCAGAGGGCGGACTGCCGACATGTGTGCGACAAAAACGGCGTACTCGCCACATCTGCCTGAGTACCGCGCGTGCGACGACAAGATGTCTCCGGCACCTGCACTGTCGGCCCGAACAGGTGTTGCCGCGCCGCGCCGCCTCCCGCTGCAGGGGGGGGGGTACGAGGGGACGGGGCCGCACAGCTCGCCCGGGGATCGGCAGGTGCGCCGGTCGTGTTGCATCGCCAGCCGCGGTCCTGCCTGGCGGCTGACGCCTCATTTGCACCGCAATCATCGGCCACATCTGCACGGCTTGGTGGTCGCCGGGTCATTTGCTTCGGCGGCGCTGCTCCCATTCGGGTCTTCAGGCCGTCCGCGTTCGGATGATGGCCGGATTTTTGGTCCAAGGTGTGCCGATTTAGACTGTTGCCGCTCACCGCCTCCATGAGTCAGTCGAACGGATTGGGTGTGTCATTCAACGTTCAACGCGTGGGGATGCGCTGCTATTTATTCATTTATTTCTTTATTTATTTCACGATACCTGCCCTCCATGCGCAGCGGCTATTATGGACACCTACACCTACTGCAGATCAGCAGGGAAGCTCGTGTTGACAGAGGGAGCCTTGCATCGATAGGACCACTTCTGATGTGGTGCATGAGCGGCAGCAACAGTCGGCACGAAAGACGACTATCGCGGAGACGAGTACCAGCAAGTCAGTCGATGTTCACCGAATGCTGCTCTTTGTTGTCGAGAGGCACGAGGGTGTACCAACTTCAACACACGCAAGGTTGCTTCAAAGGGGCGCGCGCTGTTGCCAACGGCGCCGGCCGACCCGGGCGAGAGTGACGTCAGCTCCCGGCGGGCTTGCGGCGCCAGCTGCCGTTCCAGTTTCACGGCAGCTGGCGGCGGGCGGGAGTCATCGGCCAGCTGCCGGCGCTGCAGGCTCGGCCGCCGTCATTCGTCGCTCATCTCGACGCGGCGGCGGCAGGTGGCGCGGCGGCGCCGCGTTAGGCAGGTGACGCGCCGCCGCGGCCGCGCCCGCCCGCCGCCGGGCCGCTTTTTGCGTGATCTCTGCCGGTGAACAGGTGACGCGCGCCGGCGCGCGCGCCCCCCGGCTATAGCGCTTTAATCGTCGCCGACGCCGGCGCCGGCGACCGGCGATGGCGCCGGCGGCGGGTCAGCACGCGACCGCCGCCGCCGGCCGGCCGTGTGTGAGTCATTAGTGACGTGACGTGACGCTCCCCGCGAGGGGGTCGGCGGACGGTGTTCCGGGGCGGGGCGCCGCCCTGCCCGCGCTCTGATTGCACTCCATCGGAATTTCGCCGAACCGTGAACCAGATTAGGTCGGAGCCTCATCGGCGGTGGATGGACGGAGGGGACAGGGGGCCTTTTACTTCATCCCCGACAACTTCGTGAACATCGTGCCGGGAAGCATTCAGGTCATGAACCTGCCCTACCACCCTCACCCCCACCCCACCCCGCCACCACACATTACAGTTCACGTTGTCCCAGATGTGCATGCAATTGAACACACCCAAACATACCATACTCTTAACATCTACATCGACCATTCCATCCCGGCGTCTCTATCAGCTATTCCCCTCCGACACCCATATCGATCATTCCCCGGACACGTTCACCAATTATCCCCTTCGCAGCCTGCGCCAGCCGCTCCCCATCCCTGGCACAAACGCTTACCACCGCATCGGCCCCGAGAGCAAAACAAACAAACAAAAAGCACAATCGAAGGCCGGCCAGCGGCGACGATGCGTGTCGGCCGATTAATCCGTCACGGCGCCCGTGCGCGCTGACCTGCGACCTTCCGCCGCCACCTGCCGCCGCCGCCGCCGGCACTTACCCAGCCGCTCTCTGTGTTTATGGCGCCGACATAGGGGGCGCGCCACCCGCGCGCATTAGTTACCATCGGGCGGCGTAATTGTAAAAAGTAGTGACCCATATCGTGCGGCCCACCGCACCTGTCGGGGCGGCGGCCGCCGCACGAGATCCGATGGGGTTGGACGCCGCTACCCGGAAACGGAGCCGCCGCTGCCGGCCGCGGAAGCGTCGGTAACGTAGCGTACGTCGGCAACAGCCACGTACAGTAAATCACAGAGCTCTGTGGAGATGGTGATGTGATGCGAGGAGACGTGGAAGGAGGATGAAATCATTTATGGAGGAAACAACGCTGCCTTACCCTTACGCCTTACGATGTTCCCTTACAATGTCTTACAATGTTTCATTGCAATGTCTTATGATGCTCTCTTATGTTGCCTTACAATGTTCCACTACAATGTCTTATGATGTTATCTTGCAATGCCTTAATTTTTCCCTTACAATGCATTGCAATCTCCCCTTACCACGGTTTACACTGTTTCATTACAATGCCTTACAATACTCCCTTACAATATCTTACCATGTTCACATGCAATGCCTTACAGTGCTCCCTTATAATGCCTTTTAATGTTCCCATGCAATGTCCTATAATGTTCCCTTGCAATGCCCTACAATATTCCTTTACAACGCATTACAACATCCCCCTACATCGGCTTGCATTGGTCTCTTACAATACCTTACAATGTTCCCTTACGATGCTGCCATTCCGAGCAGCATTGTAAGGTAGAATTTTACATGTGAGACATGGATTGGACATGGACCATGCCATTCGAGAAGAGCAGCGTGACGGGCATGGTGCCGTTAGCTTCTGGTCCTCTTTGGTACTTCACTGGCAAATCCCTTCCGTCGCTTCCGCTGGATATTCTGCCTGCTCTCCTGACTACGGTACGTCTTCTGCAACGGCATGCTGATGTCAACAGCATCAGGGACAACACCATCTTCATCAACTACAGCCAACAATCCTGCACGGCCACCAACTGCCACCAAGAACAACGGCACATGCAACGGCACGTGTACACCTCACGTTTATAGCAGTGCTTTGCATATCATATACATGGAGAGCAGGTGTGCACGTGTACACCTGCTTTGGGTGTCGTCGGACAACATATAGAACAGTGCAGCAGCCGCTAATGGACTCACAATGACGATGCGGTTCCCGCGCTCCACAGCACGAGTCACCAGCCACGCCAGTGGCAGCTGCCGCTCCCCTCATTATTCATATTGTGTCATGCTGGATCTGTTTAAGTGGAACATGATGCCGTGCCGATGTCATGGCCATCGATCTTTTTCAGCTTGGTGTAGAGATCGTGATGGTAATGTGTTCAGTTTGGGATGGAAAACAGCACAAGTTTCAGAAATACCTACGTATGATTGATTTCAGGAATTGTGGGGAACGAGAATCAAGATGCACGAAAACTGTATATATATATATATATATATATATATATATATATATATATATATATATATATATATATAACGTGAGCATTCTTTACCACATTCTAAAACCTGGAGTGAGGGAGAAACATCGAGCAAAACATTATTTGTAATACAAAATCCTGGCATATGCACTTTGTCGTTAATATTATGGCCACCCTAACCGAAAAGTTTGAGTGATCGACGGATTTGCTTTCTAGCTTAATGATGGGAATGTGTTCTTGATAGTGATGGCTTTGGTGATTCAACAAAATGAACAAAACGGCATGGCACTGTCTTGAAAAACGAACAAATTTATGATTCAAAGTAATACGTAGTTACAGGTATGAAGGAGCCCATGAGAAATAATGTAAAGGAAAAGCAATTGGGTCGGAACCTGGCTGACAATATCGCAAAGTTGTCTTATAATGAAACTATGCACATGTATGTGCATATACATGACATGTTTATGCATGTATGCACATGCTTATGCACATGTCTGTGTACATGTATATGCACATGTATAAGTATATGGTTATGTACATGTTTATGTACATGTTTATGTACATGTTTATGTACATGTTTATGTACATGTTTATGTACATGTATATACAAATGTATATGTACATGTTTATGTACATGTTTATGTACATGTTTATGTACATGTTTATGTACATGTTTATGTACATGTTTATGTACATGTTTATGTACATGTTTATGTACATGTTTATGTACATGTTTATGTACATGTTTATGTACATGTTTATGTACATGTTTATGTACATGTATATGTACATGTTTATGTACATGTTTATGTACATGTGTATGTACATGTTTATGTACATGTTTACGTATGCGTTTATGTACATGTGTGTCTTCATGATTATGTTACGTACATGCTCATGTACATGCTTATGTACATGTTTATGTGCATGTTTATGTGTATGCATATGTTCATGTACATGTTTATGTACATGTGTATGTACATGTTGAGACACGCGTTTATATGCATGTTTATGCACATGTGTATGTACATGTTTATGTATATGTTTATGTACATGTACATGTTTATGTACATGTTTGTGTATATGCGCATGTACATGTTTATGTACATGTTTATGCACATATTAAAATGCTTATGTACATGCTAAACATGTGCATTTTATCCTCCGGTTTTTGAGTACGCAGATGTAAAAGTATAGCTCTAGCAAAAAATAAATACATGACCATGTCTATCGGGCCACCCATGCCGTTTTTTTTCTGGCCGTTGGGGAATTACTCTCTCGGCCTTTGGGCTCGCTCGTAATCGAATTTTACGATCGTTAGCTGGATTACTTCCATCTGGGGTTTGTCCTATGCTTGCCTGCATAGCGGAAAAAGCAACACGTCGCAAAAAGCGATGCAGGTGAATTATGAATGACGCTGGCTTGGCCGCTGTCATGCAGACGACCCCAAGTTCCTGACCGATGTAAGCCTGCAAGACATTCTGCTTCCATGGCGCACAACTGCTAGCATTCAGCTTCCAACGATAACTGCGGTCATAAGGATTGTGTTGTTACTAGCGAGTAGTCTAGAGATGACAATAATTCAGCGTGAGAATAGTTGCCTTTGTAGCCAAAAATGCTGGATTGAAAGGGACCGTCGATCTATCTCAGAACTTACGAAGCATATCGTCGAGGAGTTTACTTATGCTGACTTCTATGAATGATGTATTATACAGCAAGAGCAAAGTAACTTTCGACTGCATTCTCTAATCATCGAGGAAAGGTCATCGTATGATATTGATCATGTGCTGACTTACATAGAAGCAAATCGGTGCTCCACAGCAAAATGTTTTTCAACTAAGCGAGTAATGAAACAACCTAATTCTGCAAATCGCCTACTCCCACCCTCTCTGAATTCTCTCACGAGTCATTTAAGTATAAATTACTTCGGCGAACTTCAAAACGATTACGATATATGTTGGCGCAGTTTTCAATTGATTGCAGATCAAATTGGATACATCATATGTTCTCGCGAATTGAATACATCCCCGATGGTGTTCTCGCGAACTCGAACTATACACCGGAGCGTTCAGTGGTGCGTGGCGGTACTGGCATAATGCATCCTGACCCATCAATTATGCATCTGCATACAGCTGAACAGCGTATCACAGTGCATCAGTGGTGCGTTTATGAACCTTAGTGGTGCATCCAGACACCTTAATGGCACATTCCGGTACATTAGCGGTGCATTCCAGCGGCTACGAGGTGCATTAGTGTGGGGGACACCGGTTTCTGTCGAATTCCCGGCGGGTGACCCCGGCACGCTGGGAGCATTTGTCCTTGGTCGTATCGGTGGCGTTGGGCGGCGGGGGCGGGGAGGGGCGGTCCACGCACTCTCAGAGGGACACGGAATGGCGGAGCGGACGTGTCTCCGGGATTAGTTGAGATTAGCTTCCATTAGCCACGCCACGGAAGCCGCCGGCGCATGAAATGTCGCTGAGCTGCGCTCCGACCCGGCCATGAGGGTGGGTGTGTGTGTCATCGGGTCGGTCGGCCCAGCTTGGCGCCGGAGATAAACGTCTGGCACGCGCTGTGTAGCGACGTCGACCCCGGCTCGCCGCACGCTCGAATGGTTTGCGCTCCACTGCGCGCGTGTGTCCACCGGTTGCACTCAGAGTTGGCGTGCCACATTGTGGTGGACAAGCGTCGGTGGCCGTACGGTTCCCCACGGCGAATTGATGGTCAGATGTAAGATACTTGTCAATCAATCTGAGATGAGTCGTGCGTATTGGTAGACGTATCTGAGGAGCCAGCAACCATGCACAACTGTGGTATTGCTGGATGCAGTTACCCTGTTCATTTGATAGCCACTACCGTCAAAAGCGTGCGCTTAAAATTGCGTTGTATAGTATTCAACATGTGACCTGAATTACAAAACACAAACTCACGCTTCTGAACCATCATAGTTGCCGGTCTTCACCTTCTCTGATTCATATTGCTTTTTGCACTGTTTGTCATCCAAAATAGCAACATGATTGTCTAATGATCATACAGGAATCGTGTGAAATGTGTTTGATTTGGAGGAAGATTTTCAGCAAATGTTCTTCAGAGACATTCCATATTTGTAAATTGTTAGACTAGAGCTTCCCAGACCGTAAGTTAGGTTAAACTCTTTGACCGGGTTCAGAAGCTTTTCGATGGAATTTCGTGGTATCGTCCACCATTCTTGACGAATATCCAGTGTGATATTGTATTTCCCTGACGCTGCCGATGTTTTTGTTTAGGCTTTTTCCGACCGCCTTCCGATAAGCCGGTGCGTCCATTTGTCCGTTATTGAAAATAATCATCTATTTCTTGTTCTGGCCGAGTCCAATAACTGGAACAGCGTCCGGCCGCGGTTCTTGTTCGCTTTTTTCTCTCACGGCTCCCTCCCCGCGCCGCTTTTTGCCGCGTTTTTTCCCGTCCCGTTTTTCCTTGCGTCTGAACGTGAACCCTGCAATCGTGCTCGATTCAATTCCCGGGCTACGTGCGTCGGGCAAAAAATGCGCACAAAAACCGGCGGAAAAAATCGATTGTGGTGGGTAATTCGGCGCGCGGGTATGTACGCCAGTTGGCCTCGCCGAAGTTCGAACCGCCGCGCCAGCAGCCGTCCGGCGGAATTGCACGGCCGGGGGAGCTGGCTTTAAAATCCAGCTCGGCTCGGTTTGTGAACCGCCCGTGTTGCTACGCGACGCGCGCTTTCTGTGGCGTTTTCTGAGCCGGCAATTTGTGAACCGCTGAAGAGTGGGCTTGTGAGATGTGTGGGTGGAACGGAACTGAGCCCGCAGCATGGACCTGAGCGCCGACGTTGCTGGTGATGGTCCATGCTGGACGACTCGTGCGTCCCGTAAGGACTAAAACCAGAATAAATGCGTGACAATGTGACCTGTGCAACGCACACAAAGCCGTACACGGCGCGAACTGCCCGCCTGCCATCAGGGAAATGTTCGTTGAACGCTCGGCTGTGTCTGAGAGAAACACTCGTGCTACCGATGCTGGGGCACTTCACCTGCAACGGTGTAGGTTAGCAGCTACCCAGCGGGGCTTCTCCTACCGCTCCACTCTCCAGTGGAATGCGCTTTCCGGTGAAGCACGCGACACAACTAGCAACCGTGCAACCGTGCAACCTTCGTGCGTGCAATCAGCATCAACTAGGTAGCTAGGTGCTTTACAATTGTATCTAACGTGATGGCAGGAATGTGATCAGTTGACTAGGTATTTCGTCAGTTCCACCATGTGGCAGTGCCTAATAAATGACTTGACTTGACTTGACTATTGCATAAACAATTATGCAGCACGATTAGCATAGAGAAATGCTAATCATACGAAGTAGCTGCCGGGTGTGAATTGACCCATAGCTGGACGCTCTTTGTTTAATGTCACGGACAGTGGCAAGCTGGGAGAAAAAGAGGACTTAGCCACATTATCCAAGAGCAGTGTTGGTTACCAACAATACGACGGTGAAGCTGCAACGCATGGTAGCACGAGCGTGTAAGTCTAGGAACTTTTTGCATCTGAAGCCCATCTAATAAGGGGAGTTTTACAATGCCAGAAAGTGGTGTTTGCGGACCACGTATTTTCTTCGACACCACCCGCACCTGGAAGCGTCATAGCGGCAAATCGGAACATTCACGTTCTTTAAAACACCACGACTGCAAAAGCTGGTCCTCGAAGCTTTGAAGGACTTGGAAAACTGAATAATTATCTGCGTCATTTCTGGCATCATTTATCAAATCATGTCTACTAATTTATACGCGATGCATTCACTATTACTGTATCAGTCTGCACTCACATACATACTTAAACTGTCGCTATCGCAGCCTGTCTGTTGCCCGCAAACATCCTGTTATTTTGTCTTCTGACCCTAGTTATGGTCGAGCCCGCATATAATCGATAAAATATAAATACAAATGTGATAAGGATCCAACGACAGCTGGACTTCCTGGTTGTCCGTGACAAACAACACGCTTACACACCGACGAAACACTCTTTCGACACGTGCCTGTATCCATTAAAGCATCAAGATTGCGGAAAGCTTCACCAGAATGGCGCAGATGGACTCCCTCAGACGTCAATCATAATTTGGATGCGCGTGTCCCCAAGTTCGTGTAACTCCACTTCGGGTCAGTGGCGAACCAACGGGAGACGGAAATCGCATGTGCGGACATGCCCCCCCCCCTCCCGTTTGGACTTTGCATGGACAATGGATAGTGTATGGCACCAACTGAAGACACAGAGCCTGCCGAAGGTCTTACAATATCTCGGAGCTGGCCCCGCATGCTATCATTACCATTCTACTAAAAGTAGTGTAAACTCCCTCGACAGTTCTCAGTGTGCATGGCTATTCGGTAAGCGGAAAATGCCCAATTAACAACACTGAAGAGGACAGAAAGCCGTGCAAAAATTGAAAACACGCGCCTCGAACAACATCCCTGTGCAGGTGTTTCCAGGGAACAAACCGCCCGGTCATCGATCTATCACCTACCTGGAAGATATCGAATGACGCCGGATTGCATCGCGGAGCTATTTGAAAGAAGAAAACACGTTTGAATGCACACGAAGTCGACTGCCACCTGCGCGGTCTCGTTTTGTCACCTGGCGTGCCGTCGCCGCTGGACGCGGCATTATTTTATTTTATTTCACGATGCATGCCCTCCACGTGCAGTGGCTGTTGTGGAGTGACTGTCATGTGCAGTGGCCATGTCTCGACACACGCGTGCATCGGAGCGAAGCCTGAAACACGTGCGTCCGCGCACCGCGTGCGGCCCGATCAGCACAGCTTCTTCCATCTCCAGGCCGCGTGTGCCGGTGGTCGCCGCCGGGTGGCGACCCAGAAGCGTCCAGAGCCGAGCGTCCGTCCCGACTCCGGCGTCCAGCACCGCGCCACGCTCGAGCCAAACACGGCCCCACGCACATCCGTCCGACGCCAGATCGGCGCCAGCTGATCCATCAGCCGGCGGAGCGGCACGTGTCGTCAGCTGACGGCGCGGCACGTGTCGTCGTCAGCTGTCGGACGGCCGACCCGGCACCTCGTGCGGTGGGGCCGGCCCGCCCTCCCCCCGCCCCGCCCCGCAGCCGCCGCTGGCCTCGACAGCCGCTGCGACTCGGCCGGACAAAAACAAGCCGATGGTGTTGCCGATCTGTATTTGTACAGGCCGGGAGGTGTGAGCGGGGTCCGACGTCGGCGCTGGCCGGCCCGGCCCGTCCCCCCCCCCCCCCTATTTCACTTATCAACACGAAAACACACGCGTACACGCACGTGCGGAGTCGGTTGTCGGCCGCCCGGACTGGGCTCGTGCCGACGCCGTTGGCACCATCGTCTGCACCATCGTCTGCACCATCAACTGCACCTTCATCTGCATCATCATCAGCACTAATGTCGGCACAGAATAAACGACACAACGGAGGAGGGGAAGCGGTGGGGGGGGGGGAGGATACGGAGCTGACCGACGAGGTTCGGCAAGCAGCAGACAGGACAGGCAGTATTTACAGTCAAGGCGGAGCTTGAACTAAGCTATTGGGAGTGCCCAGCAATAAATACTACCACTGTTGATTTCGAAATACATCAGCGGTCTTAGTGGTGTATTTAGGGGACACTGGACCATGCCCACTCCCCCTTGGGCGACGGAGGCTGGTGCTAAGAGGGTCAGTTATTGATAGGACGGATATGCCGCCGAAGGCATCATATTGGCCCATAAAGTTTGCCCCCAAGGCTTGGATGGATGTCCCAGGAAGATGAAGGATGCCCATGGCTGAGAAAAAAAATATATCGTTCACTGGTTAGGCCAGGTCGACGAGTAGTGCCTGAATCAGTCAGTTTTGTAGAACCATATGCTACAAAAATGTAAGTGTACATATATAAAAATATAAGCCTCGGCTTGCTCCTATCCCTTGACTGGTTTCTAAGCACGCCACCGAGAGAGGTCGCCCATCCACGGAGTCTCGTGCTGAATACTTTAATTATTGGAGAGGCCCATTCGAATATATGCGATGCGAGCACCTCCAAAGATGTAGGAAAGCCCAACTATGTTTGTGGTGTATATTTAGTCGCACTTGCTGGAACATGCTGGAGGTATACAGCAGGGATGCGGAGTCGGAGCGGACCGGAGCCGGAGCCGGAGCCGGAGCCGGAGCCGCCAGGACATTTTACTCGGAGCCGGAGTCGGAACCGGAGCCGTCAAAAGCGGCTCCGACTCCGAAAGAGGTGTAAATTAAAAAAAATTAGCAAACGTGAAATGAATACATTTTACCTAGTATGGTATGGTATGGTATGAAAAGCATTGGTATGATATGGTATGAAAGCAAAAATGTTGAAATACGAGTGATATGTAGAAATATTACCAAATAATGGTAGAATAACCAATACCCATATTCTAGCCTCAGTAGTCAGTGCAATAGTTCCATGTTTAGTTTAGTTAAGTTAATTGTTTCCATAATCAACGGATTGTTGTACCTTATTAGAGATGAGGTCAAACATTGCAATTTACAACAATGGTGTTCGTTGGACCGTTCACGGGATGGGGAGTGTTGTTGACTCGAGACTCCCCTCTTCTGATTGCCCAAATACGGCACGAAGCGAGCGTCAGTTTACGAGGGCATAACACCGAAAAGTGATTTGGGCGGGGTCGGGCGTTTATTTAACGATAAATACAGGGTTTATATGGGAAAGTTGCTTAGAATTGTCTGAAGTATGCGCCTCTGAGTGGTCGCGGCTAACTTTTTTTACATCCCCCTTAATGGATTACTTAATGGATCGATCACGTTTGGGATGTACGGAGCCGGAGCCGGAGCCGGAGCCGCCGGAGCCGGTACATTTTGCCCGGAGCCGGAGTCGGAGCCGGAGCCGTTCAATATTTTCCCGGCTCCGCATCCCTGGAATAGCCACAGGAAGCCACACCACTGGAATAGCTATATATGCAGGAATAGCCACACCATCTCATATGACATCCAGCCATAGAAGATGGTGTGTTCACATGAGCTGAAGTAGTTCCGTTAATCCAGATCGAACGTGGAAAATTCCACAAAATACTGCTGTCTGTACTCGGATTCCCGTCACCATGCCATCTTGTATCGTATTGTGCTGTGTTGTGTTGACTCGTGTTCTGTTGTGATTCGAATCATTGGCGGAATTCACCAAAACGATGCCGACCCTCGGTCCGGACCCCCCCCCAGTTACCAGCAAACCTATTGCCTAGGCCAATACAGCGACATGGACTGCTCACGGGTAGCCATTCCGTACACAAATTGAGCGGCCGTAATCGTATTATTGCCGTGTTTATGCCACCGAATTCCGCCGGCCGACGTCCGGTGGCGCAAATTTACTGCCCAATCTTGGCCGACGTTTCCTCCAGCTACAATAAAGTCGGCGCTCTCCGGCCCGTCCGTGTGGCGTCGCCATGCGACGTCCAGCGGCGGTGCGTGGAATGGACATGCCCCCACCCCCACCGTCCTCTCGTCGCTCTGGTGGTGGACTGGCTGGTGAGAGGCGAACGCGACACCGGCGTCGCTCCCCGGCCGCGGTCGCTCGCAGGGTGACTTCGCTCCAGCTTCAGCTATCCAAACCGTGGCATGCTAGCTCATTCGGTAGGGAGCTGGACTCTTGAGAATGTGATCGTGGGTTCGAATCCCACAATCGGTGGGTTTGTCGAGTCCGCCCTCGAATAACCGGCATCAGAGGTTGGCGACGCTGTGTGCGTAGCAGTTGGGTGCGTCGCAAAGAAGTGCAGGGCTCTTTCCGACCGTCGCGAACCGGGCGTACAGCAGTTCGTCTGTGCTACGTCGTGTCCGACTGTCCGCGGCGCGGGAAGTGTCGCCTACTACCGCTCCCGGCTTGACCGCGGGACGCGTCCTATCCGATCCCCCCTGAACATCTCGTCTCTACTTTGCAGCGTTATTGAGCGGTGCCCCGCATTACCAGCAAACAACTGTGTCCCCAGGGGCAGAGCCGGAGTCACCGGTCACTACCGCCGTCCGCCCGGCTGGCGGTGGTTACTCGACAGGCTGTGTCCCCCGGGGCAGAACCGAGGTCACCGGTCACTACCGCCGTCCGCCTGGGAACAGAGCACGCGACGTGGCTTTGACCTCATGGCGGCCGGTGCCACGGCAGCCTTCCCAGCCGGCCACCACGCGCTCCCCACTTTACCAGGTCACGTCCCCGCCGTCGGGTCGGGTCGGGTCGGGTCGGGTCGGGTCGGGTCGGGTCGGGTCGGGTCGGGTCGGGTCGGGTCGGGTCGGGTCGGGTCGGGTCGGGTCGGGTCGGGTCGGGTCGGGTCGGGTCGGGTCGGGTCGGGTCGGGTCGGGTCGGGTCGGGTCGGGTCGGGTCGGGTCGGGTCGGGTCGGGTCGGGTCGGGTCGGGTCGGGTCGGGTCGGGTCGGGTCGGGTCGGGTCGATTTTCACAGGTGGTGATTACCCAGACAGGTGGCCGACTGCCGCTTCACTGCTCGCATGACTGCTCTATTGCCGAGATAGCCGGAGGCTCTGCGTGATTGCTGTGCCAATACCAGTACCTTGAACCGCAGCGCATGTTTTCAGAGCAACGCATGTTTTCTCCTCATTTAAGACCGTAGTTGGCGCCAATGAAGTCGGGCAGACTTCTAATACCTGAAGTTACGATGCACGGCTGACACGAGCGGAGGATTTAGTGGTGGGTGCCATTGAAGGTACTGCTACTTACGTTCTACGGTACTTACCGACATAAATTGTTTTATGCTGCTCAGTCTACTGTGTAATGGATCAGATGAGAAATGAATAATATATGGCATGCTCAACTATCCCATAAAGTATGAGCTGTCGGATCATTCTTCAAGAGCGCGCCTCTATTTGCTCCATAAAGGCGGTGAAGACCTCCACCGTCTGTCCGCGCTTCGCCCGAATGAACACTGGTGCCCTCCTGAGCTGGCCATAGTGCCCCTTGAGATCGACCAGAGTGGACACTGGTGCTCGCCTGATATCGATCAGAGTGGACACTGATGCCCTCTGAGCTCAGTTAGGGTGGACACTGGTGCCCTCCCTTTCGTCAGGGTGGACACCGGTGCACTTCTGAGCTTCGTCAGGGTGGACACTGGTGCCCTCCTGAGCTTTCGTCAGGGTGGACACCGGTGCACTTTTGAGCTTTCGTCAGGGTGGACACTGGTGCCCCCTGAGCTCAGTTAGGGTGTCCTTCTGAGTTCAGTTCGAGTGGATACTGGTGCCCTTCTGAGATCGATCAGGGTGGACACTGGTGCCCCCTGAGCTCAGTTAGGGTGGACACTGGTGCCCTCCAGAGCTCAGTTAGGGTGCACACTGGCTCCCTCCCAAGCTCGGCCAGAGTGGGCACCGATGACCTCCTGAGCTCGGTCAGTACCGCAGGTCAGAGCCAGAAGTGCAGCGGAGAGAGATCCGGGCCCCAGGAGGGCGGGGCCCCAGAAGGGCGGGCCCCAGGAGGGCGGGGCCGGCTGGTCGGGAGCTATGGCACCAGTAATCACAATCAGCCGCCCGGCGACCGACCGGCATGAGGTCGGGATGCGGTCGAAGATTACACATGAAGCGCTTCCTGATCCTGTAACTACAACGTAGTGCGCCATTGCCTCGATGAAGGTAGCTTAGGAAAAGCTATATAACTGCTTCCTAGAATTACGGTACTGACTTTCTGGAACGTTATATAATCAAGAGCATAGTGCTTAGGAACGAATTATACGGCCATTTGTCGTACATTGCATTTCCGAACAACACAATGTCGGATATATCCATGTGCGGTTGGACTGGCAGAAACAGCAAGCATGTGACGGAGCATGATTGCATTAATCCTTCTCTGGTGCCGCCCACGGTAAGACGTGGGAGCGTGTGTAGCTATTGCGGTTATCCGTGTGTATACACGGCATACGTGAGGAAAAGCACCGGCTCTGCACTTCACGGCCCTACGTTCGTGAATTATTATGAAATTGCTGACAAAACGCACACGCAATCCACGCAGAATAATATTGCTAGCATGCCTCCGTTTGCCGGATAACGAAAGATTTTACCGATCTCCCCTTTTCCCTTTAGCAAAATATGCTGAGAAAACCCGCTACAGAATTGGCATTCATTGTCCTTTAACGGACATGCAGCATGTTATATATATATATATATATATATATATATATATATATATATATAATATTGTTCGAGCGTGAAGCGTGCATGAGTGCTAAGGGTCGTAAGCGTCCAGATGCAGCCCGGTCCCAAGTGTAGATCAAATTAGCGGGCGGAGCATATGGGGTATACGTGCTCTGCACTCTCCCATAAACGATAAAATCCAGCATGTATACGACATGGCGCTGATGATTTAAAATGGCCTCACACGTCACCTGCACGCCATCAAGCGCGGGTCAACGGCTGACCTCTTGTCGGGCGGCAGAGCAGCTGACCGCCTGTCGGACGGTCGAGAGCAGCTGCACTGCTGGGCTGTGTGCCTGCTGCTGCTGCTGCTGCTGCTGCTGCTGCTGGTGCGGCGGAGCAGACGTAGCGGTATTCCCCGACAGGTGGCAGACACACCCAGCTCATGCTAATGGCAGGTGAAATTCTCTTCAGCTGCGGCCAGAAACTCGTGTGTGGCGCGCCGCCCGAATCAGGTGGGTGAGTTCACTTGCGGGCAAGCGGTCGACAAAAGCTGAAGTGACCAGCTTTGGCATGCGACTGATGCAGCCCAGTGAGCAAGGTGTTCAAGCACGTACAGGTTAACACTCCCCACTGTTGACAAGCTCGGTTAACTGTTGACAGATACACACCTGCCGTTGGCTGCGTGAGCTTTAGAGCGAATTAGCGTATTGCTCCGATGAACTCGAAGAACAGCCGGAGAACACCCTCTGGCAGCACAGCTCAGTTGATCTGAGGTGACCTGACCTGGGTCGGCTGCACTAGTAACGCACCATTATGTTCGTCTTCACGACAGCTGTTTTTCACCGCTTTCGGGTCATTCGTCATTCCGCTGATGCCGATCTGGTAACTTTACCTTCTCATGAAATACAGCGTGCTGTATGCATCGTATCTCGTAAAGTTGCCATCTTCCAATTATTTTATCCTCCCCACCCCCATTCACACCTGGCAGTGTCCGATTATTGCAGGGTGGAATCATATGGACAGAGCGCCCTATCTGCACATTGAAAGACATCCCCACAGTACACCCGCAGCACCAGAATATACTCACATCCACATTGACATTTTGGATCAGTAGTCCTGAGTGTCCTACCGTTTACTTCTCGGCACGGCAATTCATACAATTATTATACAAGCGGCTTGATTAAGCATTGGTTTAAACAGGAAACATGGACATCATTCTGCTTGAATGCAGTATATTTGGAAACACCCACTTTCGGAGGACATTGGTGAGCTGCCGAGGCTGATTGGTGTCATAGACAGACTGCCAATAGTGAGCCCATGATCCACGCATCCGTACTTCCCACGAACTATGCGTACTGCGGGACACTCGGCGAGGCGCAGGTGTCAGACAGCAGGAGATGACCGCTGGTAACCGAGCGGACGCCGGGTAGCCACCGAGTAGCCCAATACAGGGCGACCACGGCCCGGGGCGAGAGGCGAAGCAAACGGGAGGTGGGCGACAGGGCACGCACGTGCATATATGAAAGGTGCAGACAAAAGATGCTATTCACAGATAAATGTCGCATTTGCTGGCAAGATGATGGTGACACAGATGCCAGAAATTGAGAATATTAGAAAAAGTAGCAGTTACCACAGCCGCATGTTGTTAAGGTTCATGGAAAGCATTTCGAAAAGTCAAAACGCTGTCCGTAGGAGGTCGAAGCATTTCCGATCGATGTCATTTTCTACGAAAATTTATGAACTACAGTGCATTTGCGAGTGAATGCGCTTCCCGATTCAGTCACCGTCTCCTCTACACCTCTGGAGCCACCAGGCCACCCTCCCTCTCCTCAACACCTCTGGAGCCACTCGGCCACCCTCTCCTCCACACCTCTGGAGCCACTCGGCCACCCTCTCCTCCATACCTCTGGAGCCACTCGGCCACCCTCTCCACACCTCTGGAGCCACTCGGCCACCCTCTCCTCCACACCTCTGGAGCCACTCGGCCACCCTCTCCTCCACACCTCTGGAGCCACTCGGCCACCCTCTCCTCCACACCTCTGGAGCCAGTTACGTCTCGTTTCCGCCGTCACGCCACACGACGCAAATATACGCTGCTGAATGCGGCTTGATGGCAAGGCAGCTCCAGGGTAAACTCCTGGGTAAGCTCCAGGGTAAGCTCCAGGGTAGGCTCCAGGGTAAGCTCCAGGGTAGGCTCCAGGGTAGGCTCCAGGGTAGGCTCCTGGGTAAGCTCCAGGGTAGGCTCCAGGGTAAGCTCCAGGGTAGGCTCCAGGGTAAGCTCCAGGGTAAGCTCCTGGGTAAGTACTCCAGGGTAGGCTCCAGGGTAAGCTCCAGGGTGGGCTCCAGGGTAGGCTCCTGGGTAAGCTCCAGGGTAAGCTCCGAGGTAAGCGCGTTGTGGGGTGGTGCTGCGGCCACCCAACGGTCGGCTGTGTCGTGGCGGGGGGGGGGGGGTCAGATCCGGCCGGCCGACTCACAACACGGGCGCCGCCGTCGGCCGGCCAGCCCTCGTCAAATTCCAAACTGGCCAGGTCACTTGGTAATGAGAGGACAGCGATGGCAATCGCGTCACCCTGCCGCGCGCAGAGAGGACCCCGGGCCGGGGACGCGCGCGTCGAGTTCGCCGCCTCCCGCGCTGTTTTCCGCGACATGAAGGTCGACCTTGGACGCGGCTGGTCCGCAGTCGGCTACGACCTTGGAGTGGGCGTCGCGAGTGTGTGAAATGCGCTCGGAGGCGCTCGGAATTGGCCGCACGTGCGTGGGATGTGCGCTATCTGATCGGGAAATATCCGACCAAGTCGATGGAGGAATAACACCCGGCGTCGAGACTGTTTATGTATCTGACATACTATTTGGGCATCTGTATTGCCAAAGCACTGCGCTGATGCGTGTCGTGCGCAGCGTATATAATTGTTTGCGAGCGGGCAGGCCATTGAAAAACAGGCCACGAACTGCCTCGCACCATGTGCCAAATCGTTGAGAATTCCAACGTTCCATGGGCGCTTCATGACCAAAGTAGTCGATGCGCCCTAAAGCCCTAATAACTAACTCCAACGTTCCACACGATCAAACCTTGCCTACTTACACTATCTAAGTAGGTTATCATCATCACGGACATTGCATGCGCTTGTTAGCGCGTCTGTGATTCCGACGTCACCATGCCAGTCTGCACTAATCCGAGGTCTGCGTGAGCTAATACGGATAATTCCTGATGCGCACAGTACCTGAGGCATGCCAGTCTACTTGCGGCAGTTTTTGTGCGTAAAGTAAACCGACGGATTGAGCAGTGACGTCGTTCGGGCAGCTTGACGTACTGTTAATGAGGCAATCGTAAGCAGGGTGCACGTGCATAAAGACTGTATCTAACTGCAGCGCCAACTGCAGTAAGCAACGGGCACGTCAGAATGGGTAGCGTTAAACCAAAATTACCCCGCAGAATATTTGCTGGTGAGTAGCAAATGCGGCGTTACAAGAGGATTGGTGAGCTGCCGCGTTTAGTTACCAATGTCAGATTTCGGGACGCTCTGACTGTGACCTGCCGCGAGGGTCTGGATTTGTCTGGAAACAATCCCACGCTCGCACTTTTTTAAAAGGATTTAGTCTCCTGAAGAGTCCAAAGTACGACGCAGTAACAATCATCCGGTATATGGAAAGCCTGGCCACAGATTCGAATGGATATTTGTGTACACAATTGTTCTAAAGCACAGCTGTTTATAACAATTGCTTGCATCGCAGATGTATCTCACGCAGATGTTCTTAGCGTAACCGTTCGCTTATCCTAATGTTCGATCAACCTACACAAATGTTCGCATGGGTAAATGAAAGTATATTCAAGCACGGGTATGCACAAATACATGCAAGTGGTCCTGTGTGCAAAACCTAGCTCCTCTTTTGCTCATAATCCCTCTACTAATATAACCTGCCCTAACCTTGTACAACCTAATCTGACCAGCATACAAACACTTGCACATCCGAACATGTGTGCATGCGAACATTTGTGCATGCGAAAATCACATCGGTATACTCGAACATTGCAAACACAAACACTTGCACACGTGGCTATGCTGACATGCATCCTCGTACATTGCGCTCGGCAACCGAAGATAAACTCTGGCCGTCACTCGGTTTTTGGGAATATTTGATATCACGGGAGGAATTCCCTCCTGCCGGCGTTGGCATAGTTGACATACCAGTCGAGCATTCATAGCATTAACTACCTCCGTGTATCTGAAACCACATGTGTATGCATCGGCTGATGTGCATGCGTGTGCGGCTATTGTGGTCTGTTATTGGAGATGAAAATCGCCTTAGAAACTCACCCGATGCTTTGGTTACACCAGTGACGACTGGGCTAAGAATGTGAGTGGACATATTTTTAATACATATCATAGGGCAGTGCACTGTCATATTTTCTAAGTTGGTTTGATAATTTGCCCCACACGAGCTTCTGTAGCGTGCATGCAAAAAAGCACATGGGGACAAATATCCATCCCTAAAGAAAGGACAATAACGAACAATAAGACCATGGAGCATCTACGAATCATCCATCAGCAGATAGAGGGGAGACAGAGAAGTAAGTGGAAGAGAAGGAACACTGCAGAAGGAAACCGCTTCTGGAGACATCAATACGTGAAATCAAATTTCACCTGCCACCATCTTCGACGAGCGGCTGCAAGATGAAAAGCGAAACCAACCAGCGCCACAGACGGAGCGCGCTGCGCCTCCAACAAATCACGAGGCGGCAGTGGGTGTGGCATGTCGCCGGCACATGCCGCCGGCGCATGCCGCCGGCACATGCCACCGACACATGCCGCCGGCACATGCCGCCGGCACATGATGCGGGCGCGTGCCACCGGCACATGCCGCCGCGGCACCACCGGAACATGCCGCCGGAACATGCCGCGGGCGCATGCTGCCGCAGCACCGTCGGCTGCCGGACAACACGACCCGGCGGCCGACCGGCCGACATCGTCGCCGCTCCGTCTCGGCCCGAGACAAATAACGAGATGGGCCGATAGCTGACGAGCCGCCGTCTGCCCGCCGCCCGTGTCCATTGTTTGACCCTTTTTTGTTTACGATGTGCCAGCAGAATGACGGGCCCGGTAGTCTAATGGCGATTCAGGTGCACGCCTGTGCGCGAGCGCCCCCTCCCCCACCGGTCGGGATCGGAGGCACGCCATTCCACGCGTTTAATGGACCGGTGTCCATGAACTGGTGCAGCTAGCTAACAATAGGCAAGCAGGGATCGATTCAAGTTGGAGAAACGGACAGTGGCCCTTAAGATTGTGCTTTCGGGGCCCCTTTCGATTGTGGAACCTCTGGGCTTTCCAAACAGCTTGTTATTTTTTATCTATTTAATCCGAGTTCTTGCTGGGGTGGTTTTATGAACCAGGGTCCTGTTGCTAAGCCGAGCGTGTTGTGTGAACCCTGGTCCCACCACCCGATCCATGAATTCCAGTTCTACGGCATGATTGTGACCGAGAGTTTAACGTTCTGTCAATGCACCGACACGGCCGCCCGGTAGCTCGCCCCGGCCTTGTCGGGCCAGCTCCCAGCTGACCCGTCCGGCCGGAGGCTAAATACGAGCGCGTGAAGCGACTCGAACCATGTGTGGCCAAGACAGACGAGACCAATGCAGGCCAGTGCTCTAACCAACTGAGCTACCGGGGCGGCAATTTTTAGTCCTCCGCATTTTCAAATGTTAAGTTACACGATCACCTGCGCAGCCAAGGTTGAGCACGGGTGACAACGGCTCGCCCGGGAAGCCTGGGCCTTCGCTTCTGCTCCAGGTCGCATGTGGTCAGCGGAGGCCCAGGTGGACCCTGGTGGTCAGCGGGGCCCAGGCGTGCCCTGGTGGTCAGCAGGGATCCAGATGGGCCCAGGTGATCAGTGGAAGCCCAGGTGGACCCTGGTGGTCAGCGGAGGCCCTGGTGGGCCCTGGTGGTCAGTGAAGGCCCAGGCGTGCCCTGGTGGTCAGCGGGGCCCAGGCGTGCCCTGGTGGTCAGCAGGGATCCAAGTGGGCCCAGGTGATCAGTGGAGGCCCAGGTGGGCCCTGGTGGTCAGCGAAGGTCCAGGTGGGCCCTGGTGGTCAGTGAAGGCCCAGGTGGGCCCTGGTGGTCAAGGGGCTGGTGGTCAGCGGCCAGGGGTTGGAGGCCCAGGTGGGCCCTGGTGGTCAGCGAAGGTCCAGGTGGGCCCTGGTGGTCAGCGGGGCCCAGGTGGGCCCTGGTGGTCAGCGGAGGCCCAGGTGGGCCCTGGTGGTCAGTGAAGGTCCAGGTGGGCCCTGGTGGTCAGCGGGGCCCAGGCGTGCCCTGGTGGTCAGCAGGGATCCAGGTGGGCCCAGGTGATCAGTGGAGGCCCAGGTGGGCCCTGGTGGTCAGCGGGGCCCAGGTGGGCCCTGGTGGTCAGCGGAGGCCCAGGTGGGCCCTGGTGGTCAGCGGGAAGGGCCCAGGTGGGCCCTGGTGGTCAGGTGGCCCAGGCGGTGGCCCTGGTGGTCAGCGGGGCCCAGTTTGCAGGGATCCAGGTGGCCCCAGTGGAGGCCCAGGTGGGCCCTGGTGGTCAGCGAAGGCCCAGGTGGGCCCAGGTGATCAATGGAGATCGTCATCCTCCACGTCCAACAGCCCAGCTATAGCGAACTCGGGGGTGGGGGGAGGCGGAGGCAGTGACGCTGACCCCTCTCCAAATGTACTGTCTCATGCAATATAGTATGTCTGTATGCCCTATGCATACCTCTTCGTTATGCTAGTGTCTTCGTCACCCGTTCTGCGTTTCCAACCTTTTCTATAGTGCTCGCCCAGTAACTGGGCGCCACGTAAGTCGGCTTATGGAAATTATTCCTTAACGTAGGATCTCTAGCAGCTCACACCTTTCCTCCGCCAAGAGACAAAACTATCCTACAGTGCCAAAAAGATCAGGCGGGCTCCCCAGCTGCCAGGTGAACGACCGCTGAGGTCGATAACCGCCTTTTTCTGCATTGCCGCGAGGTGAGATGATTGTCGCCTTGCAAACCTGTCCATTGCGTCAGGTCGAAAACATGCCACCGTTCCCAGAATGATCTTGTCTCACTTTCCAAATGGGCTGCAGGAATGCTGGTGGTATCCGGGCAAGCAGGCAGCAAGCCCACCGGAGAGGTGAAGGGCAAGGTGCTTTTTGTCTGCGTTCGAGACGAACAAGAATATAGTGTCTTAGAAACAAGCCAGAGTAATCCTCGCGTTCCTTCGGAATATTGGCCATCCCCCTCCCCTACGCCCACGCTTCGGCTACGCTGCCATGGGGTGGTTCGGACCGGTAGCTTCTCTAGTTCAGGCCAGTAGCTCATGATAAGCTTGATACAGACACATTCATGTTCAGTATCTGATCCGGCAGCACTTTCCGGAATACGCAAACATTCCCAGCCTTCAGTTGTTTCGCATACTTGGCGTATTACGCCATAACGGAAGGTATGTTTGTTAATATTAATGTGTGTTAATGTGTTTGCAACATGCTTGTTAATGGAAGGACGTGTGTGAGGAGCGGAAGAGCACATGAAGGCCTCTGAAGTCACTGTGAAGACCTCACAGTTTTCATCTATTGCATCGTCGTGAATATTCCAGGAAGATTCGTGAATCACATCTGATGTGCCAGTCGGCCTTCTGAGTCCGTGATTCTCTATGGTCAACTGACACCACTGACGTAGGATGGTTTGCTTCATTTTGTTAAATTCAAGTTCACCCCATACTATTGTTTTTCAAGATAGGAAATGGATAGTAGCAGATGCAGTGGAGCTGGGGCATGAGCCCCTGAGGTGCGCCTATATGCGTGCGACTAAGAGAATACATTTATTTGTAGAACATACTATAGAGTATAGTGAGGATTTGAAGGAACATAAGCACGTGCCATTTCGATTGTATTCTGAGGATACACAAAGCCTCTGATTCTAGGGGATTTGAGAGAAAATTTCCATAGTATAGGATACTAAACTAGGTTGAGGTGATGTTCCCTTATCCCGTCCAATGCGTTCAGGTGTTATCATAAATCCCCATAATGACCTCAGATACCTTTGAAGTCCCTTCAGATTGTGACATCATGGTTCTCGAGATTGAGTGGTGTTTGTCGGGGATATAAACCGATCATTATGTGAATGCCCTATTCGGACCCCTTTCGGGGGTGCCGCTGTTATATGCCCGGGGGTGCCCTTAGATTCCCTTATGACTCATTATAGTTACATGGGTGCATGAGTGCATATGAGTATCTTCAGGTGGACGTACATTCTGTACACACATTAGTCACGTCTATTGCGTGCTCATGTAATGCAATGCATGACACAACTATTTTGGTAGTACAGCCACGATCGGCAAATGCCTGCAAGTGCATGCTTGAAATGTGCACGCTAACACTCATCGATATTTTGAATTGAATTTTTTAAGGAGTGATGAATTTACCATGGGTAAAGGGAATGCTGATAGTAATATTCAATATGGCAATTCGGGGTCTTCTTTGTGCAATAATGACATTCGTTGGTGGATAAGCATCAAATAGGCATTCCCTGCATATCATACATTAATTATATCCATACATTAACTACATCCATACATTAACTACATCCCTACATTAACTACATCTCCACATTAACTACATGGCACTGACTTTCTTAGTGCTATTACAGAGGCGGACCCAAGAATAAGAGAATCTATATCCAATCTTAAAATTCTTAAAATTCCTCCTTTAACAACAAAATTACCGTCCATGAGAAGTCTGTGACAAGTATGTGATGTTTGTCTTGTTTGAAATATCCTCGAATGTGCTTTAGGATCCATTTAACATCAAAATTGAATATAACATGCACATGTGGTGATGTCAAAACAACTTGGTGCCAACTCCAAGGTTCTCTCAGTTTGTATATTGCTTGGAACGCCTATCAAACTTATCAATCTATGGTTTTCTTATTTGACAGCTAGGAACTTCTACAAGGTCATAGCAATAGCACTGCCATCGTCAAATGTATTAAATTGAAAATCACATGTATATTTGCTTCATATCTGAACGTATAGTACTTTATAAAATTAAATGCTACACGCTCGAAATGACCCACTGCTCGTGGGCCATCAAGTGGTACTCCTAATGCGTGAATCGAACAGCGATTATTGTTACAGCAGGGTTACAAGCAATATATTTATGGTAACGAATTTTGGCTCCATACCCCCTATGCAAATTCGGTTGTCGAATGCTGGCGACGGGGGAGGGGAGGGTTCAAGATCTATGCGAGCGGATTCGTCACCGCAAGGAAGTGAGCCATAAATCGTCGCATAGGAACAGGGTTAACACTTTACTTGACACCACTTTTTGTGACCAAAACATGAAGTTTCCATATGGCCCTCCTGTACTGAATGGAGATGACAATACTAGACCATACTAAAATATACCCATCCTTCATGTTCATAGCCTCCTTAGGTCTCAAGATCCTGTGGGTGTATCTGAATCCGCCTACTTACTTTGCGTTACACATGAAGCTCCTTGGCCATGCAAATGTATGCTCCGGACATGGCCAACCTGTCAAAGTAATGTTGCAGCTCTTGCCAACAACATTATCGGTCGGCACACGTTCAGGATGTCCGGGACAGGACAGCTCCCCGCTTCTTGGAGCCATATCAATTAGTCCTAATTTATAGGCTGCATTACCTGAACGATATCTCTTCAGCAGCTTTCTGCACAGCCTTGCTGATGATTCTTCACGGCCTTGCCGATGCCTTCTCCACAGCCTTGCCGATGCCTCATCCGCATCCTTATCGATGCCTTCTCCACAACCTCACCGATGCCATTTACACAGCCTTGCCGCTCCACAGCCTTGCCGATTCCTCATCCACAGCCTTGCCGATTCCTCATCCACAGCCTTGCCGATTCCTCACCCACAGCCTTGCCGATGCCTCATCTGCATCCTTACCGATGCCTTCCCCACAGCCTTGCCGATGCTTCCTCAACAGCCTTGCCGAGGTCTTCTTCTCCACGTCAAACTTCTCTCGCCACCATCACGGTGCGAGGAGTGCGGCATGGTGTGGAAGGCCATCTGTGCATGTGGTGAGCTCATGAGGTGTTATTTTCCTCGTCAACCCTCCCTCACTCCAGTTACAAATTATCTTGCGGAATCGTAAAGTAAACTGAAACTATCAACAACCGAGAGATGCTCCCTCGCCCCTCGCGTCCTTAAGCACCTTGACGTCGCATACACCATGACGTGAGACTCCTTCAACGCAAACGTACACTTTCATTAGCGTTGCCTACAAAACCCACTCGCTTTAAAGGCAGCGCAAATGACCTCTATGGTCCGGCACGCCTCTAAGCTCACCCCCACCCCCCATCCCACCCCACCTCCACCCCCTGAGATGTCATAGGCGGTGTCCGTGGGCTGCTGCGCAACACTGGTAGATGGTGGTCCCCATTTTGTCACTCTAGCTAGTGCATTGTCGGACTTTTCGAAAGTTGTGGTTCGTTGATTTGTGCGAAATACGCAAGCACAACTTGGGCACACAAAACCCTCAGGTGGGAAAAAAGTTGTTGGATAAGTGCTTTCCCATGTTATGTGGTGACGTTTCTGCACGGTTCAAGCTACATATCAGGAGTGAACGGTAGAGATATTGGTTCTTTATGCGTTGGAAAACCGCTTAGCAACATAAATATTTGCGGACAAACACAGCAATGTCTACCCGCCCATATAGGCAATTGACATAGGTAACATTCAAATCCACAACTGGTAGCATTTCTTAAAACCAGGGTTAACACAGTGAAACAAGTGAAGCTATCTTTGAGGGCAGAAGCAAAGATGTTTTTAAAAGCCAAGGGATATATTTTATTGTATGAACTCCGCAGTTCTGGCCAGGTACCAAATTGCCGGCTTCTGACAACACTCATTTACACTCATCACTCACCGATCTTCCATCGTCTATGCTGGTTTACAATGAAATGAGAAGCCGAAACAATCTGCAGCAGAAGTGAAGTGCTAGACACAGGTTATGTCAGTGAGAACATTGGATATTGCTACGGACGGATGATTCCCGTCATTTTCTGACCGATAAAAACGTCAATCAACTGCTGTAAGGTTTTTGCAGCACTCGAGACACCAGTGTAATCCATCCAAGTGGGGAATTGGTCAGAGAGCGCTGATGTTTATGTCCGTCTGGAGATCTGCCGAATGGAAGTACATCGGCGCATTAGCACGAGCCCCTTGACATTTCTGCATCTCCAGGTGTGGGGGAGGGGCAGGACAGCGCGTGTGGTCTGCCATCAGCCACACGTGCTACCCCCACGCCCGGGCCAAGTGTCCCCCCTTCCCAACTCATCGTCGTCAAATGCCGCCGTTATCGAGATATTTTGAAGGATGTCGGCGGGACACTGGCGGCCGGCGTCGGCGGCCGTCAGTGCGAAAACGACCGCCCAATCTGGCAGCGCCGCTCCATCACCTGGTGCGTTGGATCTCTCCGCTCGAGCGGCCACCCCGGCACGAGTCTAAACTCTCACGTAGAGACGACGAATAAATTAGCACATGTCAGCCGTCGTCGGCGCTGTCGCGACGGCTCGTCCCTCGCAAATACGCCGGATAATCATGTGGTGCGGCTCTCCCCACGTGCGTTTCCCCAGCTGGGTATCCGTCACCTGACACTTAATGTGTCAACTGACACAAACACGCGCTGACGCCGGCGCCGGCATCTGTGTTTAACTAAACCAGCACCAGGGGGCCGCCATATGCCACCACGATAACTAAAAAAAACACGCTGGAAAAAGATGGCATCGGGCGAGACGCTCGTCAAATTCCCACTATCTGCGATCCGGCATGATCTCGGCGAATTAAGCGCGGCTTTGTCGTCTCGACGTGTCGGGGGAGGAGAAGGGGGGGGGTACCCACGCCGACCGTCGTCACCACCTGGTGTCTGTTGTCTCGCCGATTACCGTCGGCATAATCCGCGGCGGCTGGCACATGCCACGGGTGCCACACGGCGCACGACACAGGGCCCAGCACACATACGTATATATATATATATATATATATATATATATATATATATATATATATATATATATATATTTTTTTTTTTTTTTGTGTGTGTGTGTGTGTGTGTGTGTGTGTGTGTGTGTGTGTGTGTGTACATATGTATATATTGACTATATAATGGTAACTTTCGGATGTCAATACGTTTACGCTACGAATCATCTATGTTCCTTCTCAAAACCTGTCAATTCACCTCCCACAACGCCCAAATGACAACAAAAATGTGGTAAACTTCAGTCTGATAAACCCTTACATCCAACAAATTCACACCGTTTATACACGACGGATCTCAAGACTCAATTTGGAGTAGCTGGGCGCGAACTTCGCCAAAACAGAAGCTAATGTCATGGATGGCTTGCAGAATGCTTCATGTGAGACGTCATCTACCACCAAATAGCCAAGAAATCAAATTTTGTGGGTGTTGCATTGAAGGGCAATATTTCAGCATGTCAGTAGATGGACATTGAATATTTCGAGGCATCACCTTGCAAGATTTCCTCCAATTTTGATAGTCTGAGTATGCCGCCGATTTTCCATAATAATGTATGACGTCATTCATCCAGCGGTTAAAAATGAAAGCACAGGCCACGTGCTGGTGGTCACATTTTCCATCAGCATAACATTAATCTGTCTATTTGGAGTGTAGGGAAAACAAAGGTGCAAACTTCAGGATATGGCTACCTTGGTCCATCCCTGAAGTTAGTTCTTACGGCTTTAGAGCGTATCGACTAGTTTGGTCATGTAGCGCCCATGGTCCATCCCTGAAGCCAACAGTTCTAAAAACACGGGATTCGTTGACAGATGCTGTTGACGTTGACAAGTTGCAAAGGTCATAAATTCCAAAGTTCTGGCTAGGACAGGTCACAGATAATGCACAAATAACCTCAAAGCTTGAAATTTCCTAGTCCACCCCTTACTTCATGAATAAGGAGAAGCCTAATATGGTACCAATTCATCCCGGAACATAGCTGGAACATAAATCAGGACCGAACACTCGTCATGTCAACTAAACTGTTTTGGGTGAGGAGCTGGTGGTTGTTGTGTGCCGCCTATTGTGTGTGCTGCCCTTTGGTCCTCGGATGCCCAATCGAGATCGATCACGCACGTTGTTGTCGGCTGTACGCTGACAGTACACCATTCACGACATCGGAACGCCTTCGGTTGATCACCGGGGATGTTTTCGGCCAGCTTTTCAGCCTTCACTTCTGCCGACAAAGAAGCCCGACTGGAGTTGGTCCCCTGGTGCGAACGTTCAGTCGCGGTGTCTCGCAGAGTAAGAAAAATGATGGCGCATATTATTGTTTAATTGCCGGTAATTGCAGAATAGATCCCTCAATTACGCCGCTCGTTGTGTGGAGGTGCTCCTCCCGCTGCTGACGGCCTCCTGATAAAGACAGAATGTCGGCCGAAAAGGATGATTCGTCTATTAATTTGCCCGCCGTTTGGTAAGGGAAACGTGCCGACGTCAGAGCAAAAACTGGATCGCCGTGTCTAGGGGAATAGAAAGTGGAACAGTCAGTTTGAAGCGTTTTGGCGCCAAGGAGGCGCGCCAACCGTCAGCCGTCTAACGACTTCATTCGAACGCATTTCCGACGGCTCTCTCGGATATTCCGAAGCGTCGGCGCTCCTCGATACCAGTCATGCCGAAACCGCCGGTGGTGGCTAGACAGACTGCACGAACAGCCGGCTTCCGGCTCGTCCAGCCGCCGGAGTGGGAACCAAACAACAATACATACGAAGAAAGCGCGTAGGACACAAGTATGTAAGACAAAGTTCGTAATGGTACAAGTACTTCGAGTTTTTAGTTTTTAAAGGTAAAAGTGCGTAGGAAAGCATCGGAAAAAATATTGGTAAAGGTAAGATTACGTCAACACAAAAGTTCGTAATGATAAAAATACGTCAAGATAAAAGTTATAAGGGCGAAAATGAGCTGGACCAAACAACTCACTACACCATGACGCTGTTACTGTTTAACTCTGCTGGGGATTGCATGTATTTAATTATGTCTCTGAGTTGCACGGGAGCACATTAATCTTGGGCATCTAAGCCTCTGGATATCCAGCATTAACTCCTACCGAGAATGTGACACTCAGTGAGGGGTGTACGCAGCAGAGCGGTACTTAAGGCGGAATGAGTTGTCTTTTCGAACGAATTGACAATATCGAGCATACCATCCACTTTGAACAAAGTATATGAAGCATATAGCTGCGAGCGTGAGCATGCGACACATTCTGACAAACTTCACTGTCATGTGAGATTTTGCCTTAGGAAAGTTTGTCCCCATTAATTTTTGTCCTCATGACTTGATTCATACCAACGTTTGCCCTTGCAAACTTCTGTTCGATCCTTTTCCTCCACGAATATTTTGTCCAGATAACTTTATCGATTCGTACCGTTTTGCTTTACTAACTTTATACCCGAGATACCTTTTCCATTTCAAACTTAGGTCAAATTACCTAAGTATCGTATGTGTTATACGTACTTCTTCCATGCAAACATTTGGCCCCGCTACGAGGACGCAACCGGGTAAAGCTGCTAGAAGAAACCGGAAATGTTCGCGTTGGAACGTCTTCTACAGACCATCTTACTCTGCGTTCTTTAGTAAGGAGGCAGTTTGCTTCATAGTTAGACCGTCTGTACCCTTCCATGACATGTGTGAATAGTGGCAGTGTCGTGGCCAACCGCTGATATGTAGGGAATAAACATCGTGCGAGACCAATAATATTTTCATAATTGCAGGTGGCAATCGTCATCACCGTCCCTTTAACAACATCCTCCATATCCCTATCTTTCTTTTCGTGCCAATGTGTCCTTACCTGTCCCTGTCTCTGCCCTTGTCTCTGCTTCCCTGGCTGCAGCCGCCTGGGTGCAAACATTTTGCACAAAGCCACCACTAGTTTCATCCTGGTGACGCCCTTGACCAGAACCGTCTGAAACCTCCTCTGGTTGCATCCTGGTGACACTCAAGGCAAGCAGCGTGTGAAACCTGTTCTACTGATTGCACCATGGTGAGGCCCTTGACCAGGAGCGTTTGAACCCTCTCTTGATTTCATCCTGGTGACGCCCTTGGCCAGGGGCGTATGAAACCTCTCCTACTGGGTGCGTCTTGGTTACACCCTTGGCTGGGAGCGTTTGATACATCCCCTGATTTCATTCTAGTAATGCACTTGGCCAAGGGCTCTTCATTCCTCCCAAAGCGGTTATATCCCAGTGACACCCTTGGCGTTTTAGGCCTCCCTTGGTTGCATCGTTGCGACGCGCTGGTCAGTAGACGCCCTGATCAGTAGACGCCCTGGTCAGCGACCTCCTTGACCCAGCTCGGTGACCCTTGCATTGACAAGGCCGGCTGCATAAACTATTGATGTCAGGGGTGTCATCAACATGATATATTCTTTCAGCGTATATTTTGCTGGCATGACTTACCGTCGTGCGTTCAGACTGATGTGTGACGTTGAGGTGCGACGCGGAGGTGGTCAGGCGGAGGTGTGACATTGAGGTGTGACGCGGAGGTGGTCAGGCGGAGGTGTGACATTGAGGTGTGACGCGGAGGTGGTCAGGCGGAGGTGTGACATTGATGTGTGACGTTGATGTGTGACGCGGAGGTGGTCAGGCGGAGGTGTGACGTTGAAGTGTGACGCGGAGGTGGTCAGGCGGAGGTGTGACATTGAGGTGTGACGCGGAGGTGGTCAGGCGGAGGTGTGACGTTGAGGTGTGACGCGGAGGTGGTCAGGCGGAGGTGTGACGTTGAAGTGTGACGCGGAGGTGGTCAGGCGGAGGTGTGACGTTGAAGTGTGACGCGGAGGTGGTCAGACGTGAGGTGGTGAGGTGTGAAGTGTGACGCGGAGGTGGTCAGACGGAGGTGTGACGTTGAAGTGTGAGAGGGCGGAGGTGGCAGTGTCGGGAGGTGGTGGGGGGTGTGGTGAAGTGTGAGAGGGCGGAGGTGTGACGTTGAAGTGTGACGCTGATGTGGTCAGGCGGAGGTGTGACGTTGAAGTGTGACGCGGAGGTGGTCAGGCGGAGGTGTGACGTTGATGTGTGACGCGGAGGTGGTCAGGCGGAGGTGTGACGTTGAAGTGTGACGCGGAGGTGGTCAGACGGAGGTGTGACGTTGAAGTGTGACGCGGAGGTGGTCAGGCGGAGGTGTGACGTTGAAGTGTGACGCGGAGGTGGTCGGCGGAGGTGTGATTGAAGTTAGATGGTGCGGAGGTGTGCGTTGATGTGGGGGTGGTCAGGCGGAGGTGTGACGTTGAAGTGTGATGCGGAGGTGGTAGGCGGAGGTGTGACGTTGAAGTGTGACGCGGAGGTGGTCAGGCGGAGGTGTGACGTTGAAGTGTGACGCGGAGGTGGTCAGGCGGAGGTGTGACGTTGAAGTGTGACGGGAGGTGGTCGGGGAGGTGTGACGTTGAAGTGTGATGCGAAGGTGGTCAGGCGGAGGTGTGATGCTGCCTCGACGGCTATCACAGCTTTTACCGCACCAACCGTTTCCCATGAACATCTGGCATGCGTATGCGCAGGCGTGTATGAACATTTGTGTGCAGGAACCTTTTCCCATAGGTATTTTAGACTTAACAAACTTTTGCTTACGAACTTGCGAGATTTACTTTAGTTTATCAACTGCTGTCCTGCGTAACACACAACTAACGTTTTTCTTTGCGCACTTTCTCAAGGAAACATTTATTTTTCGATGCGAGCTTTTTGCGACATTAACTTTTGTCCTGCATCGCCCGAGCCGGCCTGTCCTGCGGGGAGATGTGAGACACGAGGTCGGTATTCCGCGCTGACCGAGCTCCCCGCCCTGACCGACCTCCTCGCGCTGGCCGACATTTCCGCGCTGATCGACCTCCTGCGCTGATCGCCCTCCCGGCGCTGACTGACCTCCCATGGCCGAAGGCCGCACCAGGCGTACGTTGCGCCTGGCCGCCGTGCGCCTAGCCGTAGCGAGGCCCCGAGCGCGCCTGATGGTAAGACAGGCGGCCGGTAGGCGTCCGCGACGCGACCGGCCGGCCGATCGCGCAGAAGGCGATCTCGCGACGCGGCCGCCGCGGCGCGCCGGCCCTCCCCCATTGAACAAACATATCAATTAGGCCCGCCGGGCCGACTATCCTGCGCACATCAGCGTCCGGCTTAATTGTTAAACTGGCTCCAGGATGCGGACGGCGATAGCGGCACGCCGGCGCGTTCTCACGCGCAGCGACCGCGCGTCTCCATGGCGACCGCGCGCGCCGCAGTCGCGTCCCCGGTCCGCGGTCCATCTCTCCGCCCCGGCAGTCGGACGGCGCTCCGATCTGCCAGCCAGAGGAATTCGCCCTGCGTGCGCGACGCACGCACTGGCCCTGGCCGCCGCTCTGCTGCGGCCGCCGAGTCGGTGTTTCGTGACGCGGGTCCGTCTGCTTGTGGGCGGTCCATCTGCACGGCGACGTGTTGTTTACCAACACAAAAAAAGCCGACAAAATTGTGTGGGGCGGGGATGACCGAGTGGTTAAGGTGTTGGGCTCTGGGTACCAAAGGTCCCAGGTTCGACACTAACGCCGCTCGGAACATTTCCAAATCCCGCGGCCCACTGGCGAAGTAGTGTGGGCGGCGCCATTAGCCGTGAATGTGCATGCAGTGCGTCGTGAACCACTCAATAAACAGACGGGACAAAATTGTTCTGCAGAGCTGAGCGCTTGCGGTCGATTGCTGGCGAGGGATCGGCGTGCTAAATGTCAGATATCCACTGTTAAATGGCCTGGGCGGATACGGGGCGGGGGCAGGCACTGGGGGAATGTGTCGCCAAGGTTGCACCCCTGCAACCGGCAAAGGCGCCCCTCCAGGTGGGCTCAACGGATTTGTTTGCCCATTTTAGTTTGTAGGCTCTCAGTTTATATTTGAGACGAAAAGGCGGCCGTATGCAACATTGTCGAGTGCATTCCCTCCCCCGTCCTGAACGATTTTTTTCCGCTGAAGGCTCCCTCCGAGGAAATTTTCCGCTCATGAAAATTCTTGAACTACCTTTACTAAATGAGGGGCGATGGAAAACACTAGCGTAACTATCTATTATCACCATTCCTCACCCTTGTGAGCAATGTACTCTATTCTGGGCTTGTCATCGTGTGTACGGTCGGTAAATATAATGTTTTCCTGTGCACTGCAATGTCATTTGCCTACCTTATCTCCTCAGTATCGTTGTGGATGCTCATGAGCCGATTGGCATCATAGTGCGACAGAGATATGAGGAGACTGAGCCGACACCCCCCCCCCCCCCACACACACACACATACACGAAGAACAACCCCCAATGACTCAACTGGTGGCGGTGGCTGTATTTTTTGGAAGATGGGAAATTTACCACAATTCATCAAAAACACACGTTTGTCTTCCTCATTCATTATTTCTCGACAAGCGCACGGTTCTCATGCCTGTTGCCGCATATTTCGCTAAAAAGAAAATCGCATCCCTTTAAGCTCTCTCAGGTTAGTTCGACCCGCGGCATTTTGAACATGAGAAGACGGCCGAGTTTAGGTTATGCATTAAGACGCTTTGATGCACGGCAGACCTTTAAGAGACCTTTCTCCGCGGCGACCACAGGGAGACAGAGGTCCATTAAGATATTTTGTTCTGAGGAACAAATGGTGAATTTGTTCGACTCAAGCTTAATGTAAATGGTGACGCAGAATTACGAAAACCTCCAGTTATATCGATTTTGGTTTAGTAGTCGCCTGAGGACAAAACACGACAGTGAGAAGAGGTCTATTTTCATATGATAGCTGGAGGGGCATAGGTCGAGGGGTAGTTGCATGCTCACTAACGGCAGAGGCTAAATATCCTCATGAACAGTCTTAAATTCCATAAGCCAAGTTCACTACGTCATGAACTGTTAAATGCTCTCAATTATTTTTTAGAGTAAGGGGCCATCAGATAGGAGGACGGTGTTTGTAGCAGTTTTGTTATGTTGTGTATGCAAGTGTTGTCCAACCAGTTGAAATAGCTTAGCTGCTGTCCCAAATGCCGCTAGAAGAATATCCAGGGCTAAGTTCTTTGAATTGCCTAAATGCATGGATAACTCCGATCTGCTTCAGGCTCCGTGCCACCTGTGTTTGGGTGGTGCTCCATTCTGTTCCAGTAATGACCTTCCCTCAATAAAACAATGGCGGAAATTTGGCAGTTCTTGGCGTAGCGAACTTGGCGGTTTGGCGTTTTGGCAATATCCATGGAGATGTCTATCCTCAGCCCCCAGCCCATCCCTCTTCGCAATACATTGCATAATAATAGCACTGCAGCGACGCGCTATCCTTCCGGTACAGATGAGGCGTCTCTAGGCGCTGTCGATTATTAAATCAATTCGGTATTTTTCCCTGCTTAGGTCGCGAGCCTGGACGTGCCGCGAATATGCTGACAATTTGCTGGCGACTGAGATCTACACACAGATATGACGCAAAATTGTGTTGCACTTTGAATAATTGATGTAGTTTAGCCCAGTTTGGCATCAACTCGGTGGCCAAAATTTCGCTTCGCTATTCACATTCAGAGCGGCGTATTGTGTGGAAGGCACGCAAAACATCCCTTCATCCCGTGCGACTTCGCTTGACCCGACCCGTGCTGTCTGTCGCGCAAGGTTAGTGATACCATCAAGCTGGCGGAAGAAGCGTGGGAGTTTGAAGTGTTAGAAGTACAAGAAATAAAGAAGGTAAAGTGAGATGCAATGTGTACCGCATGTGCTGTGTCTTGTGGACGGGGTGTTTGAGATATGCTCCACCGACGAAAGAAGCGGTTGAGACTTGACTCTTTCGTTAAGAATTTGATAAGGCTGGGAACAGAATAGGCACATGCTGTGTTTTGTGATTTTGACCTTTCCTGTTCTGCTGTTGTCATGTAATTGGCGCGAGGTTATAATAGCCATAAGTCCATTGTGGATTACCCCGATAAAAAGCCTGTGTCTGCGTCTGTGTCTGCAGCTGAAAACCACCCGAGCGCCAGGAACGTTATTTGAGCAACATCACGGAGCAGGAAGTTTTGCTCAGATCGATAAAGTACAACTGGAGACAACTGGTGTGTGCACGGATGGGTCGATCCTAGACGTGGATCCGGTTTGGCCCGGGCGGACACCACCTGGGCTGCTGTTGGCGCTGAGTACCTAAATTCGTCGTAGAGACCATCTTGTTTATACTTGGTTTGTATGGGACACAACAGGTCTGGAGACTGGTGAGTGGTCTCTTCGCTGCTAGCCATAATGGACTTTGTAATGGCTGTCTAATGGATGTAGCCTGCGCGAGTGTTTGTGTCGCAGAGGTTAGTTAGTTGTTAGGGGTTTAGGGCGCATCAACTGCAGTGGTTATACAACGCCCAAAATGTCGCAGAGGATATTCGTTTATTTTCATCAGCCATTGCATAACGTTGACTGCCAGACTGTAAATAGCTAATTTTCATAGCTCACACAGTATTAGTTAACTAGGTATATCTGTTACCATTTCCTCATGCTACTTCCTCACTAAACGCCAAGTCGAGCTCCCGTTCAAGTGGAGCAAACATCTGGTATCCAGAGTCAAATCTGGTATATGACGAGCCCCGGCCCACTTCCACGGTGTGGGACCCGGCCGAGAGCCGGCCAAATTGGCGGTGCTGTAGTCGGAGGGACACTCGCCCGGTGTGCGCGCACTGCGTCCAGCTGGTGCCGGCGGGTCCCCCCCCCGAGCGTGTCATTACGCTCCCGAGTCCCACGGGAAGCGGCGGACGCCGGTGGCTTCTGCGGCGCTCTCAGACGCGGCCGGCAGGGGGAGGGGGGAGGGGCGGCGGATGGCCGCTGATTTACGACGGCCAGTAGAAGACGCCGCCAGTGGCGGAGCCAGGCACACGACTGGCGGGGGGTTTGTCGCGCACGGGGAAGAGCCGCAAATGACGAACTGGCAATTGCAAAATTGGCAAACCTTTAATTTCTGAACTCGCCTGAAGTGGTCGCTGTTCGAAGCGATGTTTCTTGTGGTGCGCCCCGTATCGCCATATTGTTACTCTAAGACCGGTAGAAACTACAAAAAGAACAGGTTTATTACACACAAATCGCTCGGGAAGCATAAGCCGTTCTATCGTCCCTCTCTAGATGTGCCAGTGGGCTGTGTCATGTTTCAATGGGCTGAGCCCTGCGCCAGTGGGCCTGTAGCAAAAATTTGTTGGGCGCTGAAGGGGGGGGGGGAGGGGTCGAGGTGCACTCGATTATACCTTTTCCTCTGAGTACGTTATTCCTCCCAGGATAGAGTCCCTGGTTTGAAAATCCACTCGGTGCGCAAAATCGGACGGTGCGCACTCGAGCATCCTCGGAGGAGCTCCTTTTCCAAGACATGCGCCCCCTTACCACGGTGGTGACCGAAGATTCCCCATGCTCCCCCTCCTACATCCGCTTCTATCGCGAACCGGACATGAGCTGTCCTCGAGTTGCCACCTTCCCTCAGTAAATAGACATGTTTACCACTGCCGCAGCCGCTCAACGTAAAATCGGTGGCCAGTGGACAGTGGCAAGGACTTCCGCCCGACGTTTTCCTGTCGCCCAATGTCAGCCACATGACAACTGATGATGCGCTACAGCAGCGGAGGCCACGGTAGCTCAGTTGGTAGGGCGTCTGACTCTTGATCGCAAGATTGTGGGTTCGAATCTCACAACCGACGGCATTTACCGAGTCCACCCGCGACAAATCGGCGTGAGAGGTCGGCGACGGTATATAACCTAGCGGTTGGATGCGTCGTAAAAGAAGTCGAGGTTCTTCTTCTGCACTGCGGCATCAATATCCGGATTCGGTAAATATTGTAGCTACACAGACGTGTCGCCTGGCACGTCATCGTTCACTCCTGCACCCGGTAAGTCTGATTGCGTGACACGTCAGCGTACGCTCCCGCCTCTGGTAAGTATGATCACGTGACACACACACATGTTTGCTTCGGCAGCTATCCGACGTGCTGCGAGTTGTTCCATTGACCTAGGCATTCACCAGAAATCAGATTCATCAGTACTGCACGCCACAATGCTACAATTGTTGTGTTAGTTACGTACACGTCCTGGCACCATTTTCCAGCTGGGATATTTCCAGGGGAAGAGAGTTGCCAGCGAGTTTAAAGAATGTACTGCCAGTTACCATCTTGAAAGTAATGTGATATACCAGTATGTAACATGGACCCCACCAACAACTGTGGAACGTTCTGATTTAAGGGTCTCGGGTCACATTTCAAACAACTTATGCAACTTATTCGCAGTCAACAAAATGGGGTTAATGTTAAGTGTTTAATCACGCCCTGCAAGGAGAGGGATAGAGGACAGGGTACGTAAACCTCCCCTAAGGTTGTTCATATTTAAACACCTCATTTTCACATCGATCTCAAGTGACGAAGCAGCCTGTCGAAGCAGTGTAGCATTTGATCCTGGGCGGGCTGCATGACCACTGCAGTCGATGCGCTCTAACCCCTGACTAACCCCCCACCCAATCCTGCGCGGAGTTTGACTGAGTTGGCCGGGTGAGGCCACTGACACGGGATCACCTCACGTGACGTCATGCGAACTCATGTGACGCCTTGCAATTGGTTCGCCACCTGGTAAATGTCGGCACAAAACTCGAATTCAACGAACATCAATTTACCATATATGGAGCTAGTGTGTTTTCATTGGCAGTTTCTGCAATATATTTGGACTCGACTCAGTTCGATAACATTGCCTAGACCTAGATGACCAGGCTGGACGTGACCTGATCACAGGTCACCTGCCAATTGTTGAGATTACGATACAACTCACCATAATATGCATCCATAAATACATTGCACTTGCAAACCATCAAGAAAAAGCGGCAACGTTCGCCAGGCGATGACAATTGACGTGCTTCCAAAAGCACAGATATCCTAGAATTCGGTAGTGCGACATACAGTTACTCCTCGCTAGGCGAAGAGGTTGATGCACCACCTGAAGTTCCTTGCGACCACGGAGCAAGGGGCGCGTCAGCACGTAGCCGCTTACATAAGTCAGAATCACATCCCCTGCCCAGCTCAAGATATACGAAATTTAGAGATGCCATGCCGAACCACCACCTATGACGTCATGAGAGAAAACTTGCCAGATCTTTCTCTGCCGAAATCGTGATTTTCTGGCAATTAATATCGCTTATTGTCGCCACATGCCCCGTGTTACATGTAGCAGCGCGATTGACGACTCAGCTAATTTGCTTTCACAGGCTATTGACTTTACCGAAGCTATTCAAGAGTTTTAATGCAATTTGGTACAGGATGACCTTTTCGAGTTCTGTATCACTCTGGGGATAACTTTGACATTGAAGCTGACCTTGACATTATTTTGTACCTCTTGGTACAATAACTTTGTGAACTTGGTCAGTGCCATGAAGTGCAACATATCGCCCATCTTCAGTATCCTAAGACACTGGGGCATACTAAGACAGTATTATAAGATGCTTGAACATGCTAACTCAGTGTTCGATGATACTGGGACGTACGAAGTCAGTATCCCAATATACTGGGACATACTAAGTCAGTATTCCAAAATAATTGGACATACTAAGTCAGTATTCCAGGATACTGGAGCAGGCTAAGTTGAACATTCCAAACACTTATTGGGCACTTCCTTTACACAGAGGATGATTAAACGTGAAAATGTATCGGTTTAAAAGAGAAAATGTCATTTAATCTTGTCTAGGTCAACCAGTGTCTCAACGTATCAAAATTGGATATCAATCGTGAAATCTTATCACGTGCAAAACACCAGCTTTCTTCTATTTCGCTAACGCTCCACGTTTGAAGACGCTAAAGAGTCGCAACACCTCTCTCCTGCACTGCAGGAAGTGGCGCAATGTCGGCCCCGGGCGGGGGTCAAGCCGTGTTGTTTGAGGCAGCGCAGTGCTCTTGCGCCCCACAGATCTCGCCTCCTGGACTGTACCCTGGCATGGAAACATCCGCACGCTGCAGGAACAACGACTACAGATCAGCAACACTGGGGATTCCATCTCTTTCAATCGATTCACCCCATCGCCTATATTCGAACCAACATTCGCTCTTTTTCCAATGGCAGAACCCCGCATAGCGAATTCCCCGAAACACTATCAGCCACCACCACAGCACAGAACGTACAGCCGTCGCTGAACACTTCGCTACTTATTATGCTGACATTTCATCAAACACCGAATACTCACAACACTGCCACACACCTTCGCAACACGTGTCATCTGCGACTTCACCTACGATGACTCTGAACCCTACAACGTCCTATTCGCCCTATATGAACCAAGTTTATCTCCCTCAACATTACTTAACATTACTGTTGGTCCCGACCAGTTCACAAACTCTCTCTCTCTCTCTCTCTCTCTCTCTCTCTCTCTCTCTCTCTCTCTCTCTCTCTCTCTCTCTCTCTCTCTCTCTCTCTTCCATCACGTATCTGACTCGGGAAGAGACAACCTTCCTTCAGAGCTAAGTCAATTCTGATCCGATGGTACTTCCCCTACCCCAAGTACCTTTGGTTCACCAAAGGTACCTGGGGATGATAGCGCTATCCACCTTTAGTCAACCAGATAGCGCTATCATTCCTCCCGCCAAGTTTCGCAAGCCTCGAACTCTATCCTCTAGCTATCGCCCCAGCCCTGGGGTCGGCGCCCTGGGGTCAGCACCATGAGCTCGACACCCTGGGCTCGCCACTATGAGGTCTGCATCATGTGGCCTGAAGCGCGCACTGCTTCGGCGTGAGTTCACCAAGTGACAGTTGAGAGTGGTACGCGCTATAAGCGCCGCATCTGACGAACGACCAACCTATCACCAGGGCTATCCGGGATCGAGAGCCGACCTTCGGGCGTGCGATGCTGAATAGATTTGCCGTGGCAACACAGTCGGGTGGGTATGCGAGCCTACCGTCGCAGATGGATAGTCGGCCGACACTGGCCAAACCGTAAAGTTATAGGACTGATGGACACGTCGCACCACCTGGTCTACGAAAGAGTCAGCTTCGCGGCGCGGGCGGAGGATCTAACGTCTAACTGCACAGACGAATTAGACACCGCTATCGCGCGATAAGGGCTGTCCGCGCCGCGTCAAGGAATCGGCCAAATAATAGCCAAAGCTGTAGTATGTAGTAGAATGTAGTAGGATGTCATGGCAGAAGTAATCCGACGGCAACAACGAAGTGAGATTTTAAGTGCGATTTTCCAGAAGCGAGTAAATGAGGTTAAAGACGCGAACGGAGACAGGGCAGGACAGCCGGGCCGCCAGGCCCCTCGCCACGGGGAGACGGGGGGGGAGGTGGGGAGATAAGGAGGCGGGCCGGACGCGAGTCACAACAGGTCGACAGTTCAGTGATCCACCGCCAGGCGGAGTAGGCGCGCTGGAGTAGGCGCGCACGAGCTGAGTGACGCTACCTCCGGTGGTAGTAGACTGCCCGTGGTAGTAGCACAACCTACCGCCGCGTTGGGTGATCGGCCGATGCCAACCAGCATGAAGTTATAGGACTAAAAGACATCTCGTGCACCCCGGTCGACGAGGAGAGTAGGCTTTCTGGTTCTTTGTGGAACTTGGGCTAGTCGTGATTAGCGGCTTCAGTCGCTTTGTTCTTCTCTTATATTATCCTCCCTTTATAGGCCTAACCCAGATGGGCCGCTGTGGCTCTTATTAACCCGCGCCGTCTTTTCGGTCAGATCCTCACACCCCGTCTCGGGGGTGGGGGTATAGTAACCCCTCTAAAATCCAAACTAAGCATCGCACGAAAATGAAAGAGGTGTCACCGGAAAACGCTCGACGAGTAGGGTCCGGATCCACCACCAAAACAATTTTCCCTAAAAGTGACGTCACAACGGGGGCTAGATTTTCACGACTTTTCACGACTTCCATTATGTTTGTGGCTTTGGGGAGTTCATTTTGGTGATATTTGAAGAAAAAAAAAATATTTTGAATCAGAAAAGGACAGAGAAATCGACCAGAGCCATAGCATTTTTTGGCCGCCCAAAAATAAAAAGGTAAATTTTTTGAAATGTCAAATCATTTTAGAGTTTTCAAGTTTTCTTGAAGTTTCCTTTTCCAATGGGTAGAACAGACCGATAAACGTTGTTGGAAGTCATCTTGCACTAATAAAAAAATGCCTACTTTTGCCAGAATCTTCGATTTGAACTGCAATAGGCAAATATGCAAAAATTTTGTGTAGTTAAAAACGGAAAAAAATGGCAAATTCTTCTCGTACGTTTTATTGCATCCCTAAAGATAAGCAAACGCTGAAAGTTCCATTAAAATATCTGTATCTGTTAAACCGTGAGGACTGGTTTAACTTTTTTGGACGTGACCTCACTTGACCTTGACTAACTCGTTGACCGTAGATGTCCTGACTTCAAAATGTTGACACAACATGCCAAATTGATGTGGGAAAAGGTATGCCAAATTTGGACGCGCTGCCACGCGCCGTTCGTTCCCTATCCACGAAACACCTGAGGGAGGCGGTTGAAGACCCCCCCCCCCCGAGACGGGACGGGTTAAGCACATGATGCACATGGAGCCTTAGCACATGATGACTCTGACTGTATGACTCCGAATGACACCATATGCTGTAATTTACCACTGGAAAGCATCTCAGCGATGCAAAGCAAATGATAGACCTGGTCAGGTCAGATGGTTCGGTATTCGCGGCTTGAGCATCTTTCCAAAACAAGCACCATCCGAAAGAGTAAAAGCTGTCGAAGATCTCCGACGAGCTATGAAATACCCGAAGGTGTCAAAAATGTATTCACACCACCATACCACCACCACAGGCTGAGGGCCTGTATAATTCGGAAGGCCTGGTGGAACTAAGTCAGCATTTTTTTTTAACGAGAGCTTTCAATAGCATAGCAGCCACATCCCGGTTGGTGCGCTGGAAACATTTCAACGGACGATGTGGCTGATACTTCGGACGGAATGGCTGGCAGTATCCATGGTCCGGTAGCTGTTCAGGCTATTTCTTGCGGCCAACGTGTTCGATTGATGATGCTGTACGAGCACCGGGCCTCAAGTGGCTAAGCATAAGCTGGCCAAGCTACCGGTGTGCCAAGGGAAGGAAAGAGTGTTTCGAGCATCCAGAGAGCGATGAGGAAGCAATTGTCGGGCCAATCTCATGCTGAGCAGTCCCAATTCAATCGGCTGTGAGCGATTCGTGCTCAGTTATATAAAGCATGAACTCGCCACTCAACATGGAAAAGACTGAGATTCCCTGGATTCAGAATATTTGTGGAATTAATAGGTCTCAGTCACACAGCAGTCAACGATTCGCCGTTCCACCGTGCGGAGTTCTCGGCAAACGTTCATGAACAGTGTTGCGAACACTTAGCCAAATCAAAATGGATCCCTCAACGGTCGTCTAAGCCGGGCAGCGAATAGCCAGAATAGCCAGCCACGCTTGCCAAATGCCACCGAAATGTTCACATTGCACAGGCAGAGCAAGCGCACATATCCAGTGCAAGCAACTCACAGGGATACACTGGACTGGGGCAACACCGAGCGCCCATCATCTCGACGCCAATGAAAACATTTTGTAAACCTGTCGACATGTGTCTAAACATCGAAATGTGTATAGACATATGTCTAAACATCAAATATGTGAAAACTCACCGCCGTACTCTGATAGTTTCTGTTTCAGACGCGGCCAGCAATACCACGACAACGCTCTTAACCCTCAACCGGCTCGAGAGTCACGTGCACTAGTGTCACTCAGTGCCCCTGGTACCTCGCCAGAGTGACCTGACAACACTCCTGTCACTGAGAACCGACCCGGAGACAAGACTTGATGACCGACTCGGACACGTCACAATGAGTGCCCGCCCGCAGACAGCACACTGGGTGGATACCCACTCAGTGTGTTGTCTCTGGATGGATACCCAGTGTATTGTCTCTGAGTGGGTACATACCCAGAAACAACACACTGGGTGCGTTCCACTCAGAAACAGTACACTGAGAATCCACCTGGAGACAGCCCACTGGGTGGGTACCCACTCAGAGACCAACACAGTGGTTATCCACCCGGAAACAACACACTTGGTGGGTACACACCCAGAGACAGTATACTGAGCACCCACCCGGTGACAACACACTGGGTGGGCATGCACCCAGAGACAGCATACTGAGCCTGAACACCCACGCGAAGACAGCTTTACCGCGATAGCATCGTCGCCGTCCACGAGCAGCGCCTGTGACAGCCAGGGTGATGTTGTCCACGAGCAGCGCCTGTGACAGCTGGGGTGATGTTGTACAGCTTATGTTGTGATCAGCGCCTGTGACAGCTGGGGTGATGTTGTCCACGAGCAGCGCCTGTGACAGCTGGGGTGATGTTGTCCACGAGCAGCGCCTGTGACAGCTGGGGTGATGTTGTCCACGAGCAGCGCCTGTGACAGCTGGGGTGATGTTGTCCTTGATCAGCGCCTGTGACAGCTGGGGTGATGTTGTCCACGAGCAGCGCCTGTGACAGCTGGGGTGATGTTGTCCACGAGCAGGCCTGTGACAGCTGGGGTGATGTTGTCCTTGATCAGCGCCTGTGACAGCTGGGGTGATGTTGTCCACGAGCAGCGCCTGTGACAGCTGGGGTGATGTTGTCCACGAGCAGCGCCTGTGACAGCTGGGGTGATGTTGTCCACGAGCAGCGCCTGTGACAGCTGGGGTGATGTTGTCCACGAGCAGCGCCTGTGACAGCTGGGGTGATGTTGTCCACGAGCAGCGCCTGTGACAGCTGGGGTGATGTTGTCCTTGATCAGCGCCTGTGACAGCTGGGGTGATGTTGTCCTTGATCAGCGCCTGTGACAGCTGGGGTGATGTTGTCCACGAGCAGCGCCTGTGACAGCTGGGGTGATGTTGTTGTCCACGAGCAGCGCCTGTGACAGCTGGGGTGATGTTGTCCACGACACTTGATCAGCGCCTGTGACAGCTGGGGTGATGTTGTCCTTGATCAGCGCCTGTGACAGCTGGGGTGATGTTGTCCTTGATCAGCGCCTGTGACAGCTGGGGCGATGTTGTCCTTGAGCAGCGCCTGTGACAGCTGGGGTGATGTCCTTGATCAGTGCCTGTGACAGTCAGGGTGATCAGCCACTGTAGTACCCGGACCTCCCCGGCGATAACGCAGGCACGCACAACGGGATTTGGCCGCGACCACGGCCGGCCTCCGTGTCGCCGACAAACTGACTCCAACGGACGCCAACTAACGCGCTCGGACACCAACGGAAGACAACGGATGTCAACGGACGCCAACGGACACCAACAGAACCAACGGACACCAACAGATGCAAACTGACACGAACGGACACCAATGGACAGCCACCAAGGGACACCAAGCCAATTGATAACAACTGACACCAGCAGATTCCAGCAGACGCCAACGGACGTCAACGAAAACCAGTGAACGCCAATGGGCAACTGACACCAGCGGGCCCCAAGGGACGCCAATAGACAACAGCGCGCACGATTTGACGCCAATGGACACCAACAGGAGCAAACAGGTGCCAATGGACGTCAACGGACACCGACGGACACCAACGAACACCAACGAACACCAACGGGCACCAGCGGACACCAGCGTACGTCAACGGATGCCAAAGAACGCCAACTGGCGCTGATGAACGCCAAAGGAACACCGACGGACACCAAGAGACACTAACGGACATCAAAAGACACCAAAGGGCGCCAACGGATACCATCGGACACTGTCAGCTTGGTTAAAGACTTCGCCAGCAGGCTCGAGCACTGTACGCGCCTTGGCTCCGAAATGTCTGGGTCGTGAGGGGGGGGCACCACGCAGCGGCACGCAGAAGAAGTTCGGCTCACGTCATGGGGAGTGTTTCAGTTTGGAGCCCGTGGGTGGGCCCGGCGCCAAAGGGCATCCTCGTGCTATTTGTCACTACAAATTGTTCCGCAAATTATATCGGCATGAGGACTTTCTTCTGATAATCGTGAATCTGCTGATGGCGGATGCAGCATAAAAAGTGTAATTTTATGTCGCCGATCAGCTGCCACGCATTCGAACACTAAGTATAGGTTCGATCAACGTGACCACCGGAAGCAAATTGAGTACGAACCTTGGTAAGTTCACATTAGCATGGTGAACCCACAATTTTCCTGCTGCGGCCAATGTGTCTTTGTAGGCGATGTACCATGAAGTAATAAACACACCAAATTTTGCGGTTTTTTAGAGTGCGTCAATCCATGCAGATTATATTGCTAAGCTCATCAAGTGCAAAAGAGGTAGAAAGCCTCACTGGCTTAATAAGAACCATACGGGTCGATCAGAGTTATTCCTCGTCAGTGGAGTGGGGGGGGGGGGTTGATGCAACCCCCTAAAGTTTTCTTGGGTAGCTTCTGAACCGCTCGACGGAGCCCAGTGAAATGTGTAGTACCCTGTGGCGCGTCTTTGTTGGAGCTTTTGGTACGCTGTTCTTGTTAGATCATATCAGGTCACAGAGCTATGAAGTCATGCAGGGGAATTACCTGACCATTTTTTAGCGAAATCGTGGATTATCCCATCTTCATATCGCATTGTGATCTAAAACGACACATTGTGTGCCGCTTATGCAAATAGATGACTATTGAGACTCGGATATTGCCCATGGACATTACCGGACATTGCGGACATTGACGGACATTTCCAAAGCCCATTCGAGGAAACTGACCAAAGTTGACCTCGGATGACCTTTTTGGCTTCACGGTAAACCGGGGGCATGTTTGGTACTGAATCTTCATCCAATTCGTCATTTCCCCTATTCGATCGGAAAATGTCTTGGAAGAATGGACCTGGACCCCCTGGCTTGGTAGGAGACGTCCGGCCCTTCGACTTTGCCTATAAACATGATAATAATCTTTTCCTTCCAAAGAACCTAAATAGACTGCACACCCTTCACGGGTTACCCAGACTCGGCGCCTGTAGTTTGTCATACCCGTCACGTATATTTACCCAGATTCTCACTCCTCTCATGTTCAGACAAAGCCGACCCAAGATAAATTAGATTCCACAAAAGCCAAGCCAAAAGCCCAGGTCCCGCCGAGATTTGAACTCGGATCGCAGGATTCAGAGTCCTGAGTGCTAACCGTTACACCACGGGGCCGGTGGAGCATGCTGCGCCACTTCTTCGCAGAAAGTCGTCGTGATGGCTACGAAATGAGCGCTACTGTTGTAGAGGCTCACAAGTGTTTATTTTGTGTTGATATTATTAGCATGTTTATACGCAAAGTCGAAAAGCTGGACGTCTCCTACCGCCGGGCTTGGTAGAAAACGTCCAGCCTTTTGACTTTGCCTATAAACATGATAATGTTTTCCTTCCGAAGAACCTAAGCATACTGCATACCCTTCACGGCCTACCCAGACTCCCCGCCTGTAGGTTGTCATACCTGGCACGTAGCATTCCCACTCCTCTCCTGTATCTCCTGTTCAGACAGAGCCGACCCAAGATAAACTAGGTTCCACAAAAGCCAAGTAAAAGTCCAGGTCCCGCCGAGATTTGAACTCGGATCGCAGGATTCAGAGTCCTGAGTGCTAACCGTTACACCACGGGGCCGGTTGGTCGCGCGGCGCCACTTTTTCACAGAAAGTCGTGACGGCTGCGAAATATGAGTGCTATCGTTGTGGAGGCTCATAAGTGTTTATTTTGTGTTTACAGGCGGGGAATCTGGCTAGGCCGTGCAGGGTATGCAATCTGCTTAGGTCCTACGGAATGAAAAGAGACTATTATCATGTTTATAGGCAAAGTCCAAGGATTGGACGTCGTCTACCAAGCCAGAGGGTAAGAGACGTCCAACCCTTGGACTTTGCCTATAAACATGATAATAATCTATTTTCATTCCGAAGGACCTAAGCAGATCGCATACCCTGCACGGCCTAGCCAGATTCCCCGCCTGTTGGTTGTCATACCCGCGGCAACTGGTTCAGTGTGCAGAGTGCAACCAAGAAGGGCCCTTGTGGCTCATAGTTTCACTAATCTTTTGTCTTTATGTCTTTATGTCTTTATGGCAGTCCCACTCCTTTTCTGTTCAGACGGAGCCCATCGAAGATAAACGAGATTCCCCAACAGTCGAGCCAAGAGTCCAAGTCCCGCAGAGATTTGAACTCTTATCGCAGGATCCAGAGTCCTGAGTGTTAACCGTTACACCACGGGGCCATCACGGGACTCCGCGCCACTTTATCTCAGAAAGGCGCCGTCACGGTTGCGAAACATGAGTGCTATCGTTGTAGAGGCTCACAAGTACTGATTTTTTTTATTTAAAAAAAAATCATTTTTCCTCATCCTGTTGTCCACAAGGTGCAGATTGTGTAGGATGTGAATACATAGGATTCATCATAATTAGCACGCTTAGCCTGTGTGCATATGTCAGGCCACATTTGGAATACTGCATCCAAGCTTGGTCTCCTAGCCATGAAAAAGATTGTTGGCTTTTAGAGAGAGTACAAAAGAGGGCTACAAAAATGGTTAATGGTATAAGCAACCTGGCATATGAGGAAAGATTGAACAAATTGAATATGTTTTCACTTAGATATAGAACGCTGAGAGGTGATCTCATCGAGGTCTTTAAATTTGTCCATGGTCTGGAGAGGGGATATCTCAGGGAAATGTTTGAATTTAACAGAAATGATGCAATTAGAGGTCATCAAATCAAAATTTAAGTTAACCACAGCAGGACAAAGTTAGGACAGCCTTTCTTCACTAACAGGGCAATAGAACACTGGAACCAGCTGCCAGAAATCATTGTCAGTAGCAGCACATTGAACATCTTCAAAAACAGCATAAACAATCATTATAAGAATAGAAAGATTGCTTTGCAGTATACCATGAACGATTTTTGTAGCCCTCTTTTGTACGTCTTTAAGACGTAAAGACATAAAGTGGCGCCGGGTGTCGTAGCGGCCCCGTGGTGTAACGGTTAGCACTCAGGACTCTGAATCCTGCGATCCGAGTTCAAATCTCGGCGGGACCTGCGCTTTTGTGGAACATAGCGCAGGTCCCGCGACATAAGACATAAAGACGTAACAGATTAGTGACATGAAGGGACATTGTGGCTCATAGTTGCACTAATCTGTTATGTCTTTATGTCCTCATGTGTGACTACTCTCCTGTTCAGACGGAGCCAGCCCAAAGTAAACCATGTTCCACAAAGGTACAGGTCCCGCCGAGATTCGAACTCGGATCGCAGGATTCAAAGTCCTGAGTGCTAACCGTTACACCACGGGGCCGTTAGGACACCCGGCGCCACTTTATCACAGAAAGGTGCCGTAATGGTTGCGAAACACGAGTGCTATCGTTGTAGCGGCTCATAAGTGTATATTCTTTTAATTCTTGTTCATCCTGGTGTTCACAGGATGTATATTGCGTAGTATGTGAATATATAGGGTTCATCGTAATTAGCACGCTTAGCCTGTGTGACTACTCTCCTGTTCAGACGGAACCGATCCAAGGTAAGCTAGGTTCCGCAAAAGTCCAGGTCCCGCCGAGATTTGAACTCGGATCGCAGGATTCAGAGTCCTGAGTGCTAACCGTTACACCACGGGGCCGCTGTGGTGCGCGCCGCCATTTTATCACAGAAACGCGCCGTGACGTTGCGAAACATGAGTTATCTTTGTAGAGGCTTACAGGTTTTTTTTTTCATTTTTGCTCATCCTAATGTCCACAGGATGCAGATTGTGTAGGATGTTAATAAATAGGATTCATCGTAATTAGCACGCTTAACCCGTCCCGTCTCGGGGGGTCTTCAACCGCCCCCCCCCCCCCTCAGGTTTTTCGCTGATAGTGAACGAACGGCGTGGGGCAGCGCGACAAACTTGGTCTACCCTTTTCCACATCAATTTGGCATGCTGATTCAAAATTTTGAAGTTAGGTCATCAAGGGTCAACGAGTTAGTCAAGGCCAAGTGAGGTCACCTCTAAAAAAAGTTCAACCAGTCGTCACGTTTTAACGGATACAGATATTTTAATGAAACCTTCAGCGTCTGCTTATCTTTAGGAATGGAACAAAGCGTACCATATAATTTTTTCTTCAGTTTTGACTACATATAAATTTGTCATATTTGCCTATTGCAATTCAAATCGAAGATTCTGGCTAAAGTAAACATTTTTATTAAGGAAAATTAAAGAAAAGTTGAAAACTCAAAATTGCGAAATTTCATATAAAAAATTTGGAGGCCAAAATTGTTTATGGCCCTGGCCGATTTGACTGTCCTTTTCTGATTTCAAATAATTTCTTCTTTCAAATACCACCAAAAATGAACTCCCGAAAGCCAAAAAAACATAATGTAAGTCGTGAAGTCGTAAAAATATATTCCCCTAGTGACGTCACGTTTGGGGAATTGCTTTGATCCGGTGGATCTGTGTGACTACTCTCCTGTTCAGACGGAACCGATCCAAGGTAAGCTAGGTTCCGCAAAAGTCCAGGTCCCGCCGAGATTTGAACTCGGATCGCAGGATTCAGAGTCCTGAGTGCTAACCGTTACACCACGGGGCCGCCGTGGTGCGCGCCGCCATTTTATCACAGAAACGCGCCGTGACGTTGCGAAACATGAGTTATCTTTGTAGAGGCTTACAGTTGTTTATTTTTTTCCATTTTTGCTCATTCTAATCTCCACAGGATGCAGATTGTGTAGGATGTTAATAAATAGGATTCATCGTAATTAGCACGCTTAACCCGTCCCGTCTCAGGGGGTCTTCAACCGCCCCCCCCTCAGGTTTTTCGCGGATAGTGAACGAACGACGAACGGCGTGGGGCAGCGCGACAAACTTGGTCTACCCTTTTCCACATCAATTTGGCATGCTGATTCAAAATTTTGAAGTCAGGTCATCAAGGGTCAACGAGTTAGTCAAGGCCAAGTGAGGTCACCTCTAAAAAAAGTTCAACCAGTCGTCACGTTTTAACGGATACAGATATTTTAATGAAACCTTCAGCGTCTGCTTATCTTTAGGAATGGAACAAAGCGTACCAGATAATTTTTTCTTCAGTTTTGACTACATATAAATTTGTCATATTTGCCTATTGCAATTCAAATCGAAGATTCTGGCTAAAGTAAACATTTTTATTAAGGAAAATTAAAGAAAAGTTGAAAACTCAAAATTGCGAAATTTCATAGAAAAAAAAATTTGGAGGCCAAAATTGTTTATGGCCCTGGCCGATTTGGCTGTCCTTTTCTGATTTCAAATAATTTCTTCTTTCAAATACCACCAAAAATGAACTCCCGAAAGCCAAAAAACATAATGTAAGTCGTGAAGTCGTAAAAATATATTCCCCTAGTGACGTCACGTTTGGGGAATTGTTTTGATCCGGTGGATCAAAACAATCCGGTGGATCCGGACCCTAGTCGTCGCGCGCTTTCCGATGACATCTCTTTCGTTTTCGTGCGACGCTTAGTTTGGATTTTAGAGTGGGGGTAACTATTCGCCCCACCCCGCGAGACCGGGTGTGGGGATTTGATGGCGAGGGTTATTGAGTGACGAGTGACGGCGAGGGTTATTTTTTTAACCTGTGTGACTACTTTCCTATTCAGACGGAGGCGATTCAAGGTTCCACAAAATTCCAGGTCCCGCCGAGATTTGAACTCGGATCGCAGGATTCAGAGTCCTGAGTGCTAACCGTTACACCACGGGGCCGGTGTGGCGTGCGGCGCCACTTTTTCACAGAAAGTCGTGACGGCTGCGAAATATGAGTGCTAACGTTGCAGAGGTTCACAAGTACTGATTTTTTTATTTTTGCTCATCCTGATGTTCACAAGATGCAAATTGTGTATGATGTGAATAAATAGGACTCCACATAAATAGCACGTTGAACCTGTGCGTGACTACTTGAGAATGCCAAATGAACGGAATTCTTCATTTTGATTGACATCAACCAGTTTTTGGCTTGACTACAGCCAGGTATTCCGTTGAACCGTGGCCACCTGCAGAATCATCGGACTCAACCGCGAGACGATTAGCTTAATGACTGCTTTTTTACTGCAAGGCGGGAACACGGCGAATGGTCGGCTTTTCGCAACTACCCGCTGACGGATTCATTCTAAAAGCTCTCGCACAGTTCAAAGTCGTGTCGGTGGTTTCCAGCTGAAACCGAACGCTTGCGTAAATCTCACGCGCCTTTTCGGCGACTCCGTCCCTACGATTTGCGTGGCCTTGAATCGGTGTAGCGTTCCCAATGTGTGCCCAATTGGCCGTGCCAAATCCTTTGCATTAGTTGTAATGACCGGTCGCCTGGGAATAGCGCCACGGTCGATCCGCGACTCCACGCCCAAACCCTGGCCAACCCACTGCACACGGAATCGTCGGCCGAGCCGGTCGGAACGCGTTTGAGCGGCGCGCCCGCACGAGCTGAGTAGCTTGGTCGGCCGGCGGATCGCCCGCCGGAAATCTGGTCAGAGCCGGTCGGAGCCGGTCGGAGACGGTCGGAGCCGGGTGGAGACGGTCGGAGCCGGGTGGAGACGGTATGAACCGGTCGGGGGCGGTCGGAGCCGGTCGGAGACGGTCGGAGCCAGTCGGAGCCGGTCAGAGCCGGTCAGAGCCGGTCGGAGATGGTCGGAGATGGTCGGAGCCGGTCGAAGACGGTCTGAGACGGCCGACATTTCCCGCGCCGGCAGCTGTTCCGGTCCCGACCCGGCCAGCGCAACCGCAACGTGTATTTGGTGACATGAGGATCCGACCGCAGAAGCCGCCGCCACCCTCGAGCGAGGTCGCTCGGAGCGGACGTCGTTCCGAATCCGACCGCAGGTCCCCCGCCGTCTCCCACACTCCCACAGCCACACTCCGCCGCCGTCCGCACGAGGACGACGCATCTTCATCGATCAACGCGCGCGCGACTCACACGTCACCGCATTTCGCACGCGCAATCATCGCGGCGGCCAGTTTTACCGGCGGTGGGCGCCGGACGCGCACGCAAATTACGCGCGGTGGCCGACGGAGGCCGCATAGAATGCGCGCGGGGCAGTTAAAGGGCGGGCGCGTGAGCGAGGCGCCCGTCTCCCGGCTGACGGCTACCGCGCGATAAACTACGCGTCCGCACGCACGGCGCGGCTGCACCTCTATAGCGGCGTAATGATAGCGGCGCGCTGCCGACGCTGTTTACGCTCGGCACCAGGACCGATGGCGGCGCGCGCGGGAGGAATCCGCCGCGGTAGTAGGGCGCGTCTCGTCGCGACACGACGGGACGACGTGCGCTGCCATCGGTCGCCGGCGGTGCTCGACAGTTGCAGCGGCCGGCGGGTTTCGGCGGACGAGACGACGAGACGCGGGTGCGCGCGCGCTCGTCGCCCGAGGCGCTCGCTCGCGTCGCCCGGCGACCAGGTCCCGGCCGTCCGCGCGCCCCCGCGCTCGAGGCCGCCGGCGTCCGGCCGTCGACCGCCGCGACAGCCGCCGTCGAGCGGGTTTCTGCACTTGGTGTCGGCTTCGACTCGTCGTCGACGACAGTTCACCTGCCGCTCCTCCGTTCTCGCAGCCTGCGACCGAACTGCACCTCGGTGCTCTCATGCGCTGCTCGGATGAACACTCAGGGCTTGGGTTGGCCTGCGGACACAGGCCACGCGTCCCTACCGTCGCCCTTCGTCCCTTACGCCTCCGCCCCCATCCGTTCGGCCACCTCTTCGTGCTCCTGCTGCCCTCCGTCTCTTCGGCCACCTCTTCGTGCTCCTGCTGCCCTCCGTCCCTTCCGCCGCCCTCCGCCCTCGGGAACAGCCGCGCCAGGGCGTCGTGACGAGACCGCTCGCGGGCGGCCCAGCGGCGGCTCCGCCTCGCCTCGCCTCGCCTCGCCTCGCCTCGTCGGCGCGCGAGGCCGGCTGGACCTGGCCGCCGCGCGAGACGCGCTGATACGTGGCCGCCCGGCCTAATCATCTCGTCTCGTTCCCGACGCGTCGGATGGAATGTGAGCTGATCCTCGCGCCCGGCCTGTTGCCGGCCGCCTTATCCCGCGCTCGGATCACATTGCCGAGGTCTCCCGGGCCAGAGGTCGGACAGAGTGCTACCAAATTCCGTGTCGGACAGAGTGGCGCGGCTTCAGGTGCGACTCTGCCGCCACACCGGTCGGAAGCCGACCCCGGGCCGCCCCCCGGCGCTCTGCCACCAAGCCGCGCTCGCTCCGCACGCTCTGTCCCCAGCCAAGGTCGCCTGGACGCGCTCCACCAGCAGACCAGGTGGCGGCGAGACGACTGACGCTTGCCGAGGACCCTGGACAGGTGGACAGGTGGACAGAGTGGACAGTGTGGACAGTCGAGCCGGCAGCATGGCTGGCGGAAGCGCAGGGTGGTGTCTCGCCGAGGACCATGGACAGGCGGACAGAGTGGACAGTCGAGCCGGCCGGCAGACGCAGCCTAATTGGCCTAATTGGCCAATGGGAAGGGCGCTGGAGAGAACAGATTTACCGCGTGTTGTGGCTGTCCAGATCCACACCACGGCCGACAACCGGCAGGAGGGGAAGATGCGCCAGCAGATTGTCAGTTCCGTCCGTGCATTAGCCATCGGGAAGCCGCTCGGAATGCAGAATTGGCGGTAATATCTGTCTACGAAAATGGAAGAACCGCACGGACGTGATAAATGCGCCGCGATATTTCATTCATTCTTATATAGCACGATGGCTCAAAATGATCTGGGGACGGACGGAGATCTGGAGATGAAGATCCAAAAAAGGACGGATATATGGGATCGGATGTGACAGGCTGTCACCGCAACCGGTGCCGACCCCCTCCCCGTCTGACCAGTCGGCCAGCCCTCGGCTACGGAAATACAGTCAGAAATGCACCCGACTGCCGTCTCTAGCCACGAAAACACCGTCAGAAATGTACCCGAGAGTCATCTCCAGCCTCGGAAATACCGTCAGAAATGCACCCGACTGCCGTCTCCAGCTACGGAAATACCGTCAGAAATGTACCCGACTGTCGTCTCCAGAATCGGAAATACCGTCAGAAATGCACCCGACTGTCGTCTCCAGGTTACGGAAGCACCGTCAGAAATGCATCAGACTGCCTTGCGATTGCTTCCACAATCGCATTTGAAATGCGCGCTGCGAATTACCACGATGGAAGCAATCTCGGTTGCCAGTGACCCTTGCCTCAGCGAGCTCACTCTCGTGTATATCGTACTCAGTTGTGTCACGCAAACTTAAGTTCACATGAGATTCTCCGTTTTGCCCGGTCAGATGATCCCATTTGAGACAGCGCAACAACATTTTTGTTTTTGTTATAGCAACCCACGTTCCCACTTCCGCAACCGGAGCCAGATGTACTGTTTTAATTTTGATTTTTTACCAATTTTCTCCAACTGTTTGCCACGGTTATCCATTTTTAGCTTACATTTCATTAGTATCCTATGATGACCTTTCGTCGATGATTCGAAGAACAAACAAACAAGCAAAACAAAAAACAGTGGAAAGTTACATGTTCTTGGTGTATATTCAGGTACAGCCCTTCGTCAAACCACAAAAAAGCAATTGCTGAATTGAATTGATTTTTTTTGTGGTTTGACGAAGGGTTGTACCCGAATATACACCAAGAACAAGTAACTTTCGACTGTTTTTTTCTTCGAATCATCGAGGAAAGGTCATCATAGGATACCGATGAAACAACATGTTCCTCGCCAGAGCGCTAAATGATTTATATGACTTGAGTTTACATTCATCACAGTATATATCCCGAAGTGCTCTCGATTCGTGTTCAAACAGAGCGGTTTGCGGCGACGTTCCCGGGCTCGGGCAGCTGACCATTGATCTCTTGCGCCGCCGACACCTGCCATCCGTCCCCAGTGACAGATGGCCACGGTCCTCGCTTTGTATCCCGAGGTCTCGATTTCAGGCCCCGCGAGGCACGACGCTTTTTGTGTCGGCTTTTTGTCCAGCGATTTGGTGACTGCATCGCATACGAATTTACTGCCGCTCCGCGGACCTGCCTCACGGCGCGTGATTGTGTGCGCAACACTCGAGGCAATGCACCCGTTGGCCTGTCATTGACACCGGTACACGGAGATTGATGACTTCATCCCAGCTTTTGGAACCTGTCTTTGCTCGTTCAGAGCCGCTATGCCCTATGGGTGCATTATAGCACTCATAGGGCATAGCAAATATCGTCAGTACTGACGATATTTGCTTCTCCTTTCCTGATATTATGCTCCTATATCACATATCATGTTTTTGTTCGTGATAACCGCAACTGTGAAGGCTATGCGATGATCGAAATGTTGTTTTCGTGGCAGTTGGCGATATATTCATCTCATCACCCCTGTTGTTACCTCCCCCCCCCTCCCTTGAATTCGAATCACCATTGTTATGAGCATGCAATGCACCTTTATGGTTATAACAGTCATGCAAATTGTACACGTGCTAAAAACCGAAATCTATAACATCGAATTACACCATCTCAAATTATCGATGAATTGTGTAAAGTCGGGAAGGGCGTTTACAAAGTGCTGGGGATAAAGTATGTTCAGGTTGGAGAACAAACCCCATAACTGGATATGCTCCACGGCCACTATTAGCATGATAAATGCAAATGTTCGTCTATAGGGAGTTTGATCAACGGACACCTGTGGCTACTATCTGGCTACTCTGCTGAGCTCCATGGCCACCACCTGGCTACGCTACTGGGCTCCATGGCTAGCTATCACCTGGCTACGCTACTGGCTCAATGGCTACCACTTGGCTACGCTACCGGGATCCATGGTCACTACTTGGCTACGCTGGAAAGTGAATTGGAGAAAGGGAAAAGGAGAGGGATAGAGAGATAGTGACAGAGAGAGAGAGAGAGAGAGAGAGAGAGAGAGAGAGAGAGAGAGAGAGAGAGAGGGAGGGAGAGGGAGAAGAGAGAAACTCTCGTCTCTCATCACCATCAAGCAACCCTCATCAAGCAAACAGAACAGAAGAAAGAGAGAGAGAAAAAGAGAAATAGGCAGAGGAGAGAGAGGGGGGAGATAGAAGATAATGACAACAATGGTTATATAACAAATCTGAGGCTGTCGCGGCGGTGCGTTTAATTGGCCTGCCGCTTTGTTGCCACGGCCCGGTTCGCTGTGGTACGTGCACACCATCTGCCGCCGCTGTTAGTTACTCGGACCGACATGGTCTTTGCTCGCCACAGCACAGCAATGTTCCAGTCATTCCAGATGCAGTTCCACGATTATAAAATTCATATCGGTGACGTCGTTCTGCGTGAGGAAGCTGAGCACACTATGCACTCTATAAGGTGACGTAGCTCCACAATACGGACCTTGAGCCATTCCTTTTTTTTTTGATTGTAATTGAATGAAATCGTAGAACTCCTACATACTGTTTCTTCTACTTGCATGGGGGAGACTCATCCTCATGCCACCTTTCATCTCAGGCCCCTTTCTTATACTTGCATATTGTTGGCTTTTAGAGAGAGAAAAGTACAAAAATGGTTAATGGCCTAAGCAACCTGGCATATGAGGAAAGATTGAAGAAATTGAATATGTTTTCACATAGATATAGAAGGCTGAGAGGAGATCTCATGAGGTCTTTAAATTTGTCCATGGTCTGGAGAGGGGATATTACATGGCTGTTTGACTTCTACATTGCATATGGAGGTAGACGAAATTAATAAGAGTAGAAAACATCATAGACAGTAATTATAAGAATAGAGGGCTTGCTTTTCAGTATTACAGGGAGGGCTGATTGACAGATTTGGTGGGCAACTGGTTCAGTGTACAGAGTGCAACCAAGAAGGGCCCTTGTGGCTCATAGTTGCACTAATCTTTTATGTCTTTATGTCTTTATGTGACGCAAGAACCATACACAGCTGCTAGTGGATAGGCAACACATTGGCGTGCCAGGTTACCCCTGGCTCGGGGGGGGGGTCGGACGTCCTGTGGGATGCGTGAGAGGTGAATGCTCAGATTAAAATCTCTGACGACCGAAGTGTGTCTCCTGCTCAAACCGCTAGCATCACTTACTTTCTCGAACTTGGACCGCAGCACCGTGGTCGACCCCATCGCGCACGAAGTTCTGCCATTGCCATTGCTGTTCTCCACAAGTGCAAGCAAAAGGTGACGGGCAGTTTGTACTGGAGTTTGCGCGTCCAGAGTTGTTCATGTTTGCTATTTTCGTCGGCAGACGGCAGCCACGAGTGTTCTCGCGTTCAGAGAAGTCGACGTTTGCTATTTTCGCGGAGTGGGAGCATGAAGATCAGGCTGGTGATGTAGAGATTATCTTCTGTTGCTGAAGTGCGTCTTGTTGTGTATGGACCGCCACGTCCCAAGGTCAGATAGCTTTGTTAGCACTGGTACCTGAACCTGTGGTTCCCACAGCAACTCAGCAATTCTGGCTTGTGGATGTAGATATGACTGTGAGAGTGAGCTGGCGGTGCACACCTTCCAAACGACAAATTGTGCCGGATTTAACCCGCAAGGTCACGAGTCAAGGCCAAATGAGTCAGATTTAAGTTATATTTAAGTTATTAGATATTATTAGATATTATTTAAGTTATTAGATTTAAGATTATAAGTTATATTTCCGAGATTTAAGTTAGAGCTAACTCAGGTAATTTGTGTTCGGTACCATCCAAACTCCGGGATGGTACGCAGAAAAGTAATCGAATAATATTAAGAAAAACGTTATGGCAACAATTTGAATGATGCTCTGCAGTTTAGAGTATCCCATAGGGGTCATCATTCAGGTTAGACAAAATGAGGTGCAGGACAGTTAAACGACAACAGGTCTTCAGTCAAGGGTTGTTGACCAATGGAATGGCTGCCTGCTGATGCAGTGGGGAGTCCCTCATTGAATGTCTTTAAAGTAGGGTGGATAAATTTTTAGACAGGAAAATGTTGTTTTTGAATTCTAACTTGTGATGCATGGGATATTGAGTATTTTACTAGCTATATAGGGTATAACATTATGCTAGTATTGTGTTGTACTATATGGGGTGTACTAGCAGTGGATTTGGAACTTCCTTTGCGATGTCATACTGATGAGATTGGCTGTGGTGGCACAGGTGGAGGGATTGCATGGGTTTGGAATTGATAGGTGTGAACATGTACTTTCTAATATCTTTTAGACAGGCTTGACCCAGATGGGCCCTTTGGCTTATTAAAAATTATGTTATCGTTTAAGTTAATTTAAGTTATGATATATTGATATTATTTAAGTTATTAGATTTAAGATTATAGTTATATTTCCGAGATTTAAGTTAGAGCTAACTCAGGTATTTGTGTTCGGTCTCAACCCGGGATGGTCGCGTCAATTTATTTTATTTTGTACTTGTAGGCAAAAATGACACAGGAATTCAAGAAACTAAAAGATGCTAACTCTGAGGTAAACCTCTAGACTGGCTAAAATCAAATTAGCTCCGGAATGTTCAGCAGGTAACGCTAAGAGATTCTTAAGCTTCTACAAGTTTAAGGCTAAAAAAGTTTAGTGTATAACCACTGGAGGTAGATGCGGCAGTAGTACTTGATGATTGTGATATTGGGGATTCCTTAAGCAAGCAATTCTCATACGTCTTTACTCAAGATAATTCTGGTGCACTAGAAACAACTGAAGGTTTGTGTGTAGGAAACTACAGACCAGTCAGTTTGACCTCAATAGTTTGCAAGGTACTAGAAAATCTGCTTAAATAAAATGTTCAGATTCATCTTGATAGGCACAACCTTTTAAGGGATACTCAACATGGATTTCGATCCCGAAGATCTTGTTTAACTAACCTATTGGAGTTCATGGAGCATATTACTAAAGAAGTAGACGACCAAAGCAGGATGGATATTGTGCAATTATTTGTGCACGTAGCGCAGTGATTAAGCACTTGGTGACAATAAAGCTGATTCACCGCGTGAAATCAGCTTAACTCAAAGGCAGGCGGGACAGATGTGAGCGCCAAGATTTTTACCTCTAACGACAGATCGCACAAGCGATCTGTCTGATCCCGATGTGGATCAGATCCCAATGGAGATCAGATCCCGATGGGGATCAGATCCCAATGGGGATCATCTGATCCCGATGGCGATCATCAGATCCTGATGTGAGATGGGGCCAAGGCCCCGTGGTATGGCCCCATCTGTCAAATACCCACCCGGCAACGGAAATTGATGCGCATCAAAACTCTTTCTAAATACCGGACACTCACACACAGTTTAGCCGAGGTGGGGGCATGATTTCACTAGCCCCGTTTCCATGACACTAGCAAATCCGGATTTTCTCACCAATCTGGATTTCCGAAGTCATGGAAACGCCTTCGTCAGCTAACTGGATTGAATTTCCGAATCCGGCTTAAAAGAAGATTTCCTGAGGAAATCCGGATTTCCCAGGAGTTGGAAGCATATGATAGCATTCAGTTCGCGTCCTTTTCCTGCTTCCCCTGTCGTCAGCGCCGACGTAGTTTTTTTTTTAAAGGTTTTTGGTGAAGGGCGACCGGGTTTAAAATATGTGATATAATATATAGCATAATATAATATAATCAATTCGCAAATAACAGCAAGCCCTCTTCGAGTCCCTCATGCAACGATGCAGCTAACGCCGATGTGGCATACGTTCTTGGGTATTGAAGGGAAACGTCGCACGTGCGCCGCAACTGTCAGCGAATCCGGTAATTCCCACCAAATCCGGATTCGGAAATCTTACGTGTAATCCTGATTTCCTCGCGAATGGTCATGGAAACGCTCCTTGTAATTCGGACTCGAATCTTTGTGGAAATACAATCCCAATTCAAACCTGCCATGGAAACAAGGCTATTATGCGAACCTGGACTGTACACTTTCTCACATGGTGCTTGCATGCGAGCATAGGCGCACCGGAGGGAGGGCAGGAGGCCCCCCCCCCCCCCCCTCCCATGAGACCAAAGTGCCCTTTTGGCCAAAAGTGCCCTTTTGACCGAAAAGTGCCCTCTTGGCAGGAATGTCCCAAATTTAGCCCAAAAATCACCTGCCTTATGTGCCCCGCCTGTGCCAAAGGTGACTTTTTGGCCAATTTTTTACGCCCCCCCCCCCCCCCCGGTCAGCAAAATTCCAGCGCACCCGGAAAAATCCTGGGTGCGCGCCTGCATTCGAGGTACCAGATACTCGCAATATGGGTCTGGATGGTCCCTCCAAAGGTAACAGATCCCTGAGTGCTTCCGCGTGCACCTTCCAGAAGAGAGAGAGAGAGAGAGAGAGAGAGAGAGAGAGAGAGAGAGAGAGAGAGAGAGAGAGAGAGAGAGAGAGAGAGAGAGAGAGAGAGAGAGAGAGAGAGAGAGAGAGCGAGAGAGAAAAAGAGAGAGAGAGACATAATTGGTGGTCAATATCATCACGCTATTCCCTGATGGTTCCCGCCTTTTTCTGCATGCTCGTAAACCCATGCTAGTTGTATGACACTGTCTGACACTGACACAGTGGATTACCGTTCCATGACGTGCACCACAACCTGGGCACGTGCGGCTGCCCGTGCCATGGCAAATTGTCGGCTTACACACTTCGATAATAGCTGGATGCAGAAGAAAGAGCATGTTGACCAACGCATCAGTACCTGCCTTTATTAAGCAGGCAGACGCAGGAGTGCCTACAACTCAAGACGCGTCGTCAAGAGGTCCTGCAACTCAAGACATCTTGCATGTGTAGGGCACATGTAGAGATCGATCTCTTCACGCAAGGTGAATGTTGATCGTTTTAAGCCACCTTCTGTTCGCCTATAATTCAGAACGTTCCGAGCCCGCCTTGTTCAGCTGACGCCGGCCTTCCCTCTCGCAATAAACCAACTCAGCTGTACTCCCCACGTGCGAGGATGAGCTATGAAGGGCCCTCTTCATTTCCCCTGGTGCATTTAAACGAGCTCATCGAGTACACGCTCCAAGTGGGATGCTTCCTGTATGTTCTACCGCCATTCAAGCAATCAAGCTACCTATAAAATCACCATTCCCGGTTAGTTCCTCGATATTGAGTATGTGCTACCCGGTCGAGTGGTCCACGAGCTTCGCTACGCGCGTACGACGAACCGCGTAGAGGCGGCCGCAGATAGAGATCTGGACGAGCTCAAACAGCTCAGACGAGCTCAACAGAGCTCAATCTGGACTTGCCGCATGTCTCGCATGTGGTTAATATATCGGCAAGAGCGGGACAGGACGAATTACCGCCTCCACCACCCCGCTAAACAAGTCATTTGTGGGAGTTAATCAGCGTTCCCCTCTCCACAGGTTGCGTCCCAGCTGTGGTGGTGGTTTGCGGTGACCCCTGCCACAGCTAATGGCTCCCGCAGTCCCCCGGGTGTTCATTAGGAGAGGGGAACACCAGGCTGTCGCGCAGAACGCTGCATCCCACCCATTCCTGGAATTTCAGCGGTGGGTCTGTTTCCACGTTCTGCTATGTTGTGTGTAGTGCCAACTCCAAGCGAGTGCCTCCCAGTAGCTGGTGATTCGAACTCCGCTCAGATTCGCCGCAAGTTCACAAAGATGGAGGTATGACAAAATATTTGCCAATAAGCAACTGTAGATCAACAACTACAGTGTTCAGTCCCAGGTGTCATTACCCTAAAAATGTGATCTTTGCCCCGCCGTAGCCAACCAGGAAATTATAAATTCCTCAGGAAATTATTAATATAAAGATTTGCTTCGAATATGCTTCGAGTGTGTTACATTTGAACGTGCACCCTGATCGACAGGCAGTGTGTACGAACTTCAGTCCCATTCTGAAGACAACAAAGTGTCGGGACAGCTGCTCTTGGCTCACGGCTGGTGATAGCCATCGCTCTGAAAGGGAGCCGGCGTCGTGACCTTCAACTTGTTCATGCTGAACACTACCCCTGCACTGCGCAGGAAGAACCTTCGTAAAAACCCCCGCCTCCTCTGCTCCCTCGCAAACAAAAATCCGTGACGAAACGACTTGGTGTGTACTTAGTATGCGGTAAACTCAGAACTATATCCCGGTCACCGTTCTTGCATTTCAAGCAAGATTCGCTTAGAACGGTAACAATATTTTATCATTTATATTTATAAGTATAAGTTAAGGTTCAGATGGTGTCATGTTATCCAGCTTTCTGGTCAATGTCATGGCGCGGTGGTCCGGATCACTGTTTCTGAGTGTCATGGTGTAAGAGGTGAACGCCAGATGGACATTCGGGTCATGTACTAATCGAAATATATCCGCAAGTCCCAGACATGACTTCCCAGTCCAGCTAGGGTTTAAGAGCCCAAATGACGTTGCAATACTTTATGCCATCTTCTAGTATTCTTGTCTGGTTGTGTGTTTACAAGCCAAATTTGCCGATGTGGGTTCATAGATGCTATGTTAGCAGGGACGCAATTTCAGCGAGAACAGTGACTTGGCTCCGCTTTCTGGCGCCTTGAGATAGCCGTTTGATAAGGCTGGGAATTTTAACCAAAAAAGATAAGAACGTGGCGAATAGGCTGCAAGGAATATGCATGGCCACTCCGTGCAGCAGCACAAAGGATACTTCAATGATTCTCACTACACGCCGTGTTCCCCACGCAAGGGAGATAGGGAAGGTAACCCCAGCACTGCTCCCTTTGTATGCGGGATATTTAAGCGTGGGCAAAGTACTGAGCAACAGTTCCGGATTGAGATAATTATACGAAAACATCCTCGCTAGCTTCGAACGATAACAGCAGCCACGTCAGACCACGTCCACTATGCTTTCCAATGCTGCCACTTTTACGGCATCCTCACAAGGCACTGATTTGTGTATTTTAAGGTCAACTTTGATACATTTAAGCTGATCGAGAAAAGCCTCGGTTATGTCTGATCAACACCGTGGACCTATCCACATGGTCTTCACCTGACCGGCATCAATAATTGATCCTTTGTCAGCACTGGGCTGCTTCTCCCCTGGAAGGAAATTTCGGTCACTCCACAGTTGCATGGGAGCCGCGGTAGCTCAGTTGGTAGAGCGTCAAACTCAGTTGGTAGAGCGTTGATCACAAAATTGTTAGTTCAAATCTCACAACCGACGGCGTTTACCGAGTCCACTCGCGACCAATCGGCGTGAGAGGTTGGCGACGTTATATGGCCTGGCGGCTGAATGCATCGTAAAAGAACAGAAGGTTCTTCTTCTTTGTCCAGACGAACAATAAGTTCGAAAAAAGAAAAAAAACGCAGTCTTTTGAACACTTCTCATCCACCACTTTGACATCTGCAAATATTTTGTCCATGCCATGTGGTTCCTCGAATCGAGCTGAATGCCTTCATGAGGGCATGCATCCCCTTCTCTCCAGGTTGTACAGCTGAAACGAAGCTTTTTCTGAAGCCTGAAGATTTTTACTACCGCATATGCAACTTTGGAGTGAGAGAAGCACCACTATGACCTCATCAGGAGACTGATACGGTGCTGCGCAATTCGCTGTAGGTAACAGCTCAGCTTTACCAGCTGGCCGTCCTGTTAAACACTATTGATCGATGTCGCAGGACCACCTGAAGAGGAAGTCGCCGACCGAACAACGGCCGGTGCGATTGGCACCCGCCACCCGGTATTTATCCCTCGACAGCTGCTTATCCGACTGCAGCTCATTTTCTCCAGCGACAACACAAAAGAAGCGTCACCAACGTTTGGCCGTCGCAGCGGGCTCCCCCCCCCGGCCCCGCCCCTCCTCTCCCCCACCCTGGGGTTCCGGCTGTGGTGTTTTGCAAGCCGCAGCTGACGTACCGAACTCGCCGTGGCCGCCGACGCCGGCGCGACATACGGCGTGCTGCAGGCGGGGGCAGCTGGCGGCCGCCGACGGGCCGACTCCGTCATCAGCCGCCCGACGCCGATCACACCCGCCGCGTCATCTGCCGCGCCCTGACGACACCCGCCGCGTCATCTGCCGCGCCCTGACGACACCCGCCGCGTCATCTGCCGCGCCTTGACGACACCCGCCGCGTCATCTGCCGCGCCCTGACGACACCCGCTGTGCCTGTCGTCGATCGTTTGGTCACCCATCGGTAACACGGTGCGGTGCGTCGGTTGACCCTACACATGCGTAGATAATTCGATGGATGAGTTTTTGTGATATTTATATGCACGTACATCACGCACACTACACACACGCTCACGCACACACACACGCCACGTCACACACACACACCCTCACACACACACACCCGCCCATTTGACACATCATCCGCGACACACCCCTCATATATATATATATATATATATACACGTATATCGCGCTGAGTGTATTGCCCTGTGTGTGTGTGATGTTTGGTAATGTGTGTGTGTGTGTGTGTGTGTGTGTGTGTGTGTGTGTGTGTGTGTGCATGCATTGGTGTATGTAGCTTCAAATATATTCGGACGAAATGTTTTATCCTATTAGGTTACAAATAGAAAGCCTGATTTTGCACAAAAAAAAACATATTTGCGTGCGAACGTAACCCCAGGCGATACATCCACATGGTGGTGGTGGTGGTGGATTGGAGTTTAGGGGCGCGTCGACATCTAGGGTCATTTTGCGCCCATGATACATCCACATGGATTTATTTTAAAGCATAATACGGCACGCCCTAACGCTCACCAAGGTGTAGGGTATCCGTTTCAGTAATGATCTTTACCATATGCTTACGATATGTGACGGCTGAGATTTAACACTTTGCCCTGCTAAGGAGCTGGCCAACTCTTACAGCCGGTGTTGTAATTGCCGAACACTTCCTGCTTCGACTGTCCGGGCGGCTCTTTATCGATTTCAACTGCGTATTTCCCGGGGCGGAGATGCGTTTCCGTTTCGCGTCGGGTTCTGCTTTTGTATCGATGCGCTGTTGACACGGCGGCGCTTCAGTTCCACATCTGTGTTTATCCTGGCCGGGCACCGGCTCGGCCCGTGTGACAGATCCGTGTCGCCGGCGCTCCGCCTGGCGCTGTTGTCGACTCTATCGACAAGTGGAGACGAAATGTTGACTCAGAACCACCCGGACGTGGTGATTGTGCCTCCGCGTCGGCTCTGCCTCCACGCCAGCGTCCTGGTGTTGTCCTGGTGTCCTACGCGTCTGCCCCGCCTCGGTACTGCTGGCACGCGCGGCACTCCCTCTTCGCTTTTGTCTCTGTCTCTCTGTCTCTGCTTTTGTCGAATTCGTCTCCGGTTCGGTGTCACATCCGGGTCAGTCCGGTCTAACCATGGATCTGATCTGCGTCGGCGTCGTCTGCATGTCGTCCCCGTATCTGCGTCGGCTCATCTTCTCGTCCGGCTCGTAGTGTATTCGTTTCATTCCGTTTTGTTCCGTATCCGTCCCAGTGCGTCTCTTCTCTGCTGCCTGTCTCAACACTGTCCCGACTCCATCTCTGCATCCGTCCCGCCTAGGTGTCGGCTCGTCTCCGGCTCTGATTCCGCGTCTGTGTTCTCTATGCATGTGTGTCTATACCGTTGTTGCATCTTTTCTCTCGCTCGATCGCTTCTATGTGTGTGAATGTCGCAGAAACTCGTCAGCACCGCCTGCATGCTGTTCATGGTCGGGCGTCGAGTTGTTTTCGGCGTCAGTCCTGTCACTCTGTCGGTTCGTCTCCGCACTGCTCCTCAGTCTGTTTCGATTCCGTCTTGTGTCCACTTCATTTCTATCAGCCTCATATCTGTGGCGATGCCGCCATGAATGGGCGTTGTACGTTGAAACCGCATATGTGTAGGTCTCGTAGCTGTGCTGGCTCTTGACTTTGTCAATGCCGTGTCCCTGTCAGTTCCGTGCCTTTGTCGGTCCCGTGTCCCTGTCAGTTCGTGCCTCTGTCGGTCCCGTGTCCCTGTCAGTTCGTGCCTCTGTCAGTTCGTGCCTCTGTCGGTCCCGTGTACCGGTCAGTCCCGTCCCTTTGTCAGTCCTGTTCCTCTGTCAGTCCCGTGTTTCTGTCGATCCCGGGTCTGTTGGTCGCCACGCAGTCTCCCGCGTCGGTCACCACAAAGGGTAGGTCGCCGGGCAGTGTCCCGTAACCTCCGCTGTCGGTCGCCACGTAACCTCCGCTGTCGGTCGCCAGGTAACCTCCGGTGTCGGTCTCCAGGCAGCCTCCGGCGTGGATGGCCATCGGGGCAAGAGGAAGCGTGCCGGGCGCGGCGTTCTGTCGGCCGGGCTATCATTATCATCAAATGCGGCACGGGACGGCGGTGGGGAGGGCAGCGCGTGTTCGACTCGGCCTTCATTCGTGGCAATTTCCAGCCGGGGCTGCCGTCTCTTATTAGGCGGCGGCCGCCCTTGTTTTATTCGGGAAGTGCGACCGCTTTCCAAGGTATTTATTTTGGGAGCACGTCGGCCCAGATAGGCCCCAATAACTGGTCGCCGCATTTATCGGGGAATCAATTAGGACTCGGCGCTGTCCGCCGCCCGTCACCCGTGTCCAGTCGACAAGGGTCACAGGTGTGGCTCTTCTTCGTGCTTCCTCTTACGACCAAAATCAACGGCGGGGGTGGGGGTATAAAGATGCCGCCGACCCGAGGCTGTCAAAACACTGCCGCTTTTTCAAGCGTGGTACGAAACAAGGTGCCTGAAAAGCTGACACGATGATTTGACTGCTAAGTAAATTCGATCGTATCTTGGTAGTTGAGTCTTCCGGGGGTAGCCCATCCTAGCATTCCAATGCACCACTTTGGCAGCGCAATAGGTTAGTGCGTCTATTTCGAGTTTGGGAGGACCATAGCCTCGGCCTGGCCCCGGGCAGACTTCCCCCATCGATTCTCATCTAGAAGATTGCATTAACTGAGGAGCGTTCGCCCCGGGCGGCCGGATATGCTGATCTGACCGACGCTCAGTGACCCTGGCGTCGGATTATCGGCCATTATCTGCTTTACAAGAGGTTCTGCGGTTCGGCGGCTTGCCCCGAGGGCACGACCTGACCTCGAGCCGCCGGAGCAGTGCTTTGCTCGCGCAGTCCGACACCTAGAGAAAGACTCGCCGTGTGTATAACGTGTCACTGTCGATCTCAGAGCAGGCACGTGCACAAGACTAAGAGAGAGAGAGAGAGAGAGAGAGAGAGAGAGAGAGAGAGAGAGAGAGAGAGAGAGAGAGAGAGAGAGAGAGAGAGAGAGAGAGAGAGAGAGAGAGAGAGAGAGAGAGAGAGAGAGAGAGAGAGAGAGAGAGAGAGAGAGAGAGAGAGAGAGAGAGACTCGTGTGTACAACGTGCCGCCGGCGGTCCGGGAGCGAGCGCTGTTGTATTGTTTTGTTTATCTGGCGGTTCTCGATGCACTTTATGCACGTTCACGGCTAACTGCGCCACCCGCCCTGCTCATCAGGACACTTTTCGGCTGTTTACGCTGCCGGTGGTCGTTTCCTAACCCTATTACGGTAAGGCTCTGTTAGACACGAATCTGTAGAGAGGGTGGATTCCATCATTCACCCCGCCCCCGTATAATTTCAGCATCTATTGGGCTGATTTAAAAACGGAATAGCTTAAGCGAATTCTACGAGCATAATCTACATTCTTCGGATGTTAAAATGTCAATTGTTTGCAATGGCGAAGTCAGGAGACAAAAGAAGTGGGGAAAGGTAATGAAAGCAATTCGGGGTGGTGTTCGTGCTTTGCATTGCTAAAATTTTGCATGTGTGGGTGTAACTAGCTATTAATAGTTCAAAACGCTACTTGATGTCCATACACGTGCATACCAGTCAAGGGTGCAGCCACGAAACCAAATCGACTGAATATCAAATGCTACTTACTCATTGCTTCTTCGCAGCTATGGCCACAAATACGTACTATTTTCTCATTCTTAAATTGCATCAATAATCACCGAGAGGTCTGTGACAAGAGGCATCACCAGGAAATAATACGATGAAATGCTCTAACCAGGGGTGGATCCAAGAGTTTTCATGCGGGGATATATTTTTTATCGGAGGAGCTAAGCCTGAAATTTGCATTCGGCGCCAAATTCGTTGAGTGGACTGGTGGTGGAGGTACGCTCTCACATACTAAATGGAGACCTTTCCTCTCGTAGGGGTGCCTTTTCCTCTGAGACACGTTGTCTTTGTCTAAAAGATATATTGAACGTATGTATGTATGTCCTAACTACTTATCATCATCTCCTGATTCTGCCATCGCAAAGATGTCTGGCTCTGTCGCTGCTTGTGATGCATCATTACCGTTTGTCCTGCTCCACCCTACAAACCTTCCGACGGCTACGTAAATGATAGCGCTTTGAGAAAGCCGGTCACTTGTCACCAATTTTTTCTTCCGCTGAATCCGCCTCTGATATGATTCGGCTCAACATAGGCATTTCCGCACTTACGTGCGGAAATGCCTATGTTGAGCCGCAAGTTAAGATACTATGAGCAGTTGAACGACACATTATAATTATCTGAACACCTAAGCAATGACAATATTCAGATGTATATGTTGTTCCAAATGTTTCGCAAAAATCCGTTAGATGTACCTCCAGATAGTCGCTCCTGGAGCCGCCTATGACGTCGTCACAAATTACCATTTTGTTGCTATGTATAAAAATTAAAGTTAGAAAAAGCCACCGAGCTTCCCGCTCCTATCACAACGGATTTGGGAACGGGAGACGAAAAACTACAAGGGGCGGAATCCGCCCCTCCCCCTACCAGAACAGGGTTCAGCTAGAAGGATATGGGGAGCGTGCAGTCGTTGCACAACGTGTCTGATGCCCTGACATCTTGCGGGCGTTCTATTTACCAACAACTGCGTACAAGAGTCAGGGTCGATGCCGGCGTAGTCGATCGTCTCCGGGTCGATGCGGCTCGGCTCCGCGTCGCACGGTACCGAGCTGCCGGGTCACCGCGTGGTGACCGCGTGATAACCGCGGTGTCATCGCAGCGTCATCGCGCTCATGTTGCTGCTGCCGCTGCTGTCGACGCGAGCGTGAGAACTGAGCTCGCGATGCGGCCCCCCTGTCGCAAACTCGACTCGCGCGCACGCATGCACCCGATACGTGGCGACAGGGAAGCTGCAACGCGACGTCGACCTGCGATCGCCAGCCTGATGCAACGGGGTCAGGTTGAGCGGTTCACACGAGGTGGCGCAGCGACATGTCACGTCTTCGTCGAGTGCCAGTTTGAGCCGGCACAAGTTGCACTCCCTCCCCCGACCAATTGTTTGCAATTGCGAAGTCAGGAGGCAAAATAAGTGCCAGAAAGGTAATGCAAGCAATTTTGGGTGGTGTTCGCGCTTGACATCGCTAAAATGATGCATGGGTGGGTGTAACTTTCATTTAGTGGTCCAAAATACTACTCGATGTCCATACACGCACTCGATGTCCACGCAAGGCATGACTCTCCGCAGCGACTGAAAAGCGCTATAACGTGCCTTTGGCGAGCGGCCCACGTCTTCATCCCACCGTCATTCAATCGGAGGCCACTTCCCAAGGAGCAGAGGGCACCGAATTCCTCACGAGGTCGTCGTTTGGCCCGCGAACCTGTCGTCTCCGGTCGACGCTGTCGTCCGACGGTTCCCGCCGATCGACGCGCCGTCCGGGGTTCCGGTCGTGCCGAGCTCTGGCTCGGTGGCGAGGAGGGCAGGCCAGCCTCCGGTGCGGTCGCCGTGGATAAAATAATACCTTCGGAGCAGGCTGAGATGGACAGGTCGGCTAAAGCGGGCCCAAATCAGATGCGGCCGCGGCACGGGATGATTACGTGGAGAACGAACGCCGTAATCGCGTAATTGTGGTAGGTGGGATGTGGAACGCGGACGTGGTCCGAGTAGTAGCCGGTCGCCGTTGGGCGCCATTTCAGCGGGGACGCCCAGGAAGGCGGACAATAAATTATCCCGGCGTGTAAAAAATAGAATCAGCCGGGGTATAATGGGAGGTCGGTTCTCTCCGAAGAGAACACGAGATCGGGATCTAAAATGAGCAAATATCTGCAAATAAAATAACCACCGCTACTCAATGTTTAACCACGAATAAAATGCAGAATACATCATGAGCCTTGCCGCGTCAAGCACAATAGTTGCAGTGTGTTTAACGTGATCTCCTGGGCTAACTTGGGCCAGCGACTACGGTAGATTTAAAACACAACCCGAAGCGCCCGAGGAAATGGGCCGTAGGCCTGATGTGCTAAACAGCTGAGTCCAGCCGATCACGTGATCGCAGCTGATCGGACATTGCACACCAGATGGGATGCGTGGGAATACCCAGCATAGACCGTGCTTTCACGGTACATGACATGTGGTGTTGAGATCCGGATGGGATGGAAGCCATTCTCGTGGTTATTATTATCGTATCTGATGTTTTTTTGTTCAATCCACTGCGGAGACACGTTGCAGTGTTAGCGCCATGTGAGCTTATATATGTTCGATGTATTTCTTTCATACCTGTTGAAATATTTCGCATTTAAATTTAAACACACCGGTGTGCAACGGATTGAGTGAAATTCAGGACGACTGCCGCAACGGTACTTGATTGTTGTGATTGTGGGCGTGCAGCAGCAGTATCAAGCCTAATTCTTCCGATAACATGCTTCATGAGATCGGACAAATTTTAGCGACAGCGTGTTGAAAATGGTGCTGTACCGCCGACTGAGACAGACTCCTTGCGTTGTTTCTGACATTCGAGGTGTCTACCTGGCTGCCTTACCTGGGTTGTCATTCCATTTGTGATGACAACTTTTGGGATGCACCATGGAGGCTGGGACGGGCATTTTCAGGTTCGGGGCTGCACGTGCGTCTCCTAAGCACACCAGCCCCCAACCCCCCCCCCGCCACGGCCGCGTCAACATCTGGGGTCTCATCTCCGCCTCCGGCCCTCCCATCCTCCTCACGTCACCGCACGAATAACGACCTGCAGAAACCAGAGTAGATGTCCGGCTGGCCATTGGCCCCATCTGCGCCACCTCCAAATTGTGCCGCCCCGCTGTGTCGGACCATTCGAGCCGCGGCCCCGCTCAGTGGTCGTGGCGACTGGTGCCCAGAGCAGGCCCTTCTCGTGTCGCACGTGCCCCGAGGCGCCGCGGGCGATACAGGCGAGCCGTCGCTGGACTGGCCCCGCCCCGCTTACGACCCGCTTACGGCGCGTTGGGTCGTGTCGGTGGCTCAGCTCGGTCAGTTCTGGATCGGCGCAGGCGACCCAAATAGGCTGATGAGGGTTCATCCCAAACGGCCGTCCGAAAGTCGTTTTGCGGGCAAATCACCATCAATGCTGATGAACCGGGCATTGATTGGGCACCCACACTTCCAGCGAACTCGCCGCCGGCTCACTGTCGGAGATAATCGGCCTGATCTTGCGCGAAATCTACCGGTTCGTTTCGGCCGCCGTGGCCCGACTGATCACCGAAATGAATCACTGATGGACGAGTCGTGCTCACAGTGGCCGGTTGTCCACGTTCGGACAATGGTGGGCTCAGATTGTTGCCGAGGTAAGTGGCGGCAGATCGATCGTACCTCGTCGAGTAAAAAAGTACTCGTGTAATTGTCAGTTTCTGGAATTGATGCCGAAGTCCATTGGCTACTAGAGCTCGAATTCGCAGCATGCCCGCTGGATGCTACTATAAACGGATGACATACTGAATGCGATATTAGTGACCTGCATGTCGCTTAGTTGCCGCTTGCGTAGTTCTCTTCATCATCAATGGCACGTAAAAAGTAGCTAAGTATTAGTGGGTGTGTTGTACTTGTCATTATTGTCCTTCGCAACGAACATCCATTGTTGAAACAATATCCCAGTGGTTCGCTAGTGTTGCCTGTCCATTGAACGCACGCATTATTTCTATTAAAACCGCTGCAGGCGTTCCACTCCGATACTATCGTGCAAAAGATTGGCCGTAGAGGCGGTTCAGCGAACCGTGACGCACCATCGCGGTTGCCAGGCAGCAGCAGCGCCTGACCTCGCCATTGGTTGGCTTGACCCTGGGACGCCGGAGGCCCTCGCACGGCACGCGCACCGCCCGGCGACCGGTTGTAGCTTCCGTTCGGGCGGAACTGCACGGTACGGAGCAGCCGCATAGTTGCCGAGAGTTGAGGTGCGAGGTTCGAAGGCTGAACGGTGCCGGCCGCGCTGATATCAAAGGTGCTCAGTGATGAGTGCGTGCAGACTGGTGCCGTCGTGCGATAATTGGGCACGTAGTCGGCTGGTGATTCGTGACAGCACGCTCCGCATAGTGTTTTGATTCATGCACCGATAGCGGCGGCGTTTACGAGGTGAGTGAAATTTAGCAGGCAGTTATCACTCGGCGCGGCTGGAGCGCACTGCTCTGTTTGCGTTTGCCGCTGCCGCGACGTAACCGATATTCGCCGCCCGGTCTATTTTCGCTAGCCGGTTCGCGCCGGTGCAGTGCTGGCATACCGGAGCATCGAGTGGCTCCCTCACGCGATGATCGATCGTCGGAAATGAATCGCACCGCTTTTCCACGTGGATGAGCGGAGCGTGTCGGGACGAGATGTGGCCGGCAATTTGCGTTGTTCGCACGCCCGCAGGTCACCGAGCCACGCTCGACCAGAGCCGGCAGCTGCTCCAGCCGGGGGCCCGACTCTGAGCTGTTGGCTCTAATTGCAGAATTTCGCAACTTCCTCACTCGAGTACATCAATCACGCTTGTGCAATTTCTGTTGGCTGCTCGTCCGTTCGAGTCTGCGGCTAACGGCGTGTGGCCGTGCCACTGCTTTGCATTGAGAAGGTTGGCATAGTTGACGAAATTCCGGGCCTTTTGCATGCATATTTACAACATGAACCTGCACTCCCTCATAAATGTGCCGGCTCTAGTGTGTAAATAAGGCCATATGCGTGACGATTACTCCCCTCCTCTTCTTCCAACCCCGTTTCCCTTCAGTGTATGCTACGAGAGGAGTCACACTATAGTTTTCCAAAGCATTCGGATGCTGCGACATTCTTTCCCAGACAAGCCATGCGTAATTAGTCCCAAAAAACATTGCATTCATGCCTAACAAGAAAAAAACGTACACGAACCTACCGATATGGAAACAAACCCGGGCGGTCGTTTCAAAGCAGGAGCCGAAGCCACAATAAGGTATACATAAGGCCAAAGCCAATGCCAAATGCGTTGCTACGCGAAACCAAGACCATTAACATCTGACAAAATGAAAGCGAGGTCAAACGGAATCCTTTTAGTAATGCAAACCCGAAGCTGAATCCAATATTCATTGAGCTGATGGTGACATTTAGAGTCACTCAAAGAAACGTGCCTTGTTCAATTATGCTAAGCAATTTCAACTTGATTTGGTGGCGGCTCATTGGCAATTGCTGGGTCGGCCACTAGTCGAAGGATACTTTCAGAATTGTTTATGCAATGAGAAATTGTTAACCGGGGGAGGAGAGAGAGAGAGAGAAAAAAATGTACTATTTTGGGGAGATTCTAGGAGGGGATTTCCACATGATTGGAGAAGAAATGCGCAAGGAAAAGTGCATCCCCTAAACACCTATCCGCTCACGTTCTTCTTATTTCAAACACTATGCAGTAACAGCAAGCATCTCGTGATTGTGTTATAGTAATCGACGATCATTGTTTCTTTTTCTGCATATTCACTAATGTGAAATAACACTTCGCTTGGTCAACGCACGTGAACGTATCCGATGGTTCCATCGGTATCATGATGGTAGCTTACAAAGTTGTTCTCGCCCCGAACCACATCAGTGGCTTTGAGTTGGACCATCTGGCGCCAGATGAATAGGCGAATGCTGCTAGATGGGCTGGGATATACATAGTTCCCTTGGAACTTGAAATAGTGCATTTATTGGGGTGTGAGCATGTACTTTTCTAGTATCTTTTCTAGACAGGCTTAACCCAGTTTGATCCCTGTGGCCTTTATTAAGCCTTGGCACTTAACGAGCTGTCGTTGGCACCACCGGCCGAGTGATCAAAGATGAGCAGAAAGGGTTCCTAAATAACATGGACAGGAGAGAGAATTGCCCAGGTTTGTCACCCGAGACCGGCACTTATAACGAAGAGAGACTTGAGACACAAACCTGCTGTAGCACATCTTGAATGTTTTGTTAAGTAGGAAAAATGAGCTGAGATATCCTTGACAAGTGAAGAAGATGACTGGGAAAATATCCAGAACCGTTGGCTTTGACTTTTATTGAATTTTGAAAGATAATATACAAATTATTCAAGGCGAATCTGAGCTCTATGTCATAAATAATGAGATATAATCACCGCTAGGGTTTCACACTTAACAGGTGACATGAATCATTTGTGTTTGACACTCATGTGTTTGAAACCTATTATCTTGAAAAAATGGCCAGTGGGTCTTAGAATCTAGTTCTATCCCTCGATCCTAAATGTGCAACCTGCATTGCTCGATCCTTTGCCAAACTTCCACATAGTACTACAATCCGAGCGACTGTTCTTGTTTTGCCCACTCAGATCGGAGCCGTCTCCTCACCTGCTCCTTTCCGGACCAGGTCGTCCCGTGTGTAGTACAGATAGTGATATGGGTATTGCATTATGTCGGTGCACGAATGTTTGTTGCGCATCTGCTCCCACTATTGACCACAAATCTATCCTTTCTGTGTAGATATCTGTGAATTATACCCAGACTGTCCATAATAGCCACTGCACGAGGAGGGCATGCATCGTGAAATAAATAAATGAACAAATAAATTACCAGGTGCTTACCGTAGCCACTGCAGCCACTTCGATCGGATCGCGACACGCGTTCGTGATCAGCGTCTCTCGAATTCCGATGTGCACCTGGCATTGCAAGCGCCGCGCGATCCTATCGTCGACCTCAGCCCTGGCGGCGGGCACGGCTTCTGCGTGACGTCTGCCCGCCAGACGTCACGAGGCGCCCCAGTCGTGACTTAATGGTCTTACTGCCGCTCATCGCCCTGGAGGATCTCCATGATCCGGTGAAACAAATTCCTTAATGATCGGGAAAAACACGACGTATTTCGTGTCCTCCCCGGCACAGACTGGACTTCAGTCGGTGCCTCCTGCATAGGCCGAGTAGGGCCGAACTCCCATTATAAGTTGAGCGGCCGGCCGAAACTAATTGGTGACAGATAAAAAGACTACAGTGGACAGCGCTAGATAAGATGCCCTTGTGTTTAAATGTGATAAGGCTGCGCCGCAGGTCCCAGGAATAGCAACAACAGAAAACGTGGCAGTTTTGCAACACATATTTTAGTCTGTAGAATGTGTATATACCTGGGTTATCAAGCATTATCACACATTCAAGATAGATAGATGCTCAAAGAATAGCACAAACACGCCTTGGCTTATAAATCTCTCGTCCTTATCATGACAAGATTAAGCGTAGCGAACAGCTTACAAGAACCATTTCGTCGAATAACTTAGCACATGTCGTAAATGGTTACCTAGTGCTGTCATCGGGCGTGAACAGATACATCGATTTACAAAGCACCACACGAAACTTAAACACAGCCACCGCCCGTAAATTGCGTGCCATTAATATGCGACAGCCGGCGTGAAAGGCGGTGTGGACAATGATCTTACCCACGCGGTAGCCGTCCCTCCAGGGCTGGAGATTTCCGGCGAAGCCACGGGCTTCGAGTACTTATTTTCAAGATGCATTATCAGATTGAATTGGAAAAATGATAAATTGGCATTAGCATGGTACCAAGCCAGGGGTCCAAACCCCGACTCACTCGGAATAAATGCATCAACTCATAAAGAGTTTAGACTTAATAAGAGCCACAAGGGCCCATCCAGTTAAGTCTGTATATGGAAAATACCATAAGCCTGGTAAAAAGATCCACCCCAACCATCACCACATCCTAAAGAAACCATCCACCAACATCCCACACACCTATCAATGCCTAATTACCCCAGCCATCCAGCCCTATTCCCTCGATCCCTCTTAACACATGTGGATTGAATGCCTTACCAATAATTTTCAAACTGCATCCATGCCTGCTCTAATAGGGGCTGTGCCCTGCACACTTACGTAGTCTCACCCCATCCATTGCTAATTAGAACTCAAAAACAATATTTTCCTGTCTAAACCCTTTAGCAATTTTGTACGTTTCAGTCATGTTCAGTTTCCCTTAACCTCTTATAACACTTGAGTGAGTACGTATCTAATGCCATAAGTCTTTCTCCAGATTATAAGTCACCTACTCCACTCATGAATTTAGACGCTTTGCGCTGCACTCTTTCTAACATATCTGTATCTTTTTCTAGGTAGGGGCTTCATGCTTGTACAAAATATTCCAAGTGGGGTCGCATATATGCCAAGTACATATTTTCATGACTTCCTTGCTCGTATATCTCACACTCCTATTAATGAGTTCCAGCATTCTGAGTGTCCTATTCCTTGCTGAGATACGTTGTTTCTCTGCTTTAAGGTCTTTTGAAGCTAACACACCTAAGTCTCTTTCTTTTTTAATAACATCCAGTTCCCTTCCTTCCATTGTATATCCTGGTCTCACCCCCAGACCCTATATGTCTAACCTTGCACTTATCGTAGTTCAAAGACATCTGACATTGATCAGCCCACTTTTTAGGTCCTCCGAGTCTATCACTAAATTGATCACTACTGTTAGCCACTACTATCACCTTAGTGTCATCAGCAAATTTGAACATTACTCCTCAGCCCTACCTCCCTAGAACAGAGCCCTGTGGTGCTCCACACAGAACATCTTTCCTATCTGATTTACATCCATTTAGCACAGGGGTGCGGAGCCGGGAAAATTCTGGACGGATCCGGCTCCGACTCCGGCTCCGGGGAAGTATCCCGGCTCCGGCTCAGGCTCCGGCTCCGGGCAAAATGTACCGGCTCCGGCGGCTCCGGCTCCGTACATCCCAAACGTGATCGATCCATTAAGTAAGAGCTAGGGGGATGTAAATAAAAAAGTTAGCCGCGACCACTCAGAGGCGCAAACTTCAGACAATTATAAGCAACTTTCCCGTATAAACCCTGTATTTATCTTTAAATAAACACCCGCCCCGCCCAAATCACTTTTCGGTGTTATGCCCTCGTAAACTGACGCTCGCTTCGTGCCGTATTGGGGAATCAGAAGAGGGGAGACTCGAATCAACAACACTCCCCATTCCGTGAACGGTCCAAGGAACACCATTGTTGTAAATTGTAATGTTTGACCTCATCTCTAATAAGGTACAAGAACCCGTTGATGATGGAAACAATGAACTTAACTAAACTAAACATGGAACTATTGCATTGACTACTGAGGCTAGAATATGGTTATTGGTTATTGTGCCATTATTTGATGATATTTTTACATGCTACTCGTATTTATACATTTTGGCTTTAAAAAAAGCGTTTTCATACGATACCATACCATACTAGGTATAATGTGTTCATTTCACGTTTGCTAATTTTGTTTCGTTTACACCTCCGACTTTCGGAGTCGGAGCCGCCCTGCTTTTGACGGCTCCGGCTCCGACTCCGGCTCCGAGTAAAATGTTCCGGCGGCTCCGGCTCCGGCTCCGGTTCCGGGCAAAATGTTCCGGCTCCGGCGGCTCCGGCTCCGGCTCTGGCTCCGCATCCCTGACTTAGCACTACCCTTTGTTTCCTTCCCTTCAGCCATGCTTCAATCCAACCTAGAACTTTTCCAACAATCCCATGTTGCTGTAGTTGATGAATTAGCCTTCCATGTAAAACTTTACTAAAAGCTTTGCTAAGGTTAAAGTACACAACATCCATCCTACTTTGATTGTCTACTTCTTTAGTAACATGCTGCATAAACTCCGATAGGTTAGTTAATCAAGACCTTCGAGATCGAAATCCATGTTGAATGTCTCCATAAAAGGTTGTGCCTATCAAGATGAATCTGAACATTCTGCTTAACCAACTTTTCTAGTACCTTGCAAACTACTGAGGTCAAACTGACTGGCCTGTAGTTTCCTGCACGGCCTGTAGTTTCCTGTAATAATTGCCATTTTGAAAATTTGTACTACGTTGGCATTTCTCCAATCTTCAGCAGTTATTCCATATTCCATATTCCATACCTTATTCCATATTCCATAGACCACCTGAAAATGATAACTAGGGCAACTGCTAAAGCTTTATCACACTCTACTAAGATCTTAGCATATATATCATCCGGTCCAGAAGCTTTATTAAGTGTGATATTCTGCGACTGCTTTTCTACAGCTTGTGTAGTTATTGTAAGATCCTCCAGCTTATCACTGGCCATGGAATAACCTTCAGTTATTTCTATTGCACTAGAATTGTACCAGGATCTCCAGCCCATGCATCCCTCGGTGCTTTTCACAGGAGCATACCATGCACTGACTCACTGTCAAGTTAAATATTTTCCCCAACATCCTCCCCTAAATACGTACATGCACATTGGCTCTGACTTTGTTGGCAAAACACGTCGCTTCAAAGGCGGCGCAAATGACTTCCATGATCCCGCACGCCGCCAAGCACACGATCAGTCACTGGCTCAGCTGCCAGCTCTGGTGGCGATTCGTACCGACTGGCCCGACACCAAAGCGTCGCCGTCGGTGTCGAATATGTCCGACTGGAGAGGATTAGCGCCAGGACGAAAGCTGAGTAAGGGATTTCGGAGCCGACTGTAATTGCGGCCTGCCAGCGGATTCCTCGGGCCATTTGACCGGTCTTCCCTCCTGTGTAATCCCCACAGGCACTTCCGCACCGGGAGACTCGGACCGGCTTAACATTCCGCCGTCCGAAGGACTAGGAAATCCGAGTCTACAGTGTGTGCGTCAGGTACCGCTGAAGTTGATATGCTAATTGCTTGTGTGACTAAAATGAAACCAGAATGCGTGGACACAGCATCACTCGTCACCTCACCGCTCCAACGATGCTCACAGCGTCAAATCAACGCCAGGGACGTGGAACACACATAATATCAATCACACAGTCAATATGAATTCATCCTCACTAAAATCAGAGCTGTTTGCACCAAATCAATGCAGACTCAACTAGAGGATGATCATTGTGCAACACTTGGAACACCTCATTAAGCATGGGCCACATACTCCTAAGACTGTTGCAGATAGACATAAAATCAGGGTAACTATGAGCCACAGGGGCCCTTCTTGGTTGCGCCCTGGACACTCAACCAGTTGCCCACCAAATCCGTCTATCAGCCCTCCCTGGAATACTGAAAAGTATGCCCTCTATTCTTATAATGATTGTTTATGCTGTTTTTGAAGATGTTCAATGTGCTGCTACTGACAATGACTTCTGGCCGCTGGCTCCAGTGTTCTATTACCCTGTTAGTGAAGAAAGGCTGTCCTAACCTTGTCCTGCTGTGGTTAACTTTAATTTTGATTTGATGACCTGTAATTGCATCATTTCTGTTAAACTCAAACATTTCCCTGAGATATCCCTTCTCCTGACCATGAACAAATTTGAAGACCGATGCTATCTCCTCTCAGCCTTCTGTATCCAAGTGAAAACATATTCAGATATAACGCTCAAAGACGACCACTTAATGCCTTCTGTCAAAAAGATGGCATGGCCTCTCGCTTCCATCGGTTCTGGGTACCAAGGACCCAGAAATCCTTCAATTACTATTTGTCTATCTGTACGCTACTAGCATGGACATTGTAGACCACACCACCAACACGAACTCTAACACATACTCCAACACGCAATGCATTGGCCTGCGCATGCGATCGCAGAAATAACGTAAATTGCCATCCACGAATGGCATCGTATAATTGACGTATAATCGACGTCACAAATAGTTTGGCAGTCGGATTGGATTGTGGCTTTACGACACACTCAGCAGCCGAGGCCACATGGCGTTACCTGCCCCTCACCCTGGCAGGACGGGCGGGCATCGCGGGGAATCGAACCCCGTACCTCTGGCGTGTCAGACGCTCATCTTAACCACTGAGCTGCCGACGCCCCACATTGGCGGCCGGGCTGGGCGTCCGCACCTGAATATCCTGCGTAGGCATGCTGGTTCCCACCACGCCTGGGCACCTAGTATGTAATGCATGAGCTGATTCGCTTTCCCATTCGAAATCAATGGCTGCCTGGCGGTGCTGTTGGACGTAGGCGAGCCGATTTGCTTCAAAGCTAACATGACGAAAATTGATTACCCAGAGTTGCCTTCAGAGGTAGATGAGCCGATTTGCCGTGCAATTCATAACGTAAAACGACTACCAAAGGGAAAAGCGGAGGTAGATGAGCGAAATTGCAAACCACTGTGATAACCTCACGCACAATCCTACATGAGAGCATGCAGCTACTAACCACAATAGCAAATAACAGGCGGAAGCCGGCGCGATGGGCAGTGTGGACAGCTACATCCTTGTCCTCACGATAAATATCCTTCGGTGCTTTTTGACAAGAGTAGGCTAATGCCGGTGCCTTGGCAATATTATTTTTTTCGTCACCCTTCCTCCACCTTAACTACAAATTATCTTGCGGAGGTGTAAAGTAAAACTAACGACACTAAGCATCCGGGAGATATTTCCCGGATGCTTAGTGTCGTTAGTTTTACTGTCTCCCCGCATAGTGTCTCTCCGCCCAGACCCTACCTCTAGCACCCCAACTATGCGCCCTGAAAGTTCCAGTAACTGAGGTGAGGTCCCCTTCAAAAGCATTCAACCTGTCGTCACGCTTTAACACATGCAGATATTTGAGTAAAACTTTCAGCGTTTGCTTAGCTTTATGGATGGAACAAAACGCAACAGAGGATTTTTCGTTTTTATAAACGAGTTAGTCAAGGTCAAGTGAGGTCACCTCCAATACCATTCAACCAGTCGTCACATTTTAATGGATACGTATATTTGAATGAAACTTTCAGCGTTTGCTTCTCCTTGTGGATGGAACGAAACGCACCCGAGGATTTTTTGTTTGGTTTCGATGGCTCATTGGTTTTGCATATTTGCTAATTACGACTAAAATTCAAGTTTCTGACCCAAGTAAGCACTTGGTATGGGTCAAGTTTAATAAGAGTAACGTTTCACGGTCCACTCTCCAAATTATGGAAGTTTTTTATGAAAGCTTAAAATTGTGCTTTTATGTTGATGTTGATTTGTATGGGGGCAAAAATTTTGGGGCCATGCTCAAGTTAGTCGTGATCTCATATACCCCATAGTGGCGTCACTTTTTTGGAGGAAATATTTTTGGGTGGTTTCAGATCCTACTCGTCGAGCGATTTCCGATGACTCTACTTTTGTTTCTGTGCGACGCTTAGTTTAGCGATTTGAGTTGGTATGAAAGGACCCCTCTCCGAGACAGGGTGTGAGGATCTGAGCGGAAAGACGGCGCGAGTTAACGTAGATGTACACTTATGCATTAGACTTGTTTGCGAAACCAGCCCGCTTCAAAAGCGGCGCAAATCCTCTCTGTGGTTCGGCAACATTCTAAACTCACTCCTCCACTCCCCACTCCCCAGCCAATGCCAATGACATCAATGGGAGGGGAAGCTGAACACGCCCGAAGGTGGTATATTACAGAGGTATTGCCAGTGGCGCCCTTCGTTACGGTATAGGCTCCCGCTGATGCGCGTGCAGGGACGGATTGAAATTCCACGAAAGGGCGGACGCAATTCCAGTCCCGGTACCGCTGGCATTCGACGGAAATAAGAGTCGGGTCGGCGCAGTCATGCAGTATGCAGCCGCCTCCGGCCCGGTGAGGAAACCCGGCTGAGGACGGTGCGGTCCGGCTGCACTGGCCGGCACTGCAGATGAGCCATCGATCCCCTGCGTCGATGGACGCTCTCAGGCGCCCGCGTGGGCTCGCCAGTGCACCGCCCAAGGGCCGTCGGCTCGGTCGCGGAGTGGGGCACCTTTCGCGCCGAGTGCTGAAGCGGAAAACGCAGCCGTCCGCCTCACCGGCAGCTTGAGGAACTCGTGTCCTCTTCACTGGTGCCTGTCGGCGAGCCCACGCCACAAGACCAGACGCTGAGCCCCGCTGTGGCTTCCGGCCGCGCGATGTGCTGGGGGAGCGGGTGGGGACAGATAACGTCGCCTGATTGGGGTGACCGGTGGGGCGCTGTCGCCCACCGCCCGGCTCCCACTCCTGCGGACGTCTCGCCCCGCGCCGGCCCCCGCGGGGCGATAAGCCGGTGATGGGTGGCGAGACCGGACCCCCGGCGGTCCGCGAGCCGTCCGTCTGACGCGGAACACCGACGCAACACTTGCCTGGTGGTCCGCGTCACCGTCTCCACTGCATTATGGGTATACGGCGCCGCTGACGCTGGACACTGTCCGGGCGGCACCGCTGAACGGTGACAAGCTGGGGTTGGAACACAACCGTCGTCTCCTGTGTTGCTCGTTTTAGAACGGCAATGATCTGCGACAATACGTTGTTCGTTTCAGAGCTAGGTATTAATATTATCCAATCTTTTCACATTTGTTGTATATAACAACACTAATTATTAACTAACATATGAGCCAAAGGTACGTGAACTTGAAAGACTGACTATAAAGCTGATCACGTGGTACGTTCATCAATACTTTATATATATATATATATATATATATATATATATATATATATATATATATATATATATATATAATCGGCAATAATTGCGATCGCAATATTACAAATGCTCGAGTAGTGGGCTTTCTCTTGCTCTAATGTTGAGATGCTAGATGAAGCTAATCATCAAACAGAGATGGCTCCGGACTGGGCTTTGTTTAGAGACCAAAGGCGTTGGGACGGTTTAAAAGAGGCTTAATAAAACACTTGTGTTGCATGTGAGCCGTGTTAGTCTGCTATTTCCAATAATGTACACAAATGTAGGCAATACGATGGCGTTCATAAGCAGAACTAATGTAATGTCCGCCCTCGCTCCGCTCAAACATCCGGAAATGTCAATGCAGTAAAGTTACCTGCAGCGACGAGCCCGAGGGTAGCAATGAGAAAATGGCACAACGAATGGGGTTGAAGTACTCACCCCTTCGGAGAATCGCAAGGACCTGAAGCTATATCCTTATCGCATCTAGCTTCAGCACCATCTTTCTAGAGCCACTTTTAGTTGCGTCGATTGCCCATCTGCCGTTCGAGGTGTCCCCAAAACTTCAGCTATATCCTTGTCCTTATCACATCAAGCACAAATTGACGGCTAGAAGGGTCGAAATGTGCCGATGGCTCGGAAGCTATGGCTTCTGAGCCATCGGGACTATGGCTGCTGGACTAGCCATAGCCCAGGACTATGGACTATAGTCCAGCAGCGACTCCTCTTTTCTCAGCAGTGAGTTATTTGGGCTTTATGGCGCTTCCACCAGAATTGATTATTCGCTCCCACCTCTGTCAGCAGAGTGTGGTTCTCAAACCAGGCACACTTTTATCTTAGACGCATCAACCGCAAGAACTGTATGTTATGTGGTACATCGAAGCACGAAGAAGTGCACGAAGAATCTATGCACAGCAAAAAGTGCACCGCTTGAGTAGCTAACATCCAAGGCACCATTCGACCATATTCGGTTTGGAGAGGAAGCCGAAGCAGCGACGCTCACCACCCAATGTGCTCCAGAAGTTTTCGAGACACCTCGAACGCCAGATGGGCAATCGACTCAACTGACAGTGGCTCCCGAAGGATGGTGCTGCCCGCTGACCGGTGCCCTGACCGTGAACGGCTCGAGAAGAGATGTGGAAGTCAGGCTGTATCGCTGAATACGCGGCGCCAGTGATCTCCGCACTCTCCCTACATCGGTCGGCTGTATTTTTTGTTTTGTCTGGTGGGGATACCTGAAGGGCCGTGTGTATGTAAATAAGCCACGGACAATCGAGGACCTCAAGATGGCGGTCGACGGGGGAATTGGGACTATCTCGGCGGAGGCACGCCGGAAAGTCATCCAGGACTGCCAGCGACGGTTCATCGTCCGGAGGTGACCGGTGGCGTCCTGGCAGCCCCGCTTGGAGCACGTGATACAGTGACGAGCCTGGAACTGGAAACTTCTGACACACACGCTATCTCAATGCAATTGCGTAGTAAAATGGCTTCCTCTGTGCATGCTCGGCGTTTTTTTCAGATTGAACAGCATTCCCGGGGTTGTGATAATTTCTGATAGTCCAGTTTCTTTTGGTCCAACCGGTAATACTGTTAATATTTTAGTGTTAGTAGCAACACTAGTATTTATCCCACATATCCCGAAATTAATAGTGTCTACTCGATGGATTCACGTTTCCTCATGTAAACCATTTCACTCGTCACCGAAAAAAAATCGCACATAAGTGTACCAGGCTGGGAATCGGCACTCACGATCCGGTTAAGTTTGTAACACTGACATTCAATTTGACCGATTTTCACCGTGAGTAACGGGCGGCAGCATTCTAGTGGTCTCGCCGTGGCAGGAGTCAGGTCAGGTCCCATAGGTCAGGAGTCCTCCACTCATCAGCTGAGGTGAAGATTGTGCTGTCATGAGCGTCACCAAAGCAACCAGAGGAAAAGTATTTGGCTCCAACTGGCGCACAAATCTACAGCCATTTCGTCATAAAGTCATAGTCATAAAATTCCCTGGCTTGGTATAAGCCACAGGGGCCAACTCGGTTAAGCCTATGATGGGAAAATAGTGTACGACTAGAAAGGAGATAAAAGAACACACTAATCAATACTATATCTTAATGTAATCTAGAAATGAGTGTGTCTAAGGACACCCTAATCAATACCACAAAGCTCTAAAAGAGCTAAACCCAGCCTATTTAGCGTCGGTCGATATCGCGTAACACACGTGTTCAGGACAGGACATCTCTGTTGTCTGGAAACGTAAGTTCCCGGTAGGCTGTTTGTGAACAGTCAATTGTGATTTTGTAATAGTTTGCGCGCCAATTAACATTTTGCTTTCGTCGTGTCTCGTCATCAAACGAATAATGCTAGTCCCGCCACGTGGAGCATTGCATCCAAGCTTCATTTTTCTTCAATGTTCATTTTCTCGGGCTTATCCGTTATATGCCCCATGCCTTCTGTGGACACAGACTGCCAACAGACGTAAGTCCGGACTCTGGACACAACACTGGACTGTCTTTCAAAATGACAGAAAACTTTCTCATAACTTCCGGTTGTATCGGACGCTCCTGCGTTGGGCCCTTGACAGGGCATGGCCTCTCAATCACTATTGGAATATCAAACCTGAGTGCCCCGTAATAAGCGAAACATACTCAGCAAGGATATTTTCGCCGTTCAAGCGGGAGCATTGGAAGGCTAACGGGCCTATTTCGTACCACCGCTTAGTTTTGACGGACCGCAATGACGAGCATACGCCAACCGACGAACGTTCCGAAAATCCTCCAATGACCGGAATACGCCAACCGAAGGAATTTCAGGATCATTAGTTCTTTTATACAGGCAAGCCGGCGGGCCACTTGAGGACCGAATCGACAAACGAATAATTGCCCACCTGGCCGGCTGGAAAGCCACCGTGCATTCTTCCCGACAGCCCGCCTAAATAAACGTGTCGGTTCGGTTTACGACGCGACGACATTCGCCCGGTCATTGGCGGCCAATCTGCGCGGTCGACCGCCGGCCCGGAGCAGCCTAATTGCGGCGCGGTGCGGCGGTCGTCGGGTCATGACCGGTCGCCGGCCCATGTCCAGCGGCCGGACGGCGTCCGGACGGGACGCCCGGCGACCGCGTCGGCTCGCGCCACGCACACGGAAGAGGACCGAGGGCGGGCGGGGGGTGCACGCGGCGGAAACTGTCGGTGTGGGACCCCGTGAGACTGGCTACGGACGGTCGTCGGCGTAGTTTGAGATGTACACGCCGCTTGTGGCAGGATGGCCTGGACAGGACAGGACGACAGGATGGCCTGATGGCAGGACAGGACGACAGGATGGCCTGATGACAGGACAGGACGACAGGATGGCCTGATGGCAGGACAGGACGACAGGATGACCTGATGACAGGACAGGACGACAGGATGGCCTGATGGCAGGACAGGACGACAGGATGGCCTGATGACAGGACAGGACGACAGGATGGCCTGATGACAGGACAGGACGACAGGATGGCCTGATGGCAGGACAGGACGACAGGATGGCCTGATGACAGGACTCGACCGTCAGGCCGACGGTCTGGATGGTGCCTACAACTTTGGCTGCTGCAGCCGAAGTGCTTGTTTTTTGCGTTAGCATTGTGCGCGTGTCGCACAACTGAATGGACTGTGCCCATTTGTTGTGCACTAACATAGGTGGAAATTGTGCACACTGAGTAGACTTCTGTGACAGAGTTGGATTAAACGATGTGTCCGATTGAGTTGACGAAGGGCAATTGCGGCCATTGGTCCCTTCATGGTGACTTCGCTCTTCCGATAATGCACACGATTTATGCATTTCTCTACAGATCTAGCTCTAGTCGGGTTTTCACCGGGGGTTTTCCAAACTGAGTATCACGTAGGATTCACAGTGTTCATTTGTATGGCCTTGCTGCGTTCTGTTGAAGCTTTCGTGGTGAATCGTTCCCTGCCTCTGGATTTCGGTACCGTATTTGCACCGTTGCCACTCGCGTGCGCATTATATTCGGCGTAACAATTAAGTCCACGGACGAATGTTTCGTGGCTAAAATATGTCCGCCATGCGATCGCGTGATCCATATGAACGTCATCAGCGTCTTTCTGTAAGGAATATCCGACCATGGCCTGCAAACCATTCACTAAAGGCTGACTCAACTTATTTCATGGAAAGCATAAATGTAAAACGCCCAAGCTAACATCAAAGTGGAAAACCTATTGTCGAGTCACATCTTAAATACAGCCAGTTTCAATGTAGCTATCCATGTAGCCAATGTGCCACATGTCAAGCAGGTCAAGGGTTGCTTTGTCCTAGTTCCTCGCTTCTTAGCTGTCTGTAGCTTCCCTACGGAAGTGATGATACTTTACTCTGGAAGCGCCTGCACGCTGGCCATCCGTGTAAAATAAACAGAGATGCCCTAGCAAAGTTCAGGGCTGTCAATTAAACGAGCAGTTGTGGTGCCAAAGTCATATAATACTAAAGTCATTAAGTGTCAAGGATTCATATGAGCCTCAAGTGCCATCTGTTTAAGCCTATGCAGGGAAGATAGCATAATACTAGAAACAAAAATCATGAGATACCATAATCAGTCTCGATGACGTAACTGCATATCTCGATGACGTAACCACACATCTCGATGACATAACACACAACACTCAACCGTGAGTCGCCCATATCAATTCCACTCCACCCACAAAAGTTCCCATCTACCCACTGCACGTCTTCGAATTCAAAATACGTTTGTTGGATCTAAAGAATGTGTCCACCATATTTGCAAACGTATTCAATGAGGGACTCCCCACCACATCTTCCGGCAGCCCATTCCGTGCTCAAGCGCGCTTTGACTGAAAAACTTGTTGGTGTTTAGCTGTCTTACACTTTGACTTACCTAACCTAAACTGATGCCCCCTAGGTGACGCCCTGGGAAGAAAAGCATCATTCAGATTGATATTATCGAACCCTTCCACAGTTTGAAGTATCTCAATCATATCACCCTGTAATCTCCTATGTTTATGTGAGTGCATATTTAATATCATAAGCCTCTCCATATTCCAAATTGTATAGTTCATTGGTGTGTCTAGTAGCTGTATGCCGCACTCTTCATAGCATACTTATCTTTCTAAGTAAGAGTTCCACGCCTGTACACAATATTCGAAGTGGGGTTGGGTGGCGTGTAGACTAAGTAGATTTTTGCAAGCAGTTTCTTGATTTTATATTTCACACTCTGAATGTTGATCCGCAACATTCTGATTACTCTGTGTTTAGCTCAGTTACAGAGCACACCAGGCCCTTTTAATTGGTGGAGACCCAAACAAATTGTATTTCCAACACGGCATAATAGTCACGATTTAGCATCTACACCGTTGCACTAAAAAAGAAGTTACATCAGATGTTAATACTACATTAATTATGTGAAGCTCTACCTATAAACAGGCAAATGTTAGTAAACCCACGAAGCATGCTAGGATTTTGTATCACTTGCGGTACGATTGAGGTTTACTTCTAACCTCATCACCTATTAGACATAAAAGATTAGTGCAACTATGAGCTACAAGGGCCCTTCTTGGCTGCACTCTGTACACTCAACCAGTTGCCCACCAACTCCGTCGATCAGCCCTCCCTGTAATACCGAAAAGCAAGCCCTCTATTCTTATAATGATTGTCTATGCTGGTTTAGACATAAAGACATAAAGACATAAAAGATTAGTGCAACTATGAGCCACAAGGGCCCTTCTTTGTTGCACTCTGTACACTGAACCAGTTGCCCACCAAATCTGTCAATCAGCCCTCCCTGTAGTACTGAAAAGCAAGCCCTTTATTCTTATAATGATTGTCTATGCTGTTTTTAAAGATGTTCAATGTGCTGCTACTGACAATGTTTTCTGGCAGCTGATTCCAATGTTCTACTACCCTGTTGGTGAAGAAAGTTTGCCTTAACCTTGTTCTGCTGTGGTTAACTTTAATTTTGAATTTATGAACCCTAATTGCATCATTTCTGTTCAATTCAAACATTTCCCCAAGGTATCCCCTCTCCAGACCATGGGCAAATTTAAAGACCTCGATGAGATCTCCTCTCAGCCTTCTATATCTAAGTGAAAACATATTCAATTTCTTCAATCTTTCCTCATATGCCAGGTTGCTTATGCCATTAACCATTTTTGTAGCCCTCTTTTGTACTTTCTCTAAAGCCAACAATCTTTTTCATAGCTAGGAGACCAAGCTTGGATGCAGTATTCCAAATGTGGCCTGACGTATGCACAGTAAAGCTTCCTAATCACTTCCTCACTTCTGTGTGATACATTCCTATTTATTGCCCCGAGCATTCTCAGTGCCTTCTTCCAGGCTTCCTTGGTCTGTTCTGATGCCCCCAGTTTTGTGTTTAGAATAACATAGGTTTAAAGACACGTCTATGTTGTATTGCCGTAGGCTAGACGCAAACGTGCGGTAAAGAACATGACGTGCACCCACCCGTCAATTAAATGTTTATCTTTTGCCAAGCTTTCTATTCCGGCCAAAAGCGTTGACGTAAAGTGCTCTCAGTCACCCGATATTCTACATAGTTTTCGGACTCTGGTCATGAGGCAAATGTGATTTCGTGACTTATGTCAATGATATGCTTACGGTGACCGGTACCAGGAATGAAAGTCAGGTCAAGAACATGGGGTCAGGTCGAAGTCGTTGTGAAAGAAAAGTGCAACGAGCTTATGAAGTTGATTTTCATATCAGAAGGTGCCCAGGGACAGGCAAGTCCAGATACGGGCTTTGATATCACCAGTTCGAAAGCAGGCTTTTGGTGTTCAGGACAATTTTCCAAATGCGTGGCGCTGTTTTTCTTTAGCAATGATTCCCTATCCGTCATGTGGACCCGCGCACCCCGGGAAAACAATCAGCATAAACAACCACGCCAGCCAAACCTGTGGGGGTCATATTGATTGATACTTCTCTGTCCCACTATAGTGGTAAACACAAAGGTTTGAATTTCCATACCCGCCTTGCTTGACGGCCATGTAACTTGGATGCTATGCGCAGTTAAGTAAGAAGTTCCGTGCGCTTTGGTAGTGGCATCTTCCAATGAGTGGATTCAAATGAATTTATCCTGGATTAGTTCTTCTGGCTGCAGTGTTCTATCGTACCAGTCCAGCTATACCCCTCTGCGGCGAGATAATTCAGCGGGGCAGCATCTATGCACTTTATCGCACAATTCGAATGATTAGCTAGCTGTGTAGCATTGGCGTGACCTTCGCTGTCAGAAAGTCGCGCCGGAAAACTCGTAATCATATTCAGCACTCGTAGTAAGCGCACTAGAGTAAACGCGGCAACGGGGTCGTGTCGAAGCGTCGGAAGCACGCCTAACGCTCAGTTTAATGTCTGCCGTTGATGTGCTTTTCTCAGTTGGCTCGGGGTCCATGAACGGATTCGGCTTAGCATCCGACTTCTCCGTAAAGCCATCCAACTTTCGAGTTGCTTTACTTAAATTGAATCTGTCAGTGTAAAATACACGTGAACAATCCCCGCCACGTCCCTCCCTCTCCATGGTACATGTATGTAGATATGTAGATATGAATATGTGATATGTGATGCAGTGAAGCCGGATGACACACATATATATATATATATATATATAATATATATATATATATTATATATATATATATATATATATTTTTATAATATATATATATATATATATATATATATATATATATATATATATATATATATATATATATATATATATATATATATATATATATATATATATATATATATATATGTATGTATGTACACATATCTCTGACCGGTTGGTTAAAAATACCCTTGTCTAAAATTACGCACATTTTGTTGGCATAGCACACCTCATGCATTATATCTAGTCTTTTATATTTGACGTACTTTGACATTTGCTTTGAGCAGGTTTTCTTATAACTAACCCCTTGTGTATCTCAAATCAAAGGCGTTATCATCAATTTTCAGGTGGGTCCGACTCCAAGGGTTCACGAACAATTTTCAAGTTAGAGGACCATGTCCCTTTGCTTGTGACCTGTCTTTTAACGAATAGCAAATGCTGAGAACGCTCATGATTTTCATGACGCATCTCGCATGCAGACACAAAAAGCATTGCAAGCAAGTCCAAGCCCAAAGCCAGTTGGGGTCAGGCCCAGGGGCCTCAGGGAGCCGAAGCCCATGTATCAAGCCATAAAGTCATAGTGATAAGTCATAAAGTGCTTAGACTTAATGAGAGCCACTAGGGCCCATCCAGTTAATTATGTAAATGGAAGATGTCATAAGCCTGGTAAAAAGGCACATCCCAGCCATCACCACATCCTAAAGAAACCATCCACCAACATCCCACCCACCTATCAATGCCTATCTACCCTAGCTATCCAGCCCTATTCCCTTAATCACTCTTAGCACATGTGGATTGAATGCCGTATCAATAATTTTCCAACTACATCGATGCCTGCTTAAATGGGTCTATACCGTGCACACATATTTAATATAAATCTCATCCTATCCATCAAATATTAGAACACAAAAACAAGATTTTACTATCTAAAAAAGTGTTCACCTTACTTTTGAATACATTCAATGGAGAACCCCCACAACATCAGCAGGCAGCATATTCCACTGATCAAAAACCCTTTGGCTGAATACGGGTTACCTGTCGCTACTCTTCGCCCGCGAACAATCGGCGTGAGAGATTGGCGACGCTGCATGACTTAACGGTCGATGTGTCGCAAAACCAATAACCATGACTGAATACAGGTTGTCGCTTAACTGTCCTACACCTCAGCTTGTTCAACCTGAATTGATAACCCCTATGTGATACTCTAAATCGAGGAGCATCATTCAAATTGGTCTGATCTGGCGCTTAAACAATTTTGTACATTTAAATTATGTCCCCCTTTGTCTCCTGTACTTGAGTAAGTGCATATCTAATGCCATAAGCCTTTCTCCATATTTAAGTTGCCTATTCCACTTACAGGCGCGCACCCAGGATTTTTCCATGGGGGGGAGGTGGACCGAAAAAGGCACTTGGCCGGCTCCAAAAGGGCACTTTGCGGCCCGGGGCACACTGGAAGGTTTGCTGAACGGGGGGAACGGGGCGTGAAAAAAAAATTGGGCCAAAAGGGCAGTTTTGGGCCCAAAGGGTACCTTTGGCACAGGCGGGGCACATAGGGCAGGTGATTTTTGGGCTAAATTTGTGACATTCCAGCCAAGAGGGCACTTTTGGCCAAAAGGGCACTTTGGTCTCATGGGGGGAGCGAGCCCCTGCCCCCTGCACTCTTTCTAGCCCATGCTGGTGATGATACTGGTTGCAGTGGCGCTGGATGGCCAAGTAAGTATAAGTCAATAAATGCGAGTGTATACCTAGAAACAGAGGTGGAATTTTTGTAAACGTTTTGCTGGGGCCCGGGCCCTAACATATTTGCCTTGGTTCCACTAACGTTTTGTTCCCCTAACATGGAATCCAATAGCGTGAGCCCCACGAACAAAGTTGACAGCACTCATTGCTTCCGTGCATTGAGTCCCAGCAATGAGTTTGAAATTGCTTCACCCATGGCAGAAGCCATAATATCTTCCTCCCAATTCCATTTGTCCGACTTAGTCTCATCCTGTGGCGCCTGATGCCAGCGTGTGTTCGTGGCTGGATCACTGGACGAGACAGGAGTGTTGCCTGCACCGCCATGCTGACTCCGATGGAAAGGGTGAAGGCCTAGCCCCCATATTAATCTCAGGAGATTTCCCGTTTTCTTTGCCATGTTACATGCCATAAAAATATCCGTCCAAAAGTGCTTTGTCCTACTCCTATTGGGGAATTCGTCGTGAGGGATAGATGATGATTTCTGATTTCCGACAAGATTCAGAAAATGTATTTAGTATACGTATTAGGTTTATGGCGCCGCATGCAACCCAATTCTATGTTTGGCCTCCACAAGCTTCTATCGGTAGAGCGGGAACTGGTGTCTCCCGTCTCCGTCCCTTCTTTTTCGAATTCCTGGTTATGTACCCGAAAGACGTGACTCTTTGTCGGCATTGCGATCACATCATTTCGTCCACTTTGGAGCACCAAGTGTGTTCGCGGTGCTCCACCAGCATGGGCGAAGTTCTCAATATTTTGAAGGAGCTTGAGCTCACCTCCTTTCTCCTCCTCCTCTTCCTCCAATGTTTCGCTGAGTCCTTATGATTGCAGACTTCAACACTTTGCCCGCTTTCGATATCCATAATGTTCACGTCTACCGCTCACACGGATATTAATGTCCTACACACAAGAAGAAAATCATATCATGAGTACAGCAGCAGTCCGGATAGTGTCGGAACTTACCAATGCTATCGCCAGGTTTTGGCCGAGCCAGACCTGCTTGACAGGAAGAAATATCTCCAGGCAACCAATGAGGCGACGAGTTTTCATCAGATTTGGAAAAATGTCATGAACGTACTTGGAATACTATTGCCGCAAGAAGCGCATTCAAATACACACGTTGTGAGTTTTTCGCGACATCGTGAATATTTTGTTCACATGATTGGTGTCTACGTTGGGCGGACTGGTCGCCTTTGCATCCACTTCATTGAGCATTATATATTTTTGGAAAGCCGTACCGGGGACACATGATGCAAGGTAAAATATCATTAGACGGCATTATGCAAGTGGGTACCGGCAATGTGCTTAGAATTGAAAACAGATATCGGTGTCGCACATCCAGTGTGTTTTGGTTCCTCAGCTTTAACATATGTCGTGCACGCCCGTAGGTACAATGGTTGAGCTTTGGTCTGATTGGAGAGGGGGCAAACCAATGATAGAGCCGCTAGTGGTTAGATGCGTTGATTCTGAAAATTACTGGCGAACGGGGAGCAATACATGGAGGAAATGGGCGGTCCAAAATGGATTCGGGTATCACTCCATGTGGGGTCCATGCTAAAAGTTAAAATTATTGGGAAGTATGCAAATTGACGCCCGCGCTATTGGCCTCCATTAGCGAATATCAAGTGACACATGAAGCATATTTACGTACCTGACAGCCCGGACGGGGCTAATCCAAAAGCCTGGCTTAGGAGGGGGATAAAACACTCCGGTTGAACATGAAAAATCATCGGATTTGAATTGCTTACAGGCGTCGTGTTTTCTTAGGACAATATTTATGTTATGAAATGTTACTTTCCATGCAATTATATTTTAGTGCAAAATGTCTCCACACATCGGCCTCTTCGGGTGCCATGACCCCGTTGTCCCCTTCCTCCTCTGGTCCGCCAGTGCCTCCTGGTGGTCGCCCGTGTTGCTTATTTAACCTGTGTTGGTGCATGGCGCTCCGACACCTCGGTTCCGCAAAATGCGTTCTGACACCCAGTTACAAGCCGAACGCCTCTGCTCAGTGACTGGCGCCCCTGGCAACCCGGGAGTCAGTAAGTACGTTATACCGGCACCCCTAAAAAGTCCAGGCGCCCCTACATATGCACCACTGCCGCCTCTTACAACTGGGAGGGAGTGGCTATATGATAACGTCATCTCCAGCGCATAGCCGCCTGCTACTACTCCAGGTACAAACTTACATCGACTCAAGGGACAGCTCTGGGGGTAGGGGTGAACGGCGTCCCCGATGGAGATGGAGCGAACCTCCAAGTGGAAAACGCACCCTCCCGGTAAGATCAAATGCACCGCTTCCCTCCTCACCTATCCCGGTCAAATAAGTTTCCAGTTGAAGGTTCGAACCCCTTCGGTTCAGTTGAACCTGCAGTTGAAGGTTCGAGCTCCTTCGAGTAGAAAAGTCCCCCACCGTGGCAGGTTTGAGTGCAACACTCCCCCCCCCTCCGCTCAACGATCAATAAATTTTGCAGCCGAAGGCGCCTGTCAGGGTGGAAATGCGTTCCCTCAAAATTCCTCACGTCACTTAACGAAATCCTAGGTCCTTGAATGCACTGGCTGGTTCCTTTCGTGGCGAAGCCCCCTTCTTCCCCACACACACCTACACATACACGTTTTCATCATGTATACACCATTGGACGCAGGCGACGGAGCTTCTGGCTTCGATCGGAAAAGCCAGGCGAGCAGCACCACTCGTAGTAAGTTAGTTCTATAGTAAAGGCCGCTCGTAGCGACCGTGCGCCGAGCCCCACGTAATCGCCGTATGGTGCTGCCACCTAACGTTCCCGCCAAAAAGGCAGCAGACGACCCCCCGCACTCGTGTACTGCGTCGGCTTCATCGCAGACTCGTCACTCGAGTTCGCGGGCGCTGGCGGAGTGGTTGTGCGGTCGGGTGCGCTCCGTGAGAGCTGGCAGATAACCGATAGCGACAGTGATTTTACTCCAACTTCGGAACTGAGTGGTGTTCACTGGCGATGCTTCGGTGAAGGTGAGCCGGTTCGTGCGAGTCAGCGGCATCGTTGTCGTTTACCAATTCGTCCCAATCAGTTGTGTAGTCTCGGATCATCGCTTCCGTCGTTGCGATACTTTAACTTCTTTTTTAAAAATCACATTGTGCTGGAGTTTACTCTGATTATCGTGTGCCTACAATTGTGCCATGCTTTTGTATTAGGTTTGGATGCTGGGCGGTTCTCCCCTGGCTGCATATTGCATGCACTTCGATCGCCTCCGTCGTTCCGATACTTTAACTTTTTTTTAAAATCACATTGTACTGGGGTTTACTGTGATTATCGTGTGTCTACAATTGTATCATAGTTTTGCATTAGGTTTGGATGCTAGGCATTTCTACCTTGACTGCGTATTGCATGCACTCAAAATTTGAAGTATAGATATCGATGAGATATCGCTTTATGCTGTTTGGTGTTTTGGGCATGCTAGTTGTCTAGAAAATGCTGTTGTTCATATACAACGTTTTATTGGTTTGTTTCCACTGGCCATTTCAGATTTATTTACAACTATCATGTGTCGCAGTGGCTGCCTATATTTGTGTTCTAATGGCATCAACCTTGCAGATACGGGCTTACCCATGGACATCATGGACGAGTGTTTTATCGGGAACGACTTCTTTGAAGACAATATGAAGACGATCATAGATCCGGAGAATCTCGCAACCATGGACCCGTACCCGAACTACTACCCGATCCTGGACGGTGCTAGTGATATCTGCACTGGCAAGGGTGACGGCTGTGATGTGTGCGGTGTGGCGAAAAAGCACGGTGACGTACTCGGAACCATCTGCAACCCTACACAGCTCCCCCTGCTGGATTGGTCAGACGTGGAAGATCAGCTGGGCGAGGTGAATGAGCAGGACCCGATGCGCTGCGTTAATATCAACCAAATTTTCAACATGTCTGTTAAATCTGACCCCGATGGTGTCAAGCCTGACCCCGATGGTGTTAACCACACGGACAAGGTGATCAGTGATTGCATGTGGAGCAGTAGTAGCTCACACAGGCTGGACATGTCTGAGCTGGACAATTCGCCTTTGCCCGCGCTCAGTGTGGAGAACGATGTGCAGTTCGGTCGGCCCGATACACCTCAATCGGACTCTGATTCACACTACACGGACAGCGACGACCTGATCCAGAGAGTGCCGAAAGAGAAGATCGTGAGAACACTTCCTCCTGTGCCTGAAAAATCGTCCAGTACCACCGGTCGCAGTTTGCTGAAACGCAATCAGTTCTTGAAGGTGGCCCGAGCGCCGTTTCGACAGGAACAGAAGGGGTGCCTTCCATCTCCTTCCTCTGGTGACAGCAGCTATTCAGGCGACCACAGCTATTCAGCCACGAACTGCATTGGAATCCTGACGCCGTCTCCGTCGCCGTCCGAATCTAGCTCAGGTGAGAACTCACTTTCATTAAATACAAATAACGCCGGTGTTGCCCAGGTTCCCTGGCGTATTTTGGCCCGTAATCCGTGCAGACAGTCGGCCGTGGCCCGCGGCGCCCGTGCCCGGTGACCAGATGCCGGCCGGCACTTTGACCTTGGTGCGCCGCGCCTCGACCAATCGCACTCCGTCGGCTGCCGGCGGATCACGTAGTTTTGGCGGGAAGCGAGTGGCTGGTGGGCGGTGCGAGCCAGGCTCAAACTCGCGCGCCGTAGCGGAGGATGAATGAATGTGTAAATGTGCGGCGCGTGTCGGGCAATGTACAGCTATGTTTGCTTCAGAATAGTTTTTTAGGCAACTATGTGGGCCTTTAAATCCAGATGGTCTACGTCACTGGGAGCCGGGACGTCACAGCGACTTGGTTCCGAGGAACATATAGGATATGATCATCTGTCGAAATGAAAATTATTTTTAAAAATTAGTTGGACTCAATTTTTCAGTTCTGCAATTTCGGTAATTTTGCAGCTTTCGGCTTTTCTTTTGTCTGCACTCCATCTCGTGTTTTTGTTCTGCAATTTCCAAAATGCGCAAAATCCGCACTTTGTCGAATAATTCCTCTTGCCTGCCGTGTGATATCTATCTTGAAAGACCGGCAAAAGCGTACTGTACTCATTGACAGTGTCTGTTGCCAGTGTGTATGTGCCGTCTCCCTTCCCAATTGCGCATTACCAGTTTTCATTTGACGTGACAGCTGAACTGTCCGGGAGCGATTCGTGCGTCTCCCCTTCGCGCAAACGCGAACCGGTGATAATGGTACCGGTTGGCAGGACTGTCTCATTAGCTCCCTGGTGCCGCAACGCACGGTAGCCGTCTCTCAGCGTGCCCCATAATGAGCCTCCGTCTGGCTCGGGCTGCCCTCGCCCTCTCGGGTTCGTCGGCACCTGCAGACGCCGAGTGGGATGGGCACGAGCCCTGCAACGCCAGGCTCACCCACAAGCTGTCTTTTGCCTGCCGTCATGCTATTGGTGCTGTGTCGCGCTTCTAAACGCTCGTTCGGTGGATTTAATGAGTTCCAGTGACAAAAGATGCCTAGTGCCAGTGACAAAAGACAAAAATCCCATACTAGCAAAAATCTTAAATTCTGGAGATCACTTGAATTCCCCGATAATTCTGAAGATTTTCCCATCCATTTAATCATCTTTGCACTTTGCACAAAATTGCACTTTGGCTAATTTTGTGCGTATGATTAAAGATGGAAGAAGATTCGATTGTATTCAGTCTGGGATTTTGCTGCTTGCGTTTTGTCATGGGCGCATTAAATGGATCTTTGAGTTGAATGGTGCTAAATGAACCCCACGTATATTTTCAGTCACCTTTTAGCGTGCTTCTGATGTACTGTACTGTAGTACTGGGCGTTACAAAAACTAACAGGTTTTCCTGCACAACTGCGAAAAAACGACCACAAGCATATTTTACTAAGGCCTTTCACTGGAGAAGACGAAAATAGCATTTGCAGCCCACACCCAACGAAAAGAACACCTGCTTCAAGGTGTCGTCCCGTCTTTTCACGCTCGCTCTGAGGCCTCGCCAGCACTAGCGATAGCACGGCGGCTTCGACCGGCGGCACCGCCACTCTTTTGTTTGTCCTTGATGTCGTTCCGCATGACCAGTCCGAGTCAATGTATGCACCTGCCGTGGGGCGGGGGTCGTGATAAACGGCGGCGGCGGCGGCACACCGCCGCGTAACTGCACGGTGTGCCGCCCGCCGTGCCCCTATCCGGTGTACCCGCTGGCCCGACCGCCATCGTCGCTGCTCGGGGACGTCGATCTGCGCGATTTGCCGGCCGCCAAACGCACTGACGGGCTTCGTTCCTTTTGGGGGGACGCAGGCGTGCTTTTTTCGCTTGTCCACTGGCACGACTCCCGGCTTTTTGTGACGCGCGTCGAGCCTCCGTCGTGGACAAAAACAAACTTGTAGTACTACGGCGACGTAGGACGCAAATGATGGGGGTGGTCGGCCCCGCGCGTGCTCGGCGCAAGTTCAAGGGCGGCCGCCGGCTCGCTCGGGAGCCCGCTCGGCAGAGCCGAGTGGTTGGCTTTAACCGCCTATGTCGCTCTTTTTCCATATTTTTTCCCGCCTTGCGGTGCCCGGCGGACACGCGGTCGCCCTCCTCGGCCAGCTCGGTCTGGAGCGAACTGTTCTCGTTCGTTACATCGATGGCACGCTCTCGTGGCCGTCGTAGTGGTCGATCACACGGATCGCAGCGAGAATCGATGTGCGCGTCTACAACCGCGGCCGGCGCGCGTGCGCCGCTTCCGTCTGGCAACCGCCGACGTCTGGGCGGGCGCTGGCGGCCGTGCGCGATCGTCTGGGTCGGCGGTGGCCGGGTCGTCGGCCGGCAACCGGCTGCCGGTTGCCGGCGGCGGCCGCCGGCTGTTCCCTGCACTGCCGTCGCCCCAGTCGGCCACCGTCCAAACCGATCATGACCACGCTCGGCCGAAAATAGCCGCCGGCGGCGCGTCTGCCGGCGCCGGCTCGCCGGTCCACGCCCTTCGCCGGCGCTGTCGACCGCGTGTCGGTTGCGTCACCAGGCAGCGGTCGATGCGGCGCCGACGCCGGCTGTGTGGGGACGTACTCGCGCGCCGTAGTGGCGGGGTGTGGCCGGCGCCGCAGCAGCCGGCCCGGCGCGCATGAATGGCGGCCGATCGCGCGTCGCCGCGGCCGAAGACTTGCCGGCGCCGCCCGGCCGCGGAGCGCGCCCGCCGTTTTTGCAACTCTGGACGGCGCGCGATGCGTGCTCGGCCGCGCGCCGCCACACTCGCGCCCGTCGGGTCTCCGTGTGCCGGCGCTGCGTGGTGAAAAAGCGCGCGCGTGGGAGGGCAGCGCTGTGCGCTTTTTACGGACGGTCCCCGCCGCCTGTGGCCGGGCTGCTCGCTTCTCGGTGGCCCGTGCCGGCCGTGTTGTGATCCCCCACTCGGGGGACTTCGGTTGTCCCTCTCGCAATCGAAAGCTTGTGGGTTCGAGTCTCACTTGTCGCTACTGTTAGTCCGCGACCAATCGTGGGAGACTGGTAGCGCTTTATGATTCAATGATCGACGTGTCGTGAAACCTGTAACCACCCCGCCACCCACCGTGTTGTGACCGTGCTCTCCTTGTGTCCGACAGACGACGACAACAGCGAGGCGCGGCTGGCGCGGCGCAACCTGATGCGGCAGCGGCGCTCGCAGGTCGACTCGATGTCGCTGTCGGAGCGGCTGCACCGGCCGCTCAAGGCGCGCAAGCGCACCGGCGTGCACACCTACCGCAGCGACCGGTGTCGCATGCCGTCCGACGACGACCAGCCGATGCCCGAGCGGCGCAGCAACCACAACAACATGGAGCGCATGCGGCGCGACCTGCTCCGCGGCGCGCTCAACAGCCTGCGCCGGCTGGTGCCCGACACGGCCACCAACGACAAGGCGCCCAAGATCACCGTGCTGCGCGAGGCGGCCAAGTTCTGCTTGATGCTGCGCAGCAAGGACGACGCGCTCACCAAGCAGAAGCGCCGGTTGGAGGACCAGCAGGCCGTGTTGCGGCGGCGGCTCGACCAGCTGCAGCGCTTGCGCTAGCGCGGACTTGCGCGCCGCCCGCCCGTATGCTGGCCTGTCACAGACTTAAACAAATTGCATTATGTTTCGGTGGTGAGACCAGCGGCCCGACGTTTCGACGCCGCGCCGGCTCGGTCCGGAGTAATTGACTCATCAACCCGTCATATGCCGGTGGCACCAGCGTGGAGTGTATGAAGACTAACTGCAGTTCGTCGGTCGGCCAGCTTTTAACGAGGAAGCTTCTTTAGTTTAAGAGTGCCTGGAAGTGCGTTTTCTGTTGTTTTTGCGAATAGAAGTAGTTATGTTTGGAGAGAAACACTCTACTTTTCAGTCCTAGCGGCCCCCTTCGTTGCTCAATGCACAGAAGCTGACTGGCTTGCCGCCGTCTTCGAGTACGATGGTGGCTTGTGCGCCTGCGTGCGTGTATGTGTGCGTTGTGGATGCCAGTTTGGATTGCGTGTGCCGCTGCTGGGCTGTGTATGTGTCGGTCGTCTGGTGACAGCTCGCCTCTCAGGTACACATAGTCATTAGGTACGAATTGTCCGGACCCGGCTCCGAAATTCACCAAACGGGCACTGGGCCGCGGTCGCCCGCGTGCAGCAGCCCGAACGCGACGACCGCGGCTGTCGTGTGTAAATAGCAATTCAGTCCAGACTCGGCTCTGGATACGTTCGGATTTTCACCTCGGCTGGTGCGCTGTCGTGGACCGCTTGCCGCAGAACAGCTGGGCATTGACAGGTCATTCTGTCGTCTCAGGTGGCACCGTCTCGCGTTTCGGCGGGCCCTGCCGGGGGTGCACTGTGCCCGCGCGCACGGTGTGTCTGTGTGTGTGTGTATACTTACAGTTAAGAGCCCGGTAGTTTTTTTATTGATATCTTTTCCGTGTGCGGTGCGAGTGGTGTGGACCTGGAGGGCCGGCCCGGTGTCGGCCGCTCGCGGTTCCGGCGGTGTCCGGCCGACGGCTGACCCGCCGTGTCGTCGCCGGCCGGCCGGCACCACAAACTGTACAGACACCGCACGCGCGTGTACAGAACAGAGAGAGAGAGATGTCTTTACCGGCCGAGGGGCGTGTGCGACCACTTCTAGGCTTGTCTTATTTCGTTTGGGGAGCGGCGGCGCGTGTTTTGTCGGCCGGCCGGGTCTGGTTGTGCGGTGCGGACGTCTGTCCGGCCGGCCGGCCGCCGTGCCCCTATGTGGAAACGAGACTCGAGTAAAGGGACCATTTGCCTCGCATTTTGACCTCCGTCGCGGTTCGCCTGCCCGCCGCCGTCCCAGGGAACGGGCACTAGTACAAAGCATAGATTAATTATATTGAGCATGGGCCTGGTTCCCGGGGAGGGCGTCGAAGGCGGACGCCGGCACAGCGGAAGACGCAGCACTTGTCCGAAAATTGTTTTGTGCCAAATTGAATTATGTTCCTTCCGTACCCTCGGGCCGAAGTGTGTGCTACGTGTAAAAGACAGGAGAGTAGTGCTTAGTTTTATATTTTGTGCGGATATTTGCTTTCTAGGTTGTATCGTAGCATTTGACGGGCTCGGTCTCGCCATAGTTACGTGAGATAAAATATATCACTGGAGTAAAGCGCGTCGTTTGTGTGCGGTCGGTGCGCGCGCCGGCCCGGCTGGAGCGGCGCCGGGACGGCCGGGAGAGCAGACTGGGCGTGCCGCCGCCGACGGTCCGGCCGTGACCGAGAGCCGCGCCCCGGACTCGGCCCGATCGATGCACGCCGTCCAGACTGGTGACGTCAAACGCGCGCCGCTGCCCTCTGCGGCGGAGGTCGCGCCGGCAGGGGCGTGGCCGCACGTGGCGGGGACCTTGGCGGCCGTGCCGCCGCGGTCGGCGCGCTACGCTCGCTCGCCGCCGTACGCGTGTTGTCGGGGCCGGCGCTACGCGGAGGTGTTGAACCTCACAATCGATTTCTGCGGGTGGCCGGACGCTCGGCGTTTGCGGAGGTCACGGGGTCGTGGGCTGCGCCGCGCATCCCGCGGCCGGCCGCCACGCGTCGGCACCGTGAACCTGCACGCGGCCGCGGTCCGTTTGTACTCTCCACTACGTGCGGCGCGTGTCGCCGTCGCGTCAGCTGGCGCGTGTGTACGGCGACGGTGGCGCGGAACACGACTTCCGGCGCGCGCTGTGGAGAAATGCGTCAGTGCGGGTCAACGTGCCGGCTGGGTGGTGGCTGAGCGGGCGGACGGCGACGGTGGCGAGAGCGCCTGGGAGGGCGGCGCCGCTCTCCGGGCTGCCGCTTGTCGCCGGGCGGAACAAGTGGGGAGGGGGGCGGCGGTGCCAATTGCGTAGTGAGTGGCAACAAGCTGGTTGGTGCGCTAGAGTACGGGACGGATTTATTTCACGCACCGTATGGGACCTTGACTGATAGGATGATGGAGAAGTGAGCAAATTTAAGAGATGGAGAATGGGAGGATGGTATGTGCAGCAGAAAATGGTCGGCGCAGCGCGTTGGAAAGTTCGCAAGCAGCATCCAGAAGGAACTTTTTTCAGTCGGAAGATGGGGCGCGATTGATCAATTCTGGTCGAGGCGCCCTAACGCCCAAATAACAAACAAGATGGGGCAGGGCAAGGCAACAAACATTCGAAGCTGGGGAGGGGAAAATCCAACAGTCCTGATGGATTATACCAAAAATATATTTCTGGAATGTGCGGTTCTACCAAAAGCTGGGAAACTTGTCCTAATGCTGACGTGATGGGGGTTGGGGGAGTGTCGATGCTTTCCCAAACTGAGTACATTCCCCACCAGAGCCGGCTAACGTTACACCGGCGGCATGCCAACGGCGCGGGCTGGCGGCCCGGCAGCGGAAAGTCGCCGAGAGACCGGATACGGCAGCTACGGCCAGAGGTGTGGCGACGGAAGACAGGGGGCGTGGAGCGGCGCATCTGCGGACCGGTGCGGCGAGGGGCCGCCGTAGGATGCAGAGTTGGGCGGCCGGGGACGCTGCCACCCCACTGTGGGCGGTGGGCCCAGCATGATGCACGGCTGCGACTACTGTGTCTCCGCCTCGGCTCCACCACGACTTGATGTGGGGGGGGGGGGGCTGCACTGCGTGGGAACCGTGTCCACCGCAAAGGCGACAGCGACGACATCGGACATCGGGACACGTTCGTTACGGGTTCCGATGACAAACACATCACGTGAGATATGTTTGTCGTTTTTATTTACGAGACGATTCAGATGTTTGTTAATTATCGCATGCACCCAGGCACCCCCGTGAAGAAGAGAGAGAGAAAGGGGATGGAGTAACCCGAAAAAGAAATAAATAAGAAGGTAAAAAAGTGTGGTCTCCTTAACTCACTGAACGAAAAGGAGAAGAGAACAAAATATCAGGGGCGAAAGAGAATGGCAGCGAAGTGGCAGGGAGAAAATCCTAGAAGCACGCACGCATGCTAGCACGCCAGCTACGCCGTGTGCTTGGCGTGTGGGTCGACACACATACAGACCGCCGGCGAGTCGCGGACATTGGCGCACGTGCCGGTGCCGTGCACGCTCACGCTCACACTCACACTCCGACCACGCACATGGCAAAAAACGCGCCGACCGGCCATCCGAGCGGGCGCACGAGCCACGGCGGACGCGTGCGGCGCCGCGGCCGGCCGTGGCCGACTCTTCGCCGCGCCCGCTCACCGAACAAAGAGCCGACCAAGGGGCCAGGGGATGACGGGGATGAGGGCACCTTGTCCGTGGCCTAATCAATGCGCGCGACGGTTGCAGCGGCGCGTGCGTCGGCAGCTGCGGCGAGCGGGCCGACAGCCTGCCGCCGCTCGCAGTCTCGGCGCGGCGGCGGCGCACGGTGGGCCGGACTGGCCCAAGCGGTGACACTCGCTCGCGCGTCGAGGTTCATCGACGCTCGATTGCTTTAGCGTAGATCGTCTGGAAAATGTCCCCAGAGGTCGAAAACAGGCATTTATCTTCGATATACTGGCTTGCGTGTCCATAAATGGCGCAGAAAGTCATTCGTGTAGAGCGTGCTTATTTATCTGTGTCGTTGCAAACGCTCAATTCGATTCTCAGGTTCTACGTATTCGCATTCTTCTCCCAAGAGTGGAAGCAAACAATTCTCTACATCACTGAATTGCTCGGATCATGAGGAGTCGATTTGGAATAGAAATGAGCGATTTGACCGATCCAGAAACTTTCTGTTGATAAATTACGGTTCGAAAGTATCAAACTATGCAGATAATATATAACGATTAGTATATTCTGGAAGTTAAAACAAATATTCAACGACCTACACGATGTTTTTGATTTCATGGAGTAGATACATACTGTGATTACAAGTATCGATTGCATACTGCTGCTCATTTTTGCTCTTACAGGAATAAACTGGCTTTAGCCAGGTCAATGTTCTGAACAGTGCCATCTATATCGGTCGATAAATATCAATTATATTTATCGTTTGGTTGGGTTTACCAAGCATTCCTTAGGCGTATTAATATATCGAATAACGATTTCTATCAGGGTCGCAACATGCAGGTATCATTGCTATATAAACCTAACCATCCTTTGTAATTATTCCTGTTTTACTTTCGAAGTATCGACCTTATGATATACTGAACCATTAATGTCCAGAAAAGCAGCATTTGAGTATACTTACCAGTATGTCGGTATGAAGCAAACAACATTGCATAATATTTCGGCTTTCCTCGAGGTGCGGGGCCAGTCGAAACGACCCGTTGCGGCCGCGATATTAGTGCCTTTATAGACAAACTTAAACTTGGATGGGCCAAGTCCAGCCGGTACTACGAAACATGTTTGAAAGTTAATGAGGCATCTTACGGGGGAAAGATGTGAAAATGAAGGACGCATCGACAAATGGCGAGACTCCTGTAGACTCCGGTTTCCTGTGTGTATTCGCGGCAGACAGCAGTTGACTTTTTCGGAGAAGAGCCGTATCGCTCAGCGAAACGCCACGAAGTCGCTGATTCGGCGCTGGTGATAGGCTGGTGTACGAGGCGAGGAGAGCGAGGAGCGAGGGCCGGTACGACCTGGCGTTCGTGCTTAATCGGTCGGTGGAAGTCCCAACAAGACCGACAAAGGTACGTCGACTGCTGCGAGATAAAACACCGAAGGCTCTACAGTACTCTGAAGCTGAAGCACTCGCCCTTTTTGTGAATGAGAAATCCACCACGGTGACGTGGCGGCTCACGCGGCTCTTGGCCAAGAAACAAGACGCTTCTATTTATCCGACATAGAACTGCATCCGGTCTGCTGAAGAACGGTGCTACCGCGAAAACATCAGCATTGAGTCCATGCGCGCCGAATTGTGCCTGTAATCCCTGCTGGCTGACACGATTGATTGGCTGATTAACATGCAGAAAAAGTCGGTCTGTCAGATGACCGCTGGAGACAATGTAATTTCCCTGCAGCTCACCTGCAAGTGGGGATTTGATGGGCCCACCGATCAGAGGCTCTACAAAGAGGGTGGCACGCCAGAGGCAGCCCAAGATAGCCAGGTGCTTCTGCCCTTTCTAGTACTGTTCCAGTTGGCCTATGGAATCAGATGGTATGGTGCAACCAGGCACCATCTTCCGCTCGGTTCTGCAAGTCCATGAAGTTGTAATGCTGCCAGGAGACGGCTATGCTGAGCAGAGAAGAGTCCGCGCACTAGCGACAGCAGATTGACAGCCTCCAGATGCATGTCACTGATCTGGAAGGCGTCAGCGTCAGTGTGGATTTCACTGCGACTGCACAGCGAAACTCTATATTGAGCTGCACCCTTGGGATCCGATGTCAGTAACACTCCACAGAGTGCTGATCCACGGAGGTCAAGTCATCACATCATTGCTCTCGCCCGTCGAAATCATGAACGAGGAAGTGCAGGAGTCCGGCGACTAGGACGTCTGTGCGTACCCCGCGGTCATCCACGGGAAGACTCGCGGCTGCGCAACATCACCGACAAGTTCAGGTAGCTGTTGTTGAGCAGTGATCCGCTCATCAGCTTCTCCGCCGCAAGTCAGCACTCTCAAGCAGCAGTCCGGGGCAAGAGGTCCCTCACCTCAGACGCTTGCAGCCCGCTGCAAGCCGCCACGGATCAAAACGTCAGCGGCTCACACTTCAGTGAGTGAGGGAGTTTAGTTTTTTCTTGTTCTTCTTTGCTCTATTTTGTATTATTTTTGGTTTTCATGCTATCAATTGATTATCCTCGAATATATGTTTCTTGTTATATCCGAGTGTTAGATATTATGAACGCTCCAATTATGTTTGTGCGTTTAGCATATTTGCAAATGCACGAGGGAATATGCTGCATAGTTGTCAACAATGTGCACGCTATTACATTGCATATCAACAATGACAAGATTTCACCAAATTGTCTTCAAGTACACAACTGGTTACCAGAATCAGTTTCTACGCTCAGTTTCTACGTCGGGCGTGCCGCAAAACGACCGTCTATGCTGAGACTGAGTCACTTCGAAGCGTAAGTGGCATGCCACTTTTAGGCCGTTCTGGCCCATAGTGCGGAGGCGTAGGCGGGAGTGGGGTGAGGGCTGTGGCGGGACACTCTCGACCGCCGCCGTCGGTTCGCAACGCGCCCCGTCTCCCCCCCCCCCCGGCAGCTGATTAGCGCCGCGTCGGACGTCCGGCGATCGCGCAACCGCCGCCGGGCATCGCCTTCCGGCCGACAGGGTCCCGACGTGACGTGACGCGAGGGGCACCTCCTGCCTCAAGACCGAGCCGACGCGAGGCGGGGCGGGGCACCTCCTGCCGCCAGACCGAGCCGACGCGAGGCGGGGCGGGGCACCTCCTGCCGCCAGACCGAGCCGACGCGACGCGCGGGGCACCTCCTGCCGCCAGACCGAGCCGACGCGACGCGCGGGGCACCTCCTGCCGCCAGACCGAGCCGACGCGACGCGCGGGGCACCTCCTGCCGCCAGACCCCCGCCCTCCTCCCCACCGGGCATCTCCTGCCGCCAGACCGAGCCGACGTGACGCGCGGGGCACCTCCTGCCGCCAGACCGAGCCGACGTGACGCGCGGGGCACCTCCTGCCGCCAGACCGAGCCGACACGAAGCGACGCGCAGATCGCCGCGCGTCTCGTCGTGACGACGTCGGGCGTGGCGTCGGCGGCGACTCGTCTCCTCCTCGGGCCGGTATCGGGCAGCCACAGGCGCGCACCGCCGTCGCGGTCGGCCGGCGCGTGCGACACGACCGACGCGGCCGCCGGCCTGTTTACGAGCCGGCGCCGCCGGCGGCCCGCCGATAGCGACGCGTCGGCTCGTCCCGTCCCGGGCACGGCCGTCAGCCGTCACGGCCGCGCTCGTATGTTGGGCGCACGGCGTCACCGCGCTGGGGACGTGGGCGATTCTCGCCGCGCCGCCATGAGGCAGGCGCTGTTGGCAATCTCACAGCCAGGAGAGAGCGCCCGTCCCGGCGCCTGGACGTCCCGTGCGGCTCTGCTGCCAGCGTCCGCCAGCGGGGAGCGGGGAAGTCGCAGAGAGCGGGGAAGCTACAGAGAGCGTGGAAATCACAGAGAGGGGGAAGTTACAGAGAGCGGGGAAGTCACAGAGATCGAGGAAGTCACAGAGAGCAGGAAATGAGCGAGGAAGTCACAGAGAGCGGGGAATGAGCGGGGAAGTCACAGAGAGCGGGGAAGTCACAGAGATCGAGGAAGTTACAGAGAGCGGGGAAATCACAGAGAGGAGGAAGTTACAGAAAGCGGGGAAGTGACATAGAGTGGGGAATGAGCAGGGAAGTCACAGAGAGCGGGGAATGAGCGGGGAATGGGCGGGTAAGGAGTGGGAAATGACTGTCCGATGGTCGAGCGAGTCGCTACTGCAGCAACCAGGACTGGGCGCACCAGAGGCTCCAATGACGTTAGCTGGACGTCACCGAGGCTGGTGTGGGAGACGATCCACGCTCCATGGTGCCGAGTGGTGCCAACTGTGCACTGCACCAGGTCCGCAGTCGATGACGCCTCCCACGCATGTGGCGCCTGTCTCCGCCTCTGCTCCAAGCGTCAGCGGTTCTGCAGACCATGGCTTGTGGAGGACGACGGACATTCTGAGCCGCTTTTGCCAGACATTGTGCGAAATAAAGTTAGCGTCGAAGTTCGTGAATATTGCGGCGACACATCCTAGGAGGGACCGGACCGGCCAGCACAAATAGGCATGGCTTTCGAGCTCTGGTCAGCAGTTCGGCATTGCTGACAGAGGCGCAGCTATACCACCCCCCCCCCCCCCAGCACCAAAAGATACATCAGGTTACACGATACATTTTGAGATTTCCACCACACAAAACCGTGCATTTTCGGGGTGCTTTGCGCGCCGCAATTTTTCTCTGTTTCATCACATGGTATCTGGTCGGGCTCCCTCTTAGGAAAATCCTGGCTGCGCCTCTGATTGTTGACGTGCCTTTTTATCATGGAGAGCTTACCGGTGCTCCCACTCTCACCCCACTTGACCAACACCACCTTCTCCTCACCAAGAAAAACAAAGCCGCGTTTGGGCTTGCGACGCCGCTCGCAGGCCGAGTTCGTCTGTAAACTTCAGCTCCCTCCCATCCGCCACCGGTTTGACAGAGCACCTCCATTGCCGCAGGGCAGTGTGGGTGAAGGCGGGCCGGGCCGACTCAGACTCCCTCAGCACTGCATCCATTCCGGGAGCCAGCTTGGTGGGCGCCCACGCGGGCGTAGATCGACGCCACACCAGCCAGGGGTCGGGCGTGCCCAGGCGAACAACTGCTGCGCCTCCTCCCGCTATCTCATTGCACCGGTGGCGTGAGGAGGGTTCTGTTTGGCGGACGAGCCGCTCACTCCAGCCTGACATTCCGGTGGAAAGCCGACGCCCACCTTCCATCCACCGGCCACCGCTCGCAAGTCGGCGGTGGGGGGGGGGATGGGTGAGCGGCGCGGCGGCCCGTCAGCGCCGACCCCGGCTGACCCGACCCGCCAGCAGGGGCCGGCCGCCGCCAGCCCCTCAGCGGGGGTCGCGCGCGCCGCCGGCGCCCCCGCGCTGCCAAGCCGAGCTCGGCGAGGGGTCCGATGGCCGGCGGCGGTCGACCCCGTCCCCCGGCTAGTTCCGGACCAGCTGCACCCCCAGCCTCCCCTGGTGGCGCCGGCGCCCCCCTCCCCCCGGCCCGCACTCGCGACCTCATGTCGCCCCGCCCCGGCGGCGTCGGATCGCAATGGCAGACTGTTTTGTCGTTCCGAGGAGGGGGACAGCCGCGGCTGTCCATCAGGATGGGCGACTCCCTGTCCCCAGGTATCCAGACACCCCAGGGGTGTCCGGTGGGGGTGTCTGGTGGCGGCACTTCACATGTGGCGACTTGACATGTCCAACCGATCGAACGTCGCGCCAGAAGTCAACAGCCGTCTGGCTATTCCATAGCTGCGTTAAGCGTGAAATATGTGATTTCAGGTAGAAGTTCAGTTCAGTTTCATTGTGGAAATTTGCAAACCACAAAGGTGAATCCGGACAATTGTGACGTAAAGTATTGCCTTCCCTAGTCCATAGTTGGTGTCGTCAATGGCACACTGGCTGCTCCCTCCGATGGATCTCCCGAGTGCTTCATAATTTGCTTCCACTGAAGGTTGCCCAATCTCAAAAGAACGAAAATTTAGGAATGCTTTGCCAACAAGAGTTAGTATCACACCCCGAAAAAGGGAGCATCAGGTGAATTTGCTAAACTCCTTCGCCAACTTACGTTCTGGTTCCGAATCTCAAACGTCAGTGTTCTTTTGACCAAATCCTGGACCTCCCCATTAGTGGACTTGAAATGCGACACAACTTCGACAAGCATCCATGTCTACTTTGACTTCGCTCATCCCGATGCCACCAGTTTGCAACGGGCTGCAATTTACACTGCCAGACAAGCTTCCATTTCCCACAATTGGTGAGGAGGGCCATCTTTGGGTCTGTGAGGCATGCAGGCTATCCCCATCTATGTCTGCTATTGGCCAGTATCGCCTATAAATGGATTCGGCATCTGACACTGACCAGTCCCATCTATTGGTCCTGTGTCGGGTGGTCTGTCGCATCTCGCACCTTCCACCTGCCGTCATCCCGCGTTGGTCAATGCTCTGATCTTTCGCAGATCCGCTACTGTATTTCTGTGTATGGTAACGGAGCCAAAAGAACCTATCTCGCATTCAAAAAATTATAAACTACTCGGCTAAGGTAATTTTCGGCCGCAAAAGTTTGACCACGTTTCGGATCTGCTGAGGAGGCTGGGCTGGCTCAGCGCGGAGAACCTGGCGAGTTATCACACCCTTCGCCTCATACACAAGGTGGTCCCATAGTGAGCCAGAGTCACTGGCTCACGATCCACCACCATGGCGGAGATTCGTGACCGGACCACCCGTCAAGCCACAACTTGTATGCCCCGGTCCCGCACCGAGATGGGGAAGAGACGCTTTAGTTCCAGAGCGCCACACATGTACAACTCACTGCCACCTGAGCTGACGCGACTTCCCGTGTCGATCTTTGGTCGCCACCTACGGGAATATCTACGTGAGCCGCCCGCGCTGGACTGATAGACTGCTCGACTTGCTGTTATTTTTATATATATATTTTTTTATAGTTTAACTTGTAGTCTGTGATTTTGCCCTTTTTTTTTACCTTTGTGCTGTGTTGTTTTATCTATTTGACGCGATGTCGTATAGCCACAAGTCAATTGTGGATGACGTAATAAAGTCTGTCTGTCTGTCGCTGTCTGTCTGCCTCTGGCCAGTCGCATCTATGGATCCAGCGTTTGTCACCAGCCGGTCCCATCTATGATCCAGCTTCTGCCACTTGTCAGCCCCATCTATGATCCAGCTTCTGCCTCTGGTCAGTCCCATCTATGCATCCAGCGACTATCACTAATTGTGCAGGTTGGAGTTAACGATGTAGGAAAAATAATACAGAGGAAACAATGAAAGCCTATAGGGCTTTGATAGGTAGTTTAGCAGGAAGTAGGAAAAGAGGAGTGGTGACATCCATCCTCCTATGGTCCATGCAAGCATGGAGGGTATTCGAGGGCCATTGGGCTCAATACCAGGGTGGCCAACATTTGTAAGGAGCTTGGGGTGCAGTTCTGGATTTGTGGGGGAGTTTTGGGGGAGGACGGAGATGTTTGCTTTAGATGGATTACATCTGAGCAAGAGAGGAGTGGAATTGCTCAGCAATAGGTATGAGGAGGCTCTCAACAGGAAACAGGGAAACTAGGCAGGACATGGGGGGATGTAGCTGATAAAGAGAGAAGCATAGCAAGCAATGGAAGGAATAATTTATCATGTTTTTATGTCAATGCCAGAAGTGTTAGGAACAAAATTGGGGAACTGCATGCATATATGTTGTCTGAACAGCTAGATTTGGTGTGCATAACAGAAGCATGGGTTAACGAAAGCATGTTTGGAGACAACTTGCAAGAATTTGAATTGACAGGCTACAACATGCATGCCTATCAAAGAGAGGCAAGGATAGGAGGTGGCATTCTCTTGTATGTTAGGCAAGTAATGAAATGTCATTCCATAGAGGATGGAGTACATAGTGCAGGAGTAGAATCTTTGTGGTTAGATATAATTCTGAAGAATGGAACAAAATTTAGGATTGGGGCATTCTATAGACCTCCAGACCAGAATGAAAACACTGACAGGCTGATGCAGGAAGAGATAAGTAGGAGAGTACAGGAGAGAACTATTTTGTTGGGGGATTTCAACATAGCAGGATTGGGAAACAAAACAATAGGTGTAAGCAAATCAGAAAGATGTTTCATGGCTTGTTTTGAGGACAATTTCTTCTTTCAAATGATACACGAGCCTACAAGGGAAAATAAAATATTAGATCTAGTGCTTACTAATGAGGAAAATTTTGTGCAAAATGTTAACGTAGGAGAGACCTTTGGTAATAGTGATCACAACATTATACGCTTCTCATTATATGTTGGAAGGGTAGCAACCAACAGAACATTGATTCCGAATTTTACAAAAGGGAATTACAGTGAGTTCAGGAGCTTCCTAAGTGAAATTAATTGGGAAGTCATATTGAATGGCTTAGATGCTTATGAAATGTGGACAATGATAAAAGATAAGCTATTTCAGGGTCAGGATAGGTTCATTCCCAGTAGGCAAATTAGATCAAACAGGGTTAAGCACCCTTCGTGGCTGACTAGGGAAGTTAAGCAATTACTGGACTCAAAGAAACAAGCATTCAAGAAACTAAAAGATACTAACTCTGGGTTAAACCTAGAATCATATAGAATAGCTAGAAATAAAGTTAGGAGGTGTGTTAGAGCATCTAAAAGACTTGCTGAAATCAACTTTGCTCGAGAATGTTCAGCAGGTAATGCTAAGAGATTCTTTAGCTTCTATAAATTTAAGGCTAAAAAGTGTAGTGTAGGACCACTGGAGGTAGATGGGGAAATAGTGGTTGATGATTGCGACATTGTGGAATCCCTAAGCAAGCAATTCTCATCAGTCTTCACTAAAGATAATTCTGGTACAATAGGAACATCTGTAGGCCATGCCATGGCAGGTGATATGCTGGAGGATCTTACAATAACTACAGAAGCCGTAGAGAAGCAGTTGCAGAATATAAAACCTAATAAAGCTCCGGACCAGATGAAATATATGCTAGGATCTTAGTAGAGTGTGCTAAAGCTTTAGCAACTCCCCTAGGTATCATTTTCAGGCGATCTATGGAGTATTCAGAAGTACCTGAAGATTGAGAAATGCAAGTGTAGTACCAATTTTCAAAAAGGGAAATAGGGAAGAGTGTAGGAAACTACAGGCCAGTCAGTTTGACCTCATTAGTTTGCAAAGTACTAGAAAAGCTGGTTAAACAGAATGTTCAGATTCATCTTGATAGGCACAACCTTTTAAGGGATACTCAACATGGATTTCGATCTCAAAGGTCTTGTTTAACTAACCTATTGGAGTTCATTGAGTATGTTACCAAAGAAGTAGACAATGAAAGCAGGATGGATGTTGTGTACTTGGACTTTAGCAAAGCTTTTGATAAAGTTCCACATGGAAGGTTAATTCATCAATTACAACAACATGGGATTGTAGGAAAAGTTCTACATTGGATTGAAGCATGGTTGCAGGGAAGGAAACAAAGGGTAGTATTGAATGGATGTAAATCTGGTTGGAAAGATGTTCTGAGTGGAGTGCCACAGGGCTCTGTTCTAGGGCCCCTCCTCTTTATCATCTTTGTGAACAACATTGAAGTAGGGCTGAGGAATAGAGTGTTCAAATTTGCTGATGACATCAAGCTGGTAGGAGTGGCTAACAGCAGAGATCAATCTAGTAATATTCAACTAGATTTGGACGACCTAAAAGAGTGGGCTGATCAATGGCAGATGACTTTCAACTATGATAAGTGTAAGGTTATGCATATAGGGTCTGCAGGCGAGACATTCAGTTATAAAATGGGAGGGAGGGAACTGGATGTTATTGAAGAGGAAAGGGACTTAGGTGTGTTGGTCTCAAAAGACCTTAAAGCAGAAAACAATGTATCTCAGCTAGAAATAGGGCACTCAGAATGCTGGGACTCATTAATAGAAGTGTGAAATATAAGAGCAGGGAAGTCATGAAAAAGCTGTACTTAGCATATGTGCGGCCCCACTTGGAGTACTCTGTACAAGCATGGAGCCCCTACCTAGAAAAGGATATAGATATGTTAGAAAGAGTCCAGCGCAAAGCCACTAGACTCGTCAGTGGATTAAGTAACTTAGAATATGGAGAAAGGCTTAATGCATTAGATATGTACTCACTCAAGTATAGGAGATTAAGGGGAGACATGATTGAAATGTACAAAATTGTTAGAGGGCTAGATCAGGTCAATTTGAATGATGCTCTGCAGTTTAGAGTATCCCATAGGGGTCATCAATTCAGGTTAGACAAAATGAGGTGCAGGACAGTTAAACGACAACAGGTCTTCAGTCAAAGGGTTGTTGACCAATGGAATAGGCTGCCTGCTGATGCAGTGGGGAGTCCTCATTGAATGTCTTTAAAAGTAGGGTGGATAATTTTTTAGACAGGAAAATGTTGTTTTTGAATTCTAACTTGTATGCAGGGGATATTGAGTTTTTTCAATAGGTTTTTTAGAATTTAAAATTATTTTAATTTTATTTTTTATAATTAAGGGTTGTACTTATTAGGGGTTTTGCCAACCTCCCTTACTAATAATTAATAAATTGGGTGGGGGGGGGGGAGGGGGGGGGGGGGAAGCAGGGGTTTAAAAATGTAAATTTTAAAATTTTATTATCTAATTTACACCTTAGAGGGGGGACGGCGCTTGTGCCTCCCCTAAACTTTTAACACTAAAACCTTATTAAGGCTTAACCCAACATCCACCGACAACCACTATTCATGTTCACCTCCGAATATCAATTGTACTATCACTGGTTAGTTCCATCTATGTATCGAGTCCATGGATTCGGATCGGCCCTGCCTCTGAGCCTGGGGTCTGTTACCGGTCATTGTCGTCCATGGGCTTGTGATTCCCCCCCCCCCAACACACCTGACTGCGTTTCAGGTGCGCCATCGTGCGTCCCCTCGCGATGCTCGATCTGAGGACCGGCCGCCGCCCAGAGACGCGCCCGGGCCCGCCTGGGAGGTCGGCCACGGCCGGCCTGGAGAGTGCCGGGTGAGGGTGGGGTCTGTGTGTGTGTGGGGGGGGGGGGACCGTGCCGATTCGACGCGGCCAGGCCCGGCGTCAGTCGGCAGCACAACAGCGCCGAACGCCGCCGCTTCCAGCAATTTATCGTCGGTCGAACCAACCGAGTAAATTACACCTCCGTTGACAGGGGTCTCATTAGTCGGTGCCGCCTGTCATTACTCGAACGGGCCGGCCGCCGCGACGCGTCCGAGACGCCGCGACCGCCTCGCTGACCTCGGTCCCGACCCGACCTGCCTACCGCCCTGGGCGCGGCGCCGGCCGGAGCCGCCGGGCCGCGCCGGTCGGCCGCCGGCGCGGCCCACGGCCGACGTGACCGCGACCGGTGCCGACACGAGCTCGGTCGGGCGTCGGCGGCCGGCCGCGGGCCGATACACGCCAGCCTCGGCCCGCCTCTCCCGTGGACAGGTCGGGCCGGCCCGGCACCGCGCAGCTCCGCCGCCCCGCTCCTGACGGACGGCTGGAGGGGTCGTGACGGGTCGTCAGACCCGCTGCGCGCCGGCGGCCCCGCTCGCGCGCTTAGCTGTCTCTTTGGCGGCGGCACATGCCGACAGCCGGTCAGCTCGTTAGGAGGTGCTCGCTCCAGCACTGAGCGTGGGACCACACCCGCCAGCGCGCTGGCACCCCGATCGGGAAACAGAGGCGCCACGTCCCCCGTCGGACGTCGGCAAATATCGTTTTCCTTCCCTCCCCCCCCCACCCCTCCAAATCGCCGACAATAGACAACCAATTCGAGGAATGCGCCCGAAGAGTCCCGTATTACACCGCAGAGGCTCTGAGAATGGCATGACTGGTCCGGCAGCCTTCAGGCCCGGTATAAGTGCGCTCAGTCTACAGCCCCGGTATGAGTACGGACGCTCAGACAGCTTACAGCCCAGGCGCAGGTGTGGTCTCTTAGGTACCCCACAGCTCAGGTGTAGATACGGTCTCTCATGGGGACCACAGTTGCGGTGCAGGCACGGTCTCTCAGGCTGTCCACAGTTCTGCTGTAGGCACCATCTCTCAGCCGGACCACAGTCCTGGTCTAGGCACGGTCCATCAGGCGGACCACAGTTCTGGTCTAGATACAGTCCATCAGGCGGACCACGGTCCTGGTCTAGGCACGGTCCATCAGGCGGACCACAGTCCTGGTCTAGGCACGGTCCATCAGGCGGACCACAGTTCTGGTCAGACACGGTATCAGGCGGACACGGTCCGGGGATGGGTCATGGCGGACCACGGTCCTGGTCTAGGCACGGTCCATCAGGCGGACCACAGCCCTGGTCTAGGCACGGTCCATCAGGCGGACCACAGTCCTGGTCTAGGCACGGTCCATCAGGCGGACCACAGCCCTGGTCTAGGCACGGTCCATCAGGCGGCTGGTCGGCACGGTCCAGGCGGTGCCAGTCCATCGGCGGACCACGTCCTGGCGGCACGGTCCATCAGGCGGACCACGGTCCTGGTCTAGCACGGTCCATCAGGCGGACCACGTCCTGGTCTAGGCACGGTCCATCAGGCGGACCACGGTCCTTCACGGTCCATCAGGCGGACCACGGTCCTGGTCTAGACACGGTCCATCAGGCGGACCACAGTCCTGGTCTAGGCACGGTCCATCAGGCGGACCACGGTCCTGGTCTAGGCACGGTCCATCAGGCGGACCACGGTCCTGGTCTAGGCACGGTCCATCAGGCGGACCACGGTCCATCAGGCGGACCACGGTCCATCAGGCGGACCACGGTCCATCAGGCGGACCACGGTCCATCAGGCGGACCACGGTCCATCAGGCGGACCACGGTCCATCAGGCGGACCACGGTCCATCAGGCGGACCACGGTCCATCAGGCGGACCACGGTCCATCAGGCGGACCACGGTCCATCAGGCGGACCACAGCCCTGGTCCAGGCACGGTCCATCAGGCGGACCACGGTCCTGGTCAGGCAGTGACCGGCCGGCCGGCAGCCTGCGGGAGCGCCGGTGTGGGCTCCCGATCGCCCCGCGGCCGGACCTAATGGAAATTATCCCCGTCACGGCCAATTGGACGAAAATTGAGCGGCTCGCCGCGTCATCCCTCTTCTTCACAACTGGTTGTTTGTCGGCGGGGCGCCGACGCGAAGTAGCGGTGCTCCACGCGCTCGCCAGCGCCTGTCCCAGCCGACGGAACTGCGCGTTGGATCACGTCGGTCGACGCGATTCGACGCGTCGACCGCGTCGACCGACGCGAGTTCTTCGTCCGGGCAGAAGTCTACCCGGGTGCTTGCCCGAATATTGATTCAATCAGGGCAGGGTTTCAGCAACCTATGTAGCCTCAGGTCAAGTACAAATTCTACGGGATGGCCCACTCCTGAATCAGATGTGGCACTTCAACGTTCATGGAATCATCAAAATCTAAAATTGGCAAAGCACGTCCCATAAGCATACCGTACAATGTAAAAGCACATGCTCCAGCTTTGTCAGATGCGTATTTCGAGGTACTTGATGTGCACTTTAACCGAAAACGCTTTCCACACCAGCATGTCGGGTAAGATGTGGTCGCACACGACGGAATCGTCCCCCAATCTCCGGTGGCGCTTCGGGTTTCCGGAGCGCACTCTGCTCGGCCGTGTGTGTCGGTCCGGCTGGCTGCACCTGACCCGTGAGTCCGGTGCTTACACCATGCGGCTGTGTGTGTCGGCCCGACATCTGTCCCGTAATGCAACACATTTCGGATCCTCCCGAGCAGGGCTGTTCAGTTTCCGTCACAGTAGTGCACTGATGTGCAGCACAAATCATCATCACGAGCATACACAATAGCGAGTGGCGCCACAGTGGTGATGTGAGCGATGTTCCGGAGGCCGGAAATTGGAGCCCGGACATGCGCAGCATGACCGAAATCCTCCGTCGGAAAACAGTGCAGCCGCCTGAGGTCCTCACATCTGGAGGCAGATTGTTCCACGCTCGGCAAGCTCCCGGCACGAAGGAGCGGCGCGCGAATTCTGTGCGGCATCGTGGCGCCTGGAGCTCACCGTTAGCTGGGGCCCTGGTGTTCCGTTGCGACACAGATGGGCGACAGTTTAGTTGACCGCGAATGGGTTCTGAGTCCTGAGCGCGCACTGTCACTGCGAGGCTGTGCGCGTCACGGGTGCACCTGCTCCGTGAACAGTGGCGTCGCTCGGTGACATTGCTCAGTGACTCGGTGGCTCAGTGACTCGGTGGCTCAGTGACTCGGTGGCTCAGTGACTCGGTGGCTCAGTGACTCGGTGGCTCAGTGACTCGGTGGCTCAGTGACTCGGTGTTTTTCAGCACGGCTTCTCGCAGCCGGCCGCCGTTCGGAGTCACATTTCGGCCGGTGGGAGTCACATTTCGGCCGGTGGGAGCCACATTTCGGCCGGTGGGAGCCACATTTCGGCCGGTGGGAGGCACATTTCGGCCGGTGGGAGCCACATTTCGGCCGGTGGGAGCCACATTTCGGCCGGTGGGAGCCACATTTCGGCCGGTGGGAGCCACATTTCGGCCGGTGGGAGTCACATTTCGGCCGGTGGGAGTCACATTTCGGCCGGTGGGAGCCACATTTCGGTCGGTGGGAGTCACATTTCGGCCGGTGGGAGCCACATTTCGGCCGGTGGGAGCCACATTTCGGCCGGTGGGAGCCACATTTCGGCCGGTGGGAGGCGCGGCCGGCCGCCGGCCCTCGCCGTCGTCGGCGACTGAGCGGAAGGGTGACGACAGGGTGCAGTCGATGTCCCCGCAGGTGGCGGCGCCGGGCCCGGCGCCCCGCCTCGGCGCGCCCGCGTTATCGGCAGACGATCCCTGACGCAGCTCGGCGACCCATTGTGACGGCCGCAGTCGCGACCATTCAGCGACTGTCTTAATCCGGCCCGGCGGCGCCGCCAGAGACGGGGGTTAATTTTGAGCGGCCGATTGGGCGGGTGCGGTTACGCTCGGGTTTCTGCGCAGGCGATGGCACTTCACTGTCTGTCGGTGGAAGTGTCCGGATGATCCGAAGATGACGGCTTTGTGTGCAGTTTGTGGTCAATGTTCTAAAAGCTAAAGGTTTTGATGAATGGCACTAACTACCGGTTCCTTGAATAACATGTCATTTGGTGGGAAAACTAATTCCTTCCCAGTCAGTTAGGCTGCCTTCCCCCACCCCCGAGAGCTTGCCAGCCATAATCCGGACCGTCGCAGTTAAGAAGTTGATGAAAGTGATGAAAGGCAGTTATTTCTTTACCAGTATTGAAGCAACTTTACAATTGCCATTGTCCATACAAAGAGCTAGGAGTATGCCACACCGAGCATAAAATAAACAGACCTGGTCACATTTTGCACAGAGCATTCAAATCTGCTTAGTAGGCATGGCTGGCGAAAGCAGAATCATGGTATCTCAATGTTTGTTTGTCGGTCCCCCCCCTCTCTGTCTCTGTTTCTGTCTCTGTCTCTGTCTCTCTCCCTCCCCCTCTCTCTCTCTCTCTCCCCTGACCTCTCTCTCTCCCTTCCCTCTTTCTCTCTCTTCCCCCCCCTCTCTCCCACTCCCCTCTTTCTCTCTCTCCCTCTCTCTCTCCCTCCCCCTCTTTCTCCCTCTCTCCTCTTTCTTCCCCCTCTCTCTCACTCCCCTCTTTCTCTCTTCCCCCTCTCTCTCTCCCAGACGGGCGGGACCACAGGTCGGAAGACTCAGAGGCCGACCCAGCAAAGTGGTGCTGGGCGGACACCGATTGCTTACCTGTCCGGTTTCGATTGTTTCGCCGTTAACAAAGACGCCACGAGATAATGGGCGTCGCATTGCATCGCTGCCGGCGGCGCAGCGGCGCAGCGCGCGCCAGCAGCGGCGCGATGGACAGCCGCCGGACGTGCGGCGCGCGCGCGCGAATCGGCGCGACGCTGCACGCGCCGGATTTGGCGCCGGCGGCGCCGTGCGCGCGTGTAGATCGCGCCGTTGACCGCGAGCTGCCGCGGCCTGGACGGTGGCCCGGACCGGGCCGCCGTCGGCGGAGGTGATCGCTGACGCAGGGGCGGCCGGCGGTCGCCGGTGTGTGCCGAGGTGACCCCGGCCGGCTGTCGGCAGCTGCAGCGGCGGCCCGGCACGTCCCGCCGAGATGGTCAACAATGACCAGCAGTCGGCGCTGGCCACTCCGGCCGGCCAGCCGGTTCTCCGGCTGCTGGGCATCAAAGGGAGTGCCCGCGGGGCGCAGAAGCGACGCTGTTGCCTGATTGTTTGTTTGTTTATTGGGGTTTTGGGGGCATCGACTGCAGTGGTCATGCAGCGCCCATAACATGGTCACACGGTATTGACTAGTTATTGGAGTTTAAGGGCGCATCGACTGCGTCGGTCATGCAGCGCCCATAACATCGTCAGTGAAACAGTGAGCTGATGATTCAGTAAGTTGAATCATCAGTAAGCTGAATCATCAGTCGAACAATCATCATGAGTCGACCAGTGAAATTGACGTCACATCATCAGCCAGTGAAAGCAAGCGAAAATCACTGTTGTGCCGGTGTGTCGCAGAGGCGACACTGTTGTGCCGGTGTGTCGCAGAGGCGACACTGTTGTGCCGGTGTGTCGCAGAGGCGACACTGTTGTGCCAGTGTGTCACAGAGGCGACATTGTTGTGCCGGTGTGTCGCAGAGACGACACTGTTGTGCCGGTGTGTCGCAGAGACGACACTGTTGTGCCGGTGTGTCGCAGAGGCGACACTGTTGTGCCGGTGTGTCGCCGGCGGGACGCAGCGCTCCCGTCTGGCGTGTCCGCGGGGTCAGGTTCCAGCCACTGGGTCATCATGTGATCGGCGCCCGTACACAAAGTCGCCAAACACGTCCGAGAATAGCTCGCCAAATCGAGACATCAAGGTTCAAGGATTGCACCCGAGTGAACAACGCTGACGAGCTTTCACTCTCAGTGCACCGCCGAAATAGCCTGCAATCAAGGACGGTGGAAGGCGATGACAATTGTTGAAAGCTCAACATAGTCCAATATGGCTCCGTGTTCAGTTTTAATCGTGGAGGCTCTGCATTCGGTGTTGCTACAACTAGCGGTTCAAAACATGCGTAAAGAGCTAAAATGACCTCGAAGGCGATGAGAGACCTCGAAGACTCGAAGCATTTGCACGACTAAGGCATCGATTTTGCACATTTTCCCCATCCGGTTGGAGCACAAGACGTGCGGTTTGCGATCCATCTCGCTGCCTGCTGGGGTGGCCTGTTCGGCTCTTAGCCTGCCCTCCCGCCAGATATGTGACCGCCAGTACGGCCGCGGGAAGGGCCACCACGTGACCTTTCTCTGAACACTGATACTACGACAACTTTAGAAGATATGTTGGGTTGATAGGCGGTTATCGTCGATATCTAAAAGATGGCACAGGCGGTACCTTTCCAAATCGGTTAGAGATGAAGGGAATTGTAGTGGGTCTCGTGCTCAATTTGGAAGACATTAGGAGCGGGGTGATGGTGGAGATGGAGGGTGTATGTACATACAAGCAACAATGGAGTGACAGTGACCTCAAAGCATGCCAGTTTAATGCGCCTACAAGAGCTCCGGATGAGAGATGGTAGGCGCTAAAGCACAGTTCAGTTGAACATTCGTGTACACCAGTCGCAGACACGCCGCATTCGGTTTGTGCAGTCACTTGTTCTGAGGCATGCACGAAGAGCTGAAGCGATTACGAATGCTATCTATTCATCAAACTGCATTGTTAGGCAGCACTGACGCCGCCATTCGTCCCTGGAATAGAACTCGTCACCCACTAACACGAACTAAGCACTTCACCCCTTCATCGCCCGGCACTGGTGCTGGTGCCGGCTGCGGAGCGAGGTTGATGTTGTGACAGCTACCCGGGCGGTAGCCATGTCACCTCTTCACTGTCCAGGACTGAAGTGCCGGCTGCGGGGCGAGGTACATGGAAAGCTACCCGGGCGGTAGCCATGTCATCTCTTCACCGCCCGGGACTGTAGTACCGGCTGCGGGGCGAGGTACATGGAAAGCTACCCGGGCGGTAGCCATGTCACCTCTTCACCGCCCGGGACTGTAGTACCGGCTGCGGGGCGAGGTACATGGAAAGCTACCCGGTAGGTAGCCACGTCACCTCTTCATCGTCCGAAGAGGTGCACGGCGAGCTACCCGGGCACGGAAATGCCACGGCAAGTCCCTTTCTTTGAACAAACATTGAGAGCAATTCAGGAGGAATAGTGTGATGGAAGTTGGTAAGTTTCAAGCTGAATAGAACCGACCCGGCTTTGAATGAGACTGGTAAAACTTGAAATGCTGCATTACAACTACGCTACGCACTATTCAAATTTCCCGTAAGCACAAGCGTAGCTCGAATGTCTTTCTTTGAACGCATACTGTAGGATTTCATGAAGAATATATTTGGATAAAAATGTGCGAGGATGAAAATGAAAAGAGCACATCGGATTCTGAGCGAAGAAATGGGAGAGCAATGTGCTGGAAACAAAGCAAATATCACCGTCTGAAAAGAAGAAAAACCTTTGGCCCAGACGGGGTTGTACCATGAACTGTTGTACCATATACACAGGAGTAGACTCACACGGCCTTCTTGCTCGCTCGAATATAAAACGATGCCCGTGAAGAGTAAGCTTAGCTCTGAGTAACGAAAGCAAAGAGAAGTAACGAATCAAGACGCTCAGACCATGTTTCAGCGCATCTAAACTCGATTAACGAGCCTTCGCCTCCGCAGGCTCCCAAAGAGCGCGCGCCGGCCAACGTGCTGCACGGCCGCAATCGGAACAGATGTGACAGCTCTGGTCCCGACACACTTACTCACGAGTTCGGCAGTGGTGTGCCAGTGTTCCCGCCCGTGTCCATGTGTCCGCCAATGTCCATGTGTCCGTCCATGTCCGCCCATGTCGATGTGTCCATGTTTGCTCCCGTATCGAACGTCCTCCCGTGTCGAACATTCGCCCGTGTCGATATGTCCGCCCGTGTCCGTCCGTGTCCGCCGGTGTCGATGTGTCCGCCCGTGTCCGTGTGTCCGCCGAAGCCCATGTGTCCGCCCGTATCCGCCCGTGTCCGCCCGTGACCATGTGTCCGCCAGTGTCCATATGTCCTCCCGTGTCCGCCCGTGTCGATGTGTCCGCCCGAGTCGACGACGGAGTCGACAAAAAGAATACCCGCATACGAGACCACCATGAAATATTCATGTACGCACGACAGGGTTTCGTATCCGTCGAGCTGAGAGCGGAACATGGGCCTTGTTACCGGGGGTGCCTTGGCCAATGCCGAAAACCCACCGACCGGTAGCGCCGACTCTGCAATGTAATCTGGGAGGGATGCCACACCGGGAAGTCTCACAAGTACAAGTCCAGAAGTGAGGTCGTTTGCCAGCGGCATCGCGGTATGTCACGAAGAAAATTAGCCAGCAGTGGGTGAGAAATCTTCAAGTCAGACGAAAGTGTCTGCGTGTTTGGCCAGCCTTGCCACCGCGTGGTGATGTCGGCTGTTTCCGGGGGGCGTTTGTGGTGTCAGTATTTTGTTGCTGTTTGTTAAGGATGAAAGGGTATGAGGAGTAATGTGGTGCGGATGAGAGGAAGCGAAGAAGATTATAGTTGTCTTGTAGAGGCGAGTTGTGAGAGAGTTGAGACGTCTTGAGGAATGGCGCGTAGAGGGAGTAGAAGTTGAGACGTTTTGCAGGCAGATGAGGTGGTAGTCGAAGCTGAGCTGGTGCAGAAGAATAGAGTTTGCCAGTCCGGTCGGTGCCATGGGGTGGGGTGTAGTTGGAGGGTTGGGGTCGGGTCATCTCCAGTAATTGAGTTTACATTGCAAGAACGTTTACATCAGACGAAAATTGTGCAGAGCATTGCACGGACAAAAGATGTCTTGTCTTGTTGGGAGCATGCGCAAGGTGTAGCTTTCTGGAATGGTGCACAATAAAGCACTACTTTCATCCTTGTCTTCACCTTATTTGCACGGCGGGCGACTCAAAAGTGTTCGGACTAAAAAGGAAGCAACGACTTGCTTGTGGTACTTTACCATGCAGACGACGATAGTGTTGTCTGTGAGCTTATTTAGTGTCGCTATCCGATGTCGAATAGTTGTCACATGTCCGACGTGTTCTTTATCAGTTCAGGACGTGTGGTGTAAGGCAATCTTAATCAAGAGGAAAAGCGAGGTGTACTCTGTGTTTCCCACGTGTTTCGTGGCGCAAATCACAGGCGTGCAGCGTACTCAGAAGTGGCTAACTGCAATCAGAAGCCAGCCAACAACAAGCCGCCAACAAACAGCGGCTCTAATGAATTCCAACTAAAGCGCAGCATGTGTCGGTATTTTTAATTTTTTATTGAGGCAAGGTTCTTATGCTTGATTGTTATTTCCGGTTCAAGTCCACGCAGCGTCGATTTCCCCCTACCTAGCGACAATGGGAATGGAGCACAATGAATGTTTGGAGGAGACTAGCGATAATGACGACAGATGAGGAGTGTAGATAAAGATGTCGAACACCTCTGCCCAAACGTACGGGAATGATATCCCAACGGCAAGACATGGTTTTCAAATTCGTTCGAACTCATTTGAATGTCTTACCAAAGGCGCTATTTCGGATAACTCAACCGGCTAAAAGTAAATTACTTTCTCACCTGCTGATAAAGCCGACGGTATAAACTTGTCCCACGATGAATCTGCAGCCTAGCGACTTTTCTGATCTCCAGATGATTCAACAACAATGTCGAGCTCGATAGCACTCCTCAATGTGGTGCCAGTTCCCTCGACAAATTTCACCGTACGGGCTAGAGATCGGCGGAGAATGGATCGGTGTGTGCTCGTCGGCAGCTGCCGGTGGGAGGGGAGGGGGCAAACGCGCCTGTCCGCTGTCCGCCGTTACCAGCTGCCGTGTCCGCCAGTCTGCCCCGCTGCAGCGTTCGGAGACAGCCGACCGCGCGCGCAGACACACCTCGGCCGCCTGCGCGCCGAGTCGGAATGTCGTCCGACGTCCAGCGGCGAGTAAAAACCGCGTCGCGGCGCGGCCCCGACGAAGTCCAGGCCGCGCGCGTGCTATCGCTCCCGTCGCGCTTTCGTCGCGCTTCCGTCGCGCTGTCGGGCCGCCGCCGCCGCCGCCGTCGCCGTCGTGACTCTTGCCGCGGCGCCGGCCGCAGATAGCGCGGCCGGCGGGCCCGCTATCTCGCCATTCAAAGTCTCGCGACGCAATCTCGCCATTCAAAGTCGGCTACCGGCCGCGTGTCCGGCGGCGGTGTTGAACCCGCCGCCGGCGGGGATGTGGCGGATGGGGCTGTGGCGGATGGGGCTGTGGCGGATGGGGCTGTGTCGGATGGAGCTGTGGCGGATGGGGCTGTGTCGGATGGGGCTGTGGCAGATGGGGATGTTGTGGATTGGGATGTGGCGGATGGGGATGTGGCGGATAGGGGGTGGGGCGGACGGTGCTGTGTCAGACGTGGTTTTGCCTGACGTGGCTGTACCAGACGTGGCTGTATCAGACGTGGCTGTACCACACGTGGCTGTGTCGAACGTGGCTGTGTCGGACGTGGCTGTGTCGAACGTGGCTGTACCAGACGTGGCTGTATCAGACGTGGCTGTACCACACGTGGCTGTGTCGAACGTGGCTGTGTCGGACGTGGCTGTGTCGAACTCGGCTGTATCGGACGTGGTTGTGTCGGATGGTGCTGTGTCGGGTGCGGCTGTGTTTGACGTGGCTGTGTCGGACGTGGTTGTGTCGAGTGGTGCTGTGTCGGATATGACTGTGTCGGACGTGGCTGTGTCGGATGGTGCTGTGTCGGACGTGGCTGTGTCGGACGTGGCTGTGTCGGGTGCGGCTGTGTCGGGTGGTGCTGTGTCGGGTGCGGCTGTGTCGGACGGGGCTGTGTCGGGTGGTGATGTGTCGGAGGCGGCGGTGTCGGACGGAACAGAGTCTGTCCGCCGGAGCTGGCTGACGTCACCGGCCGGTGTCGCCGCCCGGGCGTGGCAGCAGCGCAGCTCTGTGTCCACTCGTGTTACCGCGTGACAGTCCGACACGTGTGAGTCAAGCGCAGATGTCGCAATCGACGCGAGAGCCGCACGGAGTGGCTGTGGCGCGGCGGCGGCAGCCGGCGCGTTTCACCGAATGGACAGAAAGGTCCATTCGGCGTGAGATTCAAAGTTGATAGAAAGATCACTTTAGAAGAAAAAACTAGCTTTGGCCTGTCACAGCGAACGTCTGCTCTCGGCTGGCGACACTGTGTACACGTGATCTCCTGATCAGATCTCAGCACCAGAGACCACGTACACATGACATCAGACTGTGATGATGTCGCTGGAAGTAACGGCGTGTGTGCGGCTCACTTGCTGCGAGCTGCGACGTCTCGCCGGGTCGTGGTCCTCTGAGGAGTCAGAGTCGCGCCGAGCCGTGGCCCCTTCAGGAGACAAACCGCTCACCTTGCCCCACCCCGCCCCGCCTCGTCTCGCCTCACATCTCGCCCTTCCTCTTCTGAACAACGGGAGTCGCCGCCACTCCTGAGCGATGGTAACTGCTCCTAAGCTGGTGTGCGACGACAGATGTCCCCAGCCGTGAGACCCCAGCTGCCAGAGACCCCAGCTGGCAGACCCCAGCCAACAGAGCTCAGCCGACGGACCCCTGACCTGCCGTATCTCAGTGGTGCCGACTCTTCCGGCCGGAAGTTTCGCCACCGTGCCGTCCCAGCGGAGGCTCCCTATCGGCCGTGGCGCTGTGGTGGTGGTGGTGGGGGGGCTGCGCGAGGTCTCGCCACACTATCTGGCCATTGTGCTACACCCATCCACTTAGCCAGAGCAGAGGCATTGGCGACGACACGCCACCATGCCGCTGAAGCGAGGCGGCCCTGACTTACATCAAGCTACTCAACTGAGGATACGCTGTGCCGACGTACGAGCGGTACTCGTTTGCAGTGAGTTACGTGGTGTCGAACAAAACTGTTTCTTCTTCAAGTGCATTAATCTGATGCGATGAAGCATGTACGTCGACTGGCGCAGTTTTCTTGTACTTTAGTAGTTTCGTCAAAGTTTCTGTAGTCACTTTAGACTAGGGTAAGACACTACTATAACGCAGTCTCCCTAAAGGAGCACTGCCAAGTGGGCACTGTCAACAGACAGTGCCCACTCGGCTGCTGCAATCAGCTGGCTAAGCCCAGTAACGACCCAAGACCGTCAAAGCGTAAACAAATCGACTGGAGCACTTACCCCGCTTTGAGGCAGGGTAGGTTTGGAAAACTAGTTTGCTTACATCTGAGAGCTTTGGCATGTCTGACATACTGGCGACAAGACTAACACGGGCCATGTATTTAGTGGCATCTGAGAACTGGAGAACTTCCGGGCGGGAGGGGAGGGGGAGGGGAGGGGAGGGGAGGGGAGGGGTGAGGAGAGGGGGGGGGGAGGGGAGTTGAGGGGAGGAGTCTGTCTAGAGGCGTTCCGAACCACACAGGTTATTTGTTTCAGCTTTACATCGGTTGGGTTTTGCATGCAAGCTTAGGACAAGTGTACGTTTTCCTCAAGGGAGTGATGCGTTGTAGTGTATAGTGAGACTGTGACTGGGCAGTGGTGAGGTCTGTCACTGTGGCTATGACTGGGTCAGTAATTGCGTCCGTGGACGAGACTGAGTCGAGGTGTGTGACTGTGCCTGTGACCGTGCCTGCGACTGGGTCTGTGACTGAGTCTGTGGCTGCGACTGCGGTTGGAACTGTGGACTGTGACTGCGACTGGACCATGTGACGAGATCTGTGACTGGAGCGCAGGAGGCCTGCGGCTGATTCTGGGTCTTTGTCCCGTGGCCCAAGTCTGGCTGTGAACAGGTCCTGATCTGCGACTGAGACCGTCGTAGCTGTCGAGGATGTAGACGCTGTGAGAGAGGCTGTTGTGGCTGTCGAGGCCGTAGAGGATGTCGTGGCTGTCAAAGCTGTGATAGAGGATATCGAGGCTGTCGAAGATGCAGTGGAGGCCGGTGTTGTGAGAGCGGCTGAATGTCAGTTCTGGTCGTGATAATCACGGCTCCCGCTTGGGTTTCCTCGGCAAACTGCAGGGGCTGTTAACGGCATGTGACTACCCGCTAGTCTGTCTTGAGAAAGTGGACCAATACGAACTAAATGGACACTTGTCTTCCAGCGGTCGTAAAGCACATTCACGATTAGGGAACCGGAATAAATGCGCATGGAACCGAATGAAAGGACCTGGACGCCAGCATAAAATGGCTGTAGTTCCATGGGACCAATAACAATAGATCACCGTTACGCCATTGTACTTTGCCCTCAATTTCCAAGGTTTTCTTAAGCGATTCCTTCGAGTTTTCGTTGTTGGCTAAGGAAGCTTTGATTGGTCTTGGTCTAGGATAAGATAATCAACTAAGTCATCTGCGTCGGGACTAGTCTATCATTTGCTAAAGTAGTTTATCTACCCCCTTCCAGATTATTTGAGCGACGTCTCTTCCTTCAGAAGCACTTCAGGCCCAAACCACATACCACAATTCGCTATTGTGAGCCTCGTCACTGGGGCTATCCGGCCATGCGCAATTTGTAGGGGTTGGGAAAGCGTAGCTCGTGCCATGCGCTCAAGATTCGCGCGACCCCCCTCCTTCCCTTCACATTTGTTCAACATGGAGCTTCTTTGACGAAAAACACGACCGCCACATATTGGAGCCCGGGCCAGCGCACATCGCGGGGAACGAGGGATGTCTAACACCATGTGAAAGCCCACGATGTTGGCTATCTTTTTGGCACAATTTCAGTGTGATCGAGTTAACAAGCTGCACGTGAGCGATACCGGTTTGAGGGAAGAACGGATTGCACCGGATTCCTCTGTCGTCAATTGGTTCAGTGTGCAAGACGGGAATTTTCACGTCCAAATATGATCAATTTTAGTGCGACGAATCGGCTCAGTCTCAATCGGCATAGCTCGCGAACCAATAAACCGATTGACACCAAACCGACACCACGGTGTAGCCAAGACAATCTTCACACTCGCCACTGCAAACATTTTGTTTCTGCACGTGGCACGGCACCTGAAGGAGGGGTGTAAAAAGTCGGCTGCTTTCAAGTGTCCTGACTCGTAAAGCAGGTTCTGGGTTTCCCGTCCCAGCAATGTCCCTGTCAGGCCCTATTTTGGGTGAAAAGTGATAGGCACGCATACTGGAAACTGCTGTGATTCTCACGACACCTTTATATTTTTATAATCGAATATACTTTTCCTACAATCAAGGCTGCCCTGAAACATTACCAAACATCATTTTCGACCTCAGCCGCATCGATGGATTGCTGGGTTTGCTGGAAGCAAACTTCATCGGTCGAAAATTATTCAGGTCGCACGTGCCACCAAGCCAACGCTGCTGCTTTGAGAATGATTTCATAGGTTAATGAACTTTTGCTGCATAGGATATCGAGGCTGTCGAGGCTGTAGAGATTGCCATGGCTATCGAAGTTGTCGAGGATGTCGTAGTTGTCGAGACTGTAGAGAATGACATGGCTGTCGATCCTGTGAGAGAGGCTGTCGATGCTGTCGAGGCTGTGGAGTGTAGAGGCGTTGCGTTGTCGAGATTGTAGAGGCTGTCATGACTGTCGAGGCTATAAGGGAGGCTGTCGATGGTTTCAAGACAGTTGAGGCTGTGAAGTGCAGAGGGTGCCGTGGCTGTCGAGGATATAGAGCCTGTTGTGGCTGTCGAGGTTGTGGAGGCTGTCGTGGTTGTCGAGGCTGTGGAGGCTGTCATTGCTGTCGAAGCTGCAGTGGAGGCCGGTGTTGTGAGAGTGGCTGAATGTCAGTTCTGGTCGTGATAATCACGGCCCCCGCTTGGGTTTCCTCGGCAAGCTGCAGGAGCTGTTAACGGTGTGTGACTACAAGTAGACCGCTAGTCTGCCTTGAAAAGTGGACCAATACCAACTAAATGGACACTTGTCTTCCAGCGGTCGTAAAGCACATTCACGATTAGGGAACCGGAATAAATGCGCATGGAACCGAATGAAAGGACCTGGACGCCAGCATAAAATGGCTGTAGTTCCATGGGACCGATAACAATAGATCACCGTTACGCCATTGTACTTTGGCCTCAATTTCCAAGGTTTTCTTAAGCGATTCCTTCGAGTTGTCGTTGTTGACCAAGGAAGCTTTTATTGGTCTTGGTCTAGGATAAGATTATCAACTAAGTCATCTGCGTCGGGACTAGTCTATCATTTGCTAAAGTAGTTTATCTACCTCATTCTAGACTATTTGAGCGACGCCTCTTCCTTCAGAAGCACTTCAGGCCCAAACCACATACCACAATTCGCTATTGTGAGTCTCGTCACTGGGGCTATCCGACCATGCGCAATTTGTAGGGGTGGGGGGAAAGCGTAGCTCGTGCCATGCGCTCAAGATTCGCGCGACCCCCCCCCTCCCCCCCCTCCCCTCCACATTTGTTCAACATAGAGTTTCTTTGACGAAAAACACGACCGCCACATATTGGAGCCCGGGCCAGCGCACATCGCGGGGAACGAGGGATATCTAACACCTGTGAAAAAAAAGCTCACGGTGTTGGCTATCTTTTGGGCACATTTCAGTGTGATCGAGTCAACAAGCTGCACGTGAGCGATACCGGTTTGAGGGAAGAACGGATTGCACCGGATTCCTCTGTCGTCAATTGGTTCAGTGTGCAAGACGGGAATTTTCACGTCCAAATATGATCAATTTTAGTGCGACGAATCGGCTCAGTCTCAATCGGCATAGCTCGCGAACCAATAAACCGATTGACACCAAACCGACACCACGGTGTAGCCAAGACAATCTTCACACTCGTCACTGCAAACACTTTTTTTCCGCACGTGGCACGGCACCTGAAGGAGGGGTGTAAAAAGTCGGCTGCTTTCAAGTGTCCTGACTCGTAAAGCAGGTTCTGGGTTTCCCGTCCCAGCAATGTCCCTGTCAGGCCCTATTTTGGGTGAAAAGTGATAGGCACGCATACTGGAAACTGCTGTGATTCTCACGACACCTTTATATTTTTATAATCGAATATACTTTTCCTACAATCAAGGCTGCCCTGAAACATTACCAAACATCATTTTCGACCTCAGCCGCATCGATGGATTGCTGGGTTTGCTGAAGCAAACTTCATCGGTCGAAAATTATTCAGGTCGCACGTGCCACCAAGCCAACGCTGCTGCTTTGAGAATGATTTCATAGGTTAATGAACTTTTGCTGCATACCGGGAATTACATCTGTGTACAGTGTTAGCTCAATTCAAACCCGATTGGGAATGTAACGGAATGGGTCGACTTTGAGCACACAAGCATGGTATTGGGTTGCTGTGCATCTAGGTATTCAGATGAAATGAGCGAGCGAAAAGATCAAAGGAACGAGTAGACGAGATCACTTCACCCCCGATCTTTTATTTGTTTATAACGGTTGCACACATTTGCTTGCATTGTGGGCACACATTAAGCAAAGCTACATGCTAAAAGCATTGCTGTGAAGTGATGAACTGATTAAGCTCTTGTTAAGTGCATAACAGTTTCCAGTTTATGAGATATAGGGCAAAATATTCAAATTATTGAGTTACAAGGTATTTTATTTGGCAGATTCTATCCAGCTCTGCATATACCTAGGCATCCTCTGGCGAAAGGGCGGTCGATTGAAAATATATATAATTTAAAAGGGAGAAAATGGGTGGGTCCGGGTCGGGTGATCGCCTCAAACCAGATATCAACAACCCTTACATGACTTTACATGAATTTGCGTGGAATCGTGAGTGCGTGCAATTGATCTGCTAGGGCACCTCCGTTTTCCAGAAATGTATTTTAATCAAGCCTTTGCCTGGATGCGTTTCCCGCAACCAAACATAACCACCCCTGATACGGTCCCCGCCACAGCCATGTACGCACATGAAATTCATCTTCTATATCGCCACCATTATTTTCTTCAGTAAAGGGTAAGCGGCGAAAAATGAGTCCTGAATGGATGATCGCCAGGCGTCTCCGTCCACCCAGCGGCAAGCCTGATAGGAAAGGCAGCGTCTCCCCAACCACAGCCAAAGACAACGAGGAATCGAGCAGACAAAGCTTGCGACGCTCACTCAGTCATCTGTGTTATCCTTTGCATGCCTTTACTTTTGGAGTACTTTGTGTATCGATCATATCTCATATTCGAATTCGAACCTGAAATATAGTCGGTATACAACAATTCGAACAACAGATTATCAAATGCAGAACATATCAATAATAACAAGTAAAATAAACCGTCATACATTGGCATTGTTACGAAAAAGCTGAATGGTACCCATCAGCATGTGTTGCATGTTCAACATGCCAGAGATTTTACACACTGTGGAATGCAACGGAAAGTAACATGCTGGCGATGCAAAACTCACGTGACATGCAAATGCTGCACCGGTGCTAGCGCCTCCCACAATGCACATCCATCTGCCAGCTATTGCCTTTTTAGATGTTGTTTTTCCGTGCGCGACAGCCAGTGCAGCCTTATAATGCTCATATCGCGCCAGACGTGACGCGACACTCAAAGTACCCGGTAACGTTCAGCGCTCTCTTAACGCCAATGCATGCATACAAAGCGAGCATTTGCTGCGCTGTCTATGCATGACTCCACGGCGGTGTCAAACTGGACGCTCCCTTGCCATGCTGTAAAGCAGCATCGGAATTTATATGGAGATATGGGTATGCACAATGGCCATAAAATTATATGTATATAATTTTATAGCCATTGTGCATACCCATATCCCCATATAAATTCCGTCTGCTTTTTATATATATATATATATATATATATATATATATATATATATATATATATATATATATATATATATATATATATATATATATATATGTATGTTTGCGTGCCCAACATACCCAACCTTCAATACTGGACACCCATCATGAGCTGAGTCATCCGCCAGATTGGAGCGGGTATGCCAAGATGTAATGGACCGCATCCGAGTCTGCGGCCGAGGGAGGGCCAAGGGGCGCCAGAGTCAAACGGACCGTGGCGGGAGTCACTCGTCGTTGTAGATCTGGGAGCGTCGCGAAGGCGAAGGCGAAGGCGAAGGCGGCCGCCGGCGACCGGACACAGGCCGGTGGAACCTGTTCCGGCGAATAATCTGATACAGCGCGACAATGGGGACATCTTGACCGCGGACAAAAACAACCACATTACTCGACAAGCTAATGACCTGGGTCGGGCGCGCGTACGCCCGCGTTCGGGCCGCGGCAGTGCCGCCGCGCGTGACAGGATCCGGCTGCAACCCCGCCGTGACCCACAGACGGGTCACCGGCCGACGGCGCCGCGGGGCACGGCCGACGCGCCCGCGACACGAAGCTCGCGTTCCGGGAACACGAGCCGGCGACCCGGCGCTCGTGTTTCCGGCGACGAGGCGGCGCCGCGCAGCGCCGGCGCGCGCCAGCTCGTACGACGGCGGGCCAGGGCACTTCCGCCGGACAGATGCATTACGGCCGGCGGCCTCTGCCGCACGCACGCAGTCGATAAAAGCGCCGGTGGCGTGCCGTGTGTCGCATGGTTAGCCGGCGCGCCGTGCGGCATTCATCCGGCCCAACCAGCGCGTGCGCCGCGATTAGCGCCAACAATCGGCAACCTAATTTGTCCACCGGCCGTGCTGACAAGGCGCGTGGCTTGTAATGTTGTGCTGGGCGGCGCGGGCGTGCATGGTAGCGGTGTGTGTGCGTGATATTTAACACAACGCTACATTGTGACTCATGGTGTGGCGGCTGCATCCGTCTGCCGCCGCGGGCCGGGCCGGGCTGTTGTACCCGTCCTGGTTCTGCCGCCATTGCATTCGAATTAGTTCTCGTCGACAAACTGAAATACATGCAGTGTCCAAATCACATCCCAGCTGACATGTTCTAAAAATCAGCTGCAATGGAAACACAGGACATGAATTTGCTTGCAAAAAAAACTGCTATGCGACGCTTCTTCCCAAGCTGCGTGATGGCGGTGACTGCAGCATGCCTGTATATTGCCCTCTGCCAATATATTACACCAACTGATGTCTGTTAAATCTCAACACTCAACACTCACTCAGCACTGTGTGTGTGTGGGGGGGGGGTGCATCTCCCTCAGCTGCGCCTCTGGATATGTGTCGCAATTGCGGTTAGATGTCGAGAATGGTTGATTATGCAGGCTGTGAGGACTTCCACAATGACGCGAACATTGGCACCGGTCCGTAAATCCTCTATCGGCTGAGTTTTCAGGAACAACACGACTTCTTTGCAAAGAAATACACAGTTGGAAAATTAAATGAAATGAACAAGATGTACTGCCCTTTAATGTATGGTACCAAGTAAAGGTGATTCTGTTCCATTCTACAATTTTATTTTGATATTCATGTTTTAAAGTCAGCTATATATGTCACAGTCTCTCTTATATCCCATGTTATAAGCACAACTTTAAATGACACTGTACGTTGTAAATGCCACCGTACATTGTATATGCCACGCAATTAAGCTCTGTCACCGTGCGTGGCTTAGGCCACATTATAACGCCGACTATCACGATCTTTAGATGAAGTTGACAACGTTATCCGATCCGATTTTCACCGATCACGCTAACGAATGTGCATTCGTTAGCGTGATCGGTGAAAATGTTGACCTCATTCCCTCATGAATTGGCATCATAAATAGCATCACATGAAGTAGCAAAACTTGGGGTTTTGCGTGGTAAATGTCTCAAAATTTATCGTTTGATCTAGTGTATTTTTTGGTCCTATGGGGGAATCCCCTTTAGCTGCGGGGAGTTCCTCATTGTATGTATGTAAAAGTAGGGTGGACAATTTTTTTTAACAGGAAAATCTTGCTGTTGAATATTAATTTGTGATGTGTGGGGTGATGTTTATACTTAGTAAGTGTGCACGGCACAGGTCCCTTTAAGCAGGCATGGATGCAGTCTGAAAATCATTGGTAAGACATTCAATTCACATGTGTTAAGAGGGATAAAGGGAATAGGGCTGGATAGCTTGGGTAGAAAGGCATTGATAGGTGTGTGGGATGTTGATGGATAGTTTCCTTAGGATGTGGTGATGGTTGGGGCGGGTCTTCTTCCTGGCTTATGGTATCTTCCATTTCCAGACTTGACTGGATGGGCCCTTGTGGCTCTTATTAATTCTAAGCATTTTATGACTTTATGACTTTATAGCTGTGACACATTATCCGGACTACGCCTGGTCGTGTAGACGGTTCCAGGTCGGTGAACTTTTCCGGACGCCGCCGACTACGACACGCCTCGTGAAGTGCGGCACTGCCAACACGCGACAAGACCTGGAGCCGTCACCTGGAACAAGCACCTGGAACGCATGGACACAACTCGAGGCCGTCGCCTGTCACCGCTGACGGACGAGCCGGGCGTGCGACGGTGGCCGGGGCTCCGGGAAGGGCACCTCGACGGCCGCCGACGGGCCGGCAGATGAATCCTCACCGGCCGGAATCGGCTGCCCCTCTACACCGGTCGGCAGCGCTTGGCCAGATGTGAGGACAGGCCCGACTGTTCTGAGACGGGCCCGTCCCCGTCCCACTTCGCGGCCGGGCTCAGCCGAGGGTCCCGTCGGCTCGGTTTCACTCCCGCCGGCGCACTGCTTCTGCGTACGGAAGCGAACGTTAGATCCACACCAGCAGTGAAGACAGTGGGTTTCTATATTTCAGGCAAGACATCATAACGTCATAACGTCGTAAAGTGTTCAGACTTCAGAGCCACAACGGCCCATCCATGTTGAGTGCATTAAGTGTTAAGGAAAGAGAACCATAATCTATGCATTACCATAATATAACCCTGGCAAAACCGACGCTCATCATCACAACCAACACCAAATCCACAATTCGAAAGAATCCATCCACCAGCACCACCACACCCACCAATGCTCATCTACCTTACCTATGCAGCCATATTTCTTCGATCCCGTGTAACACATGTGGATTGAATGCTCTACCAATAACTTACAGACTCAATCCATGCCTGCTTAAAGGGGTTAGCGCGGTGCACACCTACTTAGCATAAATCTTACCCCATCCACCACGTCTTAGAACTGAAAATTAACTAGGCGGATTAGCTGGAGGCGGGTCAACTGACCGGTGGCTGGTCGTACGTCACCAGTCGCCTCGTGACGTCACCACCAGCAGTAAGCGCCACGTCGCCGCCACGTTCGACGCAGGACTATCACTAACCATCGACCAACCTGACCGCGCCGTCGGCGGGAAGGCATCCCATACGTTTTACCGACTTTCGATGACTTCTGGAGAACTCGTGGACGTCGGACTATTGCCAACTGCGCCGTGTGTAGCACTTGAATCACTCAGCTGCTGACCCAATCACCCCCGCCTTAAAGTCAGTGAGAGCAGCCTAGGAATGAAATTATATATTTGAAGTTCGTTGTCGAAGCGCTTTGCGGTCTTCTTTCCTGAATATCCGCCATCCTATCGGCTGTCATGGCCGAAGTTTCAGACACAGCAGGTTCGTTGTAGCCAGGCGTACAACTAAGCCTCCAGGAGATTTGTAGCCATTAGACAAAAATGTCATTCGTATTGAACCGCATTTCATGACTAAATTTTTCGTGCCATTCAGGCAATGTCTCAATGTCTTAATTGAGACTTTGAGACATTGTCATTCTTCATTTTGCGGGTCAGTGTTCAAGGGCACCAAAGATTTAGTCATAAAGTGCAGTGCAATGCTGATGGCTACAAATCTCCTGGAGGCTTAGTTTTACGCTTGGCTACAACGAATCTGCTGTGTCTGAAACTTCGGTCATGCCAGCTGCAGGATGGCCGATATGCAGGAAGGAAGACCGCAAAGTGCTTCGACAACGAACTTCTTTAGTGTCCAGTTAAAGCAAAACTAGCTGGTTGGACTTCGCGGACTGGACGGATGGAGCTTCTTATTGTACCCGACAGGTATGATTTTTTAAGAAGAATCGCGTGTGTGCGGGGGGGGGGAGGGGGATTGGAGGATGCCGAGCTCACCCAAGTAGAAATGAGGCTATCGGGTTACTTACTGGTAGCTCTCGCTGTGTGGTTCGTGGAAATATGCTGAAGTAATTTGGAGGCCTGAAGTGGATGTGCCAAGAATATTTCAGATTTAACGTTCAGACCACACCCCGCCATGGGTGTAGATTTCCAGAAATTATTGGGAGGACACGATGCATGAAGATAATGGGCAGGCCCAAGTTGATGTGGGGAACATACCACACAGGGTCCCATGTTAAAAGTTGAACATATTGTGAAGGGGGTGTCAGTATTTGGGGGCAAATGTCCTCCAAAACTCAGGGATATCATGAGGAATTGTCAAGGGTGAACACAGTGTTGATTCAGGGGTGTCACCAGTAAATTATGCCAAAAGTAAGGGGCGAGGGGTGGAGGTGGAGGATCGACGGGTGAGGTGCGGATTCACGGACTTCACCAGGTGTTTCTTCGTGTAGGTGATGGCTCCCTTGCACACACTATGCTAGATTATTGCGAAGTTCCATGGTGGATAGCCTACCTCGTCTTGTTTGCTGCCAATAAATAGAACATTGGTTGAGTGGCTCATTGGATCCTGTGTATTATTCAAGCGGAGGTACTCATCCTACGTTGTTTAACTACTTTTACATACTCAGCGCTGTCCCTGATTTTACTTCTAAGCATACCGCAACAATTATGGGCCTCTGAATCTCGACGTTGGGGGCCAGGGCGGTACTGCAGTAGCTTACTTTTCCCGTGATTTTCATAAGATCAGCTTAACAGGTATTTTCTGGGAGCCAAACGACCCAATGAATCTTTGTGCTGTGATGTTGCCCATTGATGGTAGCATTGGGAGATTAGTGATTGATCGGGTGATTGTATTGTGTGCGATGTCGGGTATCACTTCTGCCTGTCGAGATTGCGCCCATCTGCCGTTGTACCTGAGACCTTTGGCCTTTTGTCCTGTGACCTGCACAATTCCGACCTTTAACCAGCGTCCTGCGACTTGCGCATGCAACCTTTGACTTGCGCAATGCGACTTTTGACCTGCGACATGCGACCTTTGACCTGCGACCTGCGATATGCGTCATGCGACCTTCTACCTGCGACGCTTGACCTTCGACCTGCGACGCTTGACCTTCGACCTGCGACGCTTGACCTCTGACCAGTGACGCTTGACCTCTGACCGTCGTCTGTGACTGGCAGGCGGCTGCCTCTTGCACGGTCACGTCGTCTGGCGGCGCGCTCTCAGCCTTGCACAACATCACCACACGGCACACAGCGCACATCGATCCAACGGCCGCCGGCGCCAGGTCACCCCTCCGCGTGCCCCGCGCCGGCCCCCCTCGGCGGGGTGACCGGCCGCCGCTGCAGCCGTCTGGCCCGGCACGGCCGGCCGACGGGGCTGCGCGGTTCGCGGAAGGCGGCCCGGCGCGAGCCGTACCCTTTGGCGATGACCGATTGGGGGGCCTGTGGAATGTCATTAGCCGGGGTCTTTGTTTGTGTCCGGCCGGTCGGGGCCCGAGCGGCCGTACGCGGCGCCCTGTGCGCGCCGGCCACCTCCTAATGGGCGCCATCCGGGCGCCGTTAGTCCGGCTTTCAATTCATGAAATCAGCGGGGGCTGGCCGGAATCGAAGTCGCCCGTCTAACGGTCGCCGTCCTCGGCAACGCCAACGCGTTTCGTAGGAGCACTCTGGGGTGGGATTACCACCAGTATGACAGAGGTAAAGAATGAGCCCGCTTTAGGACAGCAATACATTGTGACGTTAGTCTGCCGTTATGAGCTGTCTGCAATGATTTAAATGGACATGGTCGCATGCTAAAATTGCGATCGTACTATCTAAGCAATGGGCGAACTATGAATTGCAGTCTCTTATCGAGGTATGAAAATATGCTTCCAATTCACGAGGCGGAAAGACGTATTTATAATTCGGATGTTGGAGCTCATGTCCAGGCACAGTTGCACAGGTTTCGAACTTCCGTCTTGAATTTCACACCGCACGCACCAGGCTGTCCGGTCGAACAGGCGGGAGAGGGAGCTCCCGCCCGCTCGCCGCCCGGATGGCTGGACACGAATAAATGGGCACAAGCGTAACTGCCTAGTCAGGTAGGTTCCCGCCGATGGAGCCGACGGATCTCCGCGCAGATACACGACACGACACCGGACGCGGCGGTCGCATTTCAGCCCCCACCGATCCCGGCCGCGGCCGCCCCTCCCCCCTCCCCTGTCCAGAGAGCGGCCGGTCGACATAAACACGGAGCCGCGCTGCGCGCCGTGACTCAGCTTTGAGTGTGCCGCCGCGGCGCAACTCACATGGGCGTGACGTCACCGCGCCGCCGCTGACCTTGAGACCGGCGACTGGTGTTGCGGCGCTGGCGCCGGCACCGCTTTTTTGTGCCGGCATTGCAGCTCTATAGCTGCAGCTCGGCAGCCAGGAAGCGGCCGCCGCCGCCGCCGCCGCTCCGACGGGGAAGGGGGGGTGAGCGGTGAAGAGGGACGGGGGTGGCGGTCGGTCCATGACTGGGCGGCCGCCGCCGTCGACAGCCGACACGTTGTGCAATCGACGCGCGCTGTTCACGTGACCTTGAAGCCCGCCCCGGTGAATCAGCGCTGCCGGCGGTCTGCCGGCCGGCCGGCCGCAGCCGCCGCTGCGTCCCCACGCGACGTAGCCTGGCCGGCGGACGCCCTACGTCGGCCAGCTCTCAGTCTCAGTCGGCCAGCTCTCAGTCTCAGTCGGCCAGCTCTCAGTCTCAGTCGGCCAGCTCTCAGTCTCAGTCGGCCAGCTCTCAGTCTCAGTCGGCCAGCTCTCAGTCTCAGTCGGCCAGCTCTCAGTCTCAGTCGGCCAGCTCAGTCTCAGTCGGCCAGCTCCCAGTCTCAGTCGTTCAGTGGCCAGCTCTCAGTCTCAGTCGGCCAGTTCAGTTCAGTCGGCCAGCTCTCAGTCTCAGTCGGCCAGCTTCAGTCTCAGTCTATCAGTCGGCCAGCCAGTCTCAGTCGGCCAGCTCTCAGTTCAGTCGGCCAGCTCTCAGTCTCAGTGGCAGTCTCAGTCGGCCAGCTCTCAGTCTCAGTCGGCCAGCTCTCAGTCTCAGTCGGCCAGCTCAGTCTCAGTCGGCCAGCTCGGCCAGCTCAGTCTCAGTCCAGTCTCAGTCGGCCAGCTCTCAGTCTCAGTCGGCCAGCTCTCAGTCTCAGTCGGCCAGCCCTCAGTCTCAGTCGGCCAGCTCTCAGTCTCAGTCGGCCAGCTCTCAGTCTCAGTCGGCCAGCTCCCAGTCTCAGTCGGCCAGCTCTCAGTCTCAGTCGGCCAGCTCTCAGTCTCAGTCGGCCAGCTCTCAGTCTCAGTCGGCCAGCTCTCAGTCTCAGTCGGCCAGCTCTCAGTCTCAGTCGGCCAGCTCTCAGTCTCAGTCGGCCAGCTCTCAGTCTCAGTCGGCCAGCTCTCAGTCTCAGTCGGCCAGCTCTCAGTCTCAGTCGGCCAGCTCTCAGTCTCAGTCGGCCAGCTCTGTATCGGCGGTCCATGCACGGCCAGTGTCACCGACGATCCGACCGTCAGACGGCGCGGTTGCGACACTGCTCGCCAGACGCCGCCGTCGGTCTGTCCGTGGCCCCGCCTACTGTTCGGCAAGGCGGTCGGGCGCGGCTGATGCCAGGAATTGAGTCGCCGTTGGCCTGCCGTCGTGGAACGCCAGGTGAAAACGGCTCGAGGAACTGCGGCGCTGTTCAAGCGCCGCAGTTCCTCGAGTCTGCGATCCTTAAAAACAACACAGGTGTCGCAAAAAAACAACAACAAAATATACACGAACATTAGCGCGTAGTTAGTTTGACGAATTTTACTGGCCGAGCTACTTACTTTACAGAAGCAAATTATAAAAACTGTGTTGTGCTTTCATGAATGTCAAGTTAGTTAGTTACTAGGGTTTTAGGGCGCATCGATGAATGTCAACAAATGGAATGAGGCTCATGATGTTATGATATTAAGATATCTTTGGGCCGCTCTTTGGCGACGTACAATGTCGTCGTCCTCCGCGCCTGTCACCAGACTGCGCGGTCCGGAGGCCGTTCCCGTCCGTCCCTCCCACGAGCTACCTCCCCTTCCAGATAAGGCACCCTCACACCCTCGATGACCGCCCGGCTGTGCGGTCCTTCGCGGGGGGGGGAGAGTGTTTTTTAGGCGTGCCGGACCATAAAGGTCATTTGCGCCGCCTTTAAAGGAACACGTTGCATATCTGTCTATGAAAGCGAGTGTTACGATCAAAGTACTGGCAAGTGGACATTTACGTTAAGGGAATTTTGTGTTATACTTTGTGCGAAGTTTTTTGGGTGCTGAAGGCGGGGCTGGGTTGGGGACGTCTCCTTGATGTCTAACTGGTTTTAATTTTACTTTACTCCTCCGCATAATAATTTGTGGTTTGGGTGGGGCTGGGGTGTTTTGAGTGTCGAGTTGATTTTGCCAGGGTGCCGGCTTTAGCCTACTCCTATCGAAGAGCACCGAGGGATTTTTACCGTGCGGACAAGGAGGCAATTATCCACACCGCCTCTCACGCCGGCTGCCGCGTGTTAGTTGTTAGTAGTTGGTTAGTTTATGCATGCCATGCAGGGTTGGCAGTTGGGTTAGTACTGTGTTTCATAATTTGGCTCCTCTACGTCCGCTGTTCCTCTGGGTAGCCATTTATGTTAGGTGGGAGGTCGGCGCGGTGGTGTTTTACGTCGTTTTTTTTTTTTTTTTTTTTTAAAAAAATTATTCTAACTGGGAAGGCAAATCGGCTCATTACGCCGACGCCATGCCGGGGTGGCTTTACTGTTTCCTCAATGTTTCGCGGTCATGTATCCTTCGCCGCGGTCCTTCGCCGCTCCCTTCAAGTTTTAGCTTGATTTAACCCTGGTGAGATCGCATTAAGGTGGACGAATTTCATTGGAAGAGCTACATACTTTCCAGAAGCAAATGATAAAAAGTGAGTCGTGCTTTCATAAATGACAACAAATGGAATGAGGTTCATGAAGTTATGATACTAAGATATCTGGGAATCATCACGTTTGTAGAATAGCTCTGAGAAGGCGAAATATTGTTTTCTACCGGTGTTGCAGGTAGACATTCATTAATGACGCAATTGATATTCAATAACCCAATTTATAATATTTAGTGACGCAATTGATCATATTCAGTTACGCAATTTATAATATTCAACGACGCAAGTGGTTACATTGGATGATGATGCAGTCGGTAAGTGAACATGCAACAGCATGGGATGTTGTTGCATGTTCTGAAACTCTTAAGCACAGCGGGGAAATTCTGAGCAATATTCATCAATATTGTCAATGTGATCACAAATGTGCGTGCGCACTTATGTCGACATTTCATCCGAATACTGCTGACAAATTCGAAAAGCCTTCCACTAAGAAAATACTGGCGAAATGTGTACGTTTGTTCCATGAGGTAACAACGATAAACGAGAAGCACGAGCCAATATTTATGTGAGCTCGTAAATCAAGCAAATCTCACAGCTATTACCTTCATCACATTCCAACGTATTGACTATTCGAGGCCTGGAGAATAGCGTCAGCTGCTGCGGTGTCGTTTAACTACGTATATGGCGTGTAGCGATTGTGATCGACAGCAGTTTTTATCTGCACGTACGCCATGTTAACCAATCACAGTGCAGCAGTTTTACGACAGTACAAAAAATAGCTTTCGTCGAACGCTACTGTATATAACACAGCTGTATTTTATTCACATATTAATTATTTTTCACGGTAGCTTCACTGGCGTAGCAGCATGTGCATCTTTGTAATTTTGAAGAGGTGAAGTTGGCTGAAGCAAACCCCACGATCGATCGATGGATTTCGGAACCGCTATGACGAAGCTTTTCTAGCTATTGTTATAAAATGTCTGCATTGTAATTGGTTAAACTGTGCACGCAGATAAAAAAACTGATATTGATCACCATCGCTACACCGATCGTATACGTAGCAAAACGGCGCTTCAGCAGTTGACGCTGTTCTCTAACTTGGACTATTCAAGATAACAGCTGGAAATTGAGCGTTACTGAAAATCCATCTTCCAGGACATTTGGACCTATGGTTTTTCGTTGTCCCTACTACTCCATGACAATTGCATCTAACATTCCCGCGGCACGAAATGTACACAGAACCCGCAGATCCCTTCCCAGAACACGAGCGTGACACAGAACATCGACCTCCAGACGGCCTTCTAAGGCCTTCCAGACTGCCTTCCACGGACGAATGATCGCCTAATGTCTGCCGTCCAACGAAGGACGAATCATGTTCGGCACAGCCCTGTGCAGCGCCGGCGGCACCAGAGCGCAGTGGCCACGACATTGTCGTCGTGCAACCGTCCCGAACGCGTCGCTGTGCACTCATCGAGAACGATGCCGCCTGCTCGGGAACGGAGAAAGCCGCCCGATCTGGTGTCAGTCGCAGCTCTAGAGACATCCTCCCTGCTTTTTGCTATGTACATGGAGCAAAGTCAGGCAGCACGGTACTGAATTGAAATTCCCGTAGAAGACAGCTTGTGGTTATTTTCCACAACTACTAGCCATGCACATGTGTCTGCGTGCGGTTATTATAGAAAGACAAGCTGGAAGCCAAGCGCCTCCGTCGGGTCAAGCGCCAACGTGGGTTTGCACACCACTCGAAGCAATAAATCCATCACGGTTGGTATCAGCGGGTGAAAACCGCGCAATCTTCTGATTGGAGTTCCCTTGCTCGGCTCGACAATAGAGCTATGCAAGCAACTGCATTGCTTACCTTCGACGCTTTATAGTCCAGAAATATTGTCCATTCGCAAGTCAGATTAAACATGATTTCTCAGCGCCATAAAGACTAAGGACCACAGTGGTGCACCTTGGTTAAGTCTGTAAATATGAATTCCCATCCCCTGCTGCACAGCTTTCAACTAGGGCACAAGATCCTCCAACCTAAAAAGAAATTATCTACCCAATAGTTAAATACATTCCATGGAAAAACCCGCACTACATCAACAGGCCGCCTATTCCATTCCTCAACCATCCTTTGACTGAAACCCAACTAGCGTTTCTACACCTTGAGCTGTCTAACTTGTACCTAACCTAAGTTGATAATAACCACCTCTAACCTAAGCTGATAACCCCGATGTGATTTCCTTAAGTTGAAGAGCATCATTCAGATTGACACTATCTTATCTTCTACTATCTTAAGCATCTCAATCATACCACCCTTTAATCTCCTATGCTTGAGTGTGTACGTATCTAGTTACATAAGCCTCTCCACGTATTCCGCATTTCCTAGTCCACTGATAAGCATGTTAGCTTTCCTCTGCATTATGTTTAACATGACCGAGTCCATTTCTACGGGAGGGTACGCCTGTACATAATATTCCAAGCGCATGCACAAAGTACAATTTGTCAGAGGTTTCTTGCTTTTATGTTTAACACTCCTATTAATGATTTCTGACGTCCTAATCGTCCTATTCGCAACTAAACTGGATAGGTTTTCTGCTTCAAGGTCCCTTGAAACTACCATTATGTCGTGTGCATGCCCCCGCTCAGGGACGATGTATGATTTGATGACGTAATAGCGCGCCTAATTAGTTTTATTTTTCAATGTCATCCAGTTCACTATCTCCCTATGTATTTCTAAATGTTCCACCTCCGGTTTTCAGATGCACGGCCTTACACGTAGAATAGTTGAACGGCTGATGCTATTTATAAGCCCACATTTTAAATCCTCAAGTTCTAGCTGAATATTGCCAGAGACATCACTAATGTTGTCCTACCAGTTTGATGATAGGACCATATCAAATTCCTTCCAGTTTGATGTCAGGAAATATAAACACCCACTTACGGGAGCTTCCCCAATGTTATTGACAATAATGCCAAAGGCAAGTAGATCTAGAACAGAGCCCTGTGTTGTCCCACTCAGAACTTTCCTGCCGTCAGACTTACATCTATTTAATACTGCCCTTTGTTTCCTTTTCATTTTCTTTGCCATGTTTCAATCCATCGTATAACTTTTCCATTAATTCCGTGTTGCTGAAACTGATGAATTAAACGCGTGTGCGAAACTTTATCTAAAGCGTTGCTAAAGTATAAGTGCACTGCATCTACTTTGACGTGATTAGACGTATAGCTCAGTCAAGAACAAAAGTCGTGGAGGAGAACACGTGTTCTCGTTCTCCTCGCTACGTCCTTTGTACACCTTAGAGGAATTCACAATTTTGATAAGCATATCCTAAAACACTGTCCGCTTTCCATGACTTAATGTAACTCTCATTATATCAAGAATACCACTGGAGACCAGCTGGATTAGAAATCGCAGGTTAGACTCTTGCAGTCCTCCCAACTTGAGATTCTGAACCATCGATTCTTTTGGATCCCATTCAGGGGCGGACACAGGGGGTGGAGGCACCAGGGTATGTGCTCTCATGAAAAGGTGGCCCTCCTCATGCCGGAAAATGCGGCCGTTGATGATGGAGGATTCCACCTACACCCCGCACTGAACGGATTTCTTTTTGCAGAGGAAAAGGCGCCACTTTGACACGAAAAGATAGCAGCATGCAATACGCACGATGGCACCCATCCCTTTCCGCCGAATTGTTTTTTTCTGCCAAAAGCGCTTCTGTGTGGAAATGTGCCCTCCCCAATGAAATTTCCCAATTCGCTCCTGTCTCGGTAACCTGACAACGATCAAGAAGTGGGTTTGTCTCAATTTGAATGGCAAAATCTTTGCGCACTTTATATCTACAGTTGACGAAGAGTTCCTTCATTTTTCCCATTTAAGACAGATATATATATATATATATATATATATATATATATATATATATATATATATATATATATATATTCCCCCAAGTTTTGTGAGAATCTTCAGCCTTTTATTCATTGATCTTCATGCATTTGTTTACCGAATCAGCGCTTGGTCGTCACTGTTCCTTCGGTCGGCTCGGACGTGCCGAACGCGAGCACCGTCGACGACGCAGCGTACAACACGATCGTCGACACCGTCTGCGTCACCGGCGAGAACACCTGCTGCTGGCGGTGCGCACGTACACACACCCGTGTCACTGCCTGGTGCGTGCGTGTGCGCGTCGCTGCTCGGGCGGATCGCATCGATCGGCGGCGGTCGGCACGGGCTATAGATAGCGCGGCGCGCGCGATCGACGTTGCCCACTACTGCAATGGTTTGTTGTGACTGCGGACGGCCGACAGCCGACAGCACGATGGAGGTGCCTCACGCTACAGTCGACTATGCATGGCCGGCGGTGCGACGGCTGCCTGCTTTGTTAGGTGGTGCGGCCGGCGGCCTGCCCGCCTCGCTGACGGGGCGGTGATGTCTGGGTGAGAGGGGGAGGAGGGGGGGGTGTCGACAGGCTCTGGTGACACGGTCGGTAAGGTCAGCCCCCCCCCCGCCCGGCTGGTGACGTGTTCGCGTGGCTGTCGGGCTGTGGCGGCGGAGACGGACGACGGGAGCTGTTATGTGCGTGACCGGCGGATCGGCGAGAGGTGGCATCGACCTACTTTGGGTCGGAGGTGGCATCGACGCACCTTTGGTCGGAGGTGGCACCGACCTTCTTCGGATCGGAGGTGGCAATGACGCGCCTCGAGTCGGAGGTGGCATGGACGCATCTCGTGTCGGAGGTGGCATCGACGCACCTTTTGTCGGATGTCACATCGACCTACATCGGGTCGGAGACGGCATCGACGCACCCTGGGTCGGAGGTGGCATCGACACTGTCGCGTGCTAGGGTGTGACCGAGCGCTACCTCGCCCCTGGGCCCGGCTGCAATCCGAGCGCGCGTGCCGTCAATTCTCAGACAATTATTCCGACCGGGCCGATCTGGCCGGCGGGAAAGCGGCATCATCGGTCAAAACTGCCTGGAAACAGCCCAACGCCTCCGCCGACCTGGCCACGAACCGAGTCGAAAGTTATTGAGACTGCGACTGCGACTGCAACTGCGACTGCGACTGCGACTGCGACTGCGACTGCGACTGCGACTGCGACTGCGAGTGCGACTGCGACCGATGGCAGCGGGCGCGACGGCGGCCGACACAGGACGCGTCTCCGCCGCGGCGGTGCCCTGCCGAATCTACCCACGCGCGCGGCGACGGTCTGCCGGCTTCCGCGCCCAGATATGTCACGACGGCGCAGCCACGCAGCCGGAAACGAGACACGCGCCACACTTCAACCGGCGTGTCTTCGGTGCGCCGACCCGGCCGGTCTGTTGCAGAGTTCGCGCCCGCTGTCGTCCAGACGGACGGCGGGCCGACATCGGTGGGGGAGCGCCGGCGGCGCCGTCGCCGCGTGCGGCGCGAGTGCTCGCGGCGGTGGCCGGCCAGCCGTCTCGACTGGCTGGCTGACTGACAGCCTGCAGTGGCGCGGCCGGCCGGTCGGTCACTGCCGCGGCCGGCCGCCAAGGTCACCCCGGCGCGCCGCAGTCAAGGTCGGCCACGCGCAGGCTGCGGCGGCCGCAGCTTCCAGCCGCGCCGCCGGTCACGTGACACGGCGCCGCGGCCGCCGGCCGGCCGGCCCTCCTCCGCCAGCCCGGGAGTCGACGTACGGAGGACGGGGACCGACCGGGCCCACTGGCGATCGGCCGGTCGGCAGCCGCACGCCCTGGAAACCAGTTAGTTGGCGGATGATTGAGACGGGCATTGGGGATCGGATGCCGAAGCGGTGCATCATTCAGCGCGCGCTCGCTCGGTCGACGCCGCCGCCACCAGGTGGTGGTGACGTTTTCCGGCGATGGGCGCGGCTCCATTGGACGACTCGCTGGGCTGGTGTGTCTATCATGTGTTTGCCTTAGTCTCGTGTCCTGCCTCCGCCTCGTGACATTAGTTCCCCCCTCCAAAAAAAAAAACGCACAGACACTGACCGCGACGCTGGCCGCGACCGCCGCCTGTAAATCAAAAACGTCCCGTGATAGCACCTGTTGACCTGCTATCACACGAGGACGGAGCGACTGTACAGGAATTGGACGTTGCGTGTGTGCAAATTTATCGCCGACCATCCTGCAGTGAGCCGACTGTGCTCTACAGCTGCAGCCTCAGCCTCGGACTTCCTCAGCCCTAGCCGTGGGCGTGCGCAGCGAACGACATCGATAATTCTCTTTGTTTTGCCGCCGGTCGGTGCGCTACTCGGGGATACTGAGCCGCTGCTGGTGCACGCAGCGCTGCGGACGGCGCAGCACGCTCACCTGCGAGTGCCACTGGACAGTTGGCTAACAGCATCAGCATCAGCATCAGCATCAGCATCAGCATCAGCATCAGCCTGGCGCCATGGGTGGCGTCATCACAACACCAAGTCCGTGAACTCGCATCGACCCGACTGGGGAATCGTAGTACGCGATGCGGACGTGGCGCTTCCGGTGCATTATGTGTTGTGCCGTTTGTGCATTGTACTGTGTGTGTTTGTGGGGCGGGGGTGGGGGAGGGCGGGTGATGAATGGCGCGCACAGAGCGTACAGTCGGCGGACCGACAGCGCCGCCGCCGCGCGGCATCGTCAGAACATCGCTGGACCGTCCGTCAGCAGCGGGCAGCCGCCGCCCTGCCCGCGCCCCCTGCCGGGCCGACGGACGGCAGCTTGTGAGCCGTGCGGCTTCCCCCGCCCCCGCCCCCCACCTGCCGGCAGTCCGGCGGGATCGGCGAACTGCAGGTCAGGAGCGAGGCCGCAGCGGAGGCCCGCCCGACTGGCGGCCCGCCAACACCAACTCGGCCCGGCGCGGTGTGCAGACGACGACGCGGCCGGCCGCCGCTGCAAGTCACGGCCACGAGCTGCGCGCGGCTCGCCATCTCCGCCACCCCCACCGTCCGCACCCCCACCGTCTACACCCCCACCGCCCACACCCCCACCGTCTACACCCCCACCGCCCACACCCCCACCGTCAGGTCCGCACCGGTCCGCACACCCACCAAACAGCTCGCGCGGCAGCTGCTATCGGCACCGTGCACGCACTGCAGTTGCGGCGCGGAGCCGGCGCCGGCCGCGGCCACCTGCCTTGAACTTGTCACGGCGGCAAGCCCTCGCTAAACTTGTCACGGCGGCATGTCGCGCTGCCGGCATCTGAGTCCGGGCACAAGGTCGTCGGCATGCTGGCGCGGCTGCATTCCTGCGGCCATGACGCTGAGCGGCCGCCGCGCCGGCGGAGAGTGCGGCGGTCGCGTCGTCGCGTCGTCGCGACGACGACGCGACGGCGCGTTTTCGCCACGTGATCGCCGATCGTTCGCCACACTCGGCTGCGGCCAGCTCCGTACTTACGCCGTAATCGCGGCCGTGGCACGCCGGTCTTTCCGACCGGCTCCCAGGGATGTGGTCGGGCCGTGCATGCCGTCGGTGAGAACGTCGTGCCGGCGATCGGCGAGCTGTCGCACCTCGCCGACGGCCGGCGGCTCGCTCGACGATCGGTCATCGGTGACGGGCGGAGTGGCGCCGATCTTGTGCGGAAGAAAGAGAAGCGTGGTGCTCGGGTGGCTTCGAGGCTGCGTCGAGTTACTTTGTTTGCGTTCCCCGTGTCGGAATGGGCGGCACTTGTGCTGTGCTCGGGCGCCTCGGCACGGAGTTGTCTCGCGCGTGCAGTCGGCGATGGAGCCGGCGACTATGGCTCTGCGGCAGAAGATTTCCGTACGCTGGCATGGTGATTTTCGGTCGGCGAGTGGCGCAATTACAGCTCTATTGAATTTTCCCAGACGGGAGTTCGTCCGCCGGAGCTGAACTGAAGTTCGGGACTTGACTGAGGCAGTAATTTTTAACGCCGGGAATGATGATGTAATAATGTCAGAGGAATGTGCAATAATGTGAGCGCGCCCATCCGCTCGGAGCAGGCTCGTTAGTCATATCATTTACAACTCCGACGGGGATGTGCTGAACTCGCCACAGAATTGTATTTCAGTGGTATTCAGCGGCTAAAAAATATACGTTTGAACAGCGCAATACGTGCGTAATGATTGCTACAATTCGTTGGCATGAATTAGGCCAATCTGGGAACACCTGGAATAGTCATCGAGTGCAAAATGTTTTCAGTGGTAAGACTTAATTTATATTAATTAGCATCAAATAAATCATAATTATTTTCTGGCCACAAAGAGTATGTACGTTTAATAAATTCGGATATTTAGTGTGCCATACAAACGATGAATTTTGGCGGATGATTAAAGGCTCAAGAAGCGCAGCGGCTGGCCCAGTGTGGCTGGAAATCCAGCAGCAAGAGAGCTTCTAATTAAACAAAAATATACTATCGAAGCGCCGCGGTGAACGTAAACGTTTACAAAAGCTACCACCAATCATTGCACCGCGGCAGCTTGGATGGCGAGCTCTAAGTTCAGAAGAGGAGCTTTGGTGTCAGCAGGTGGTGCTTGAACACCACCTAGAAGTGATTAAGCAATACCTAGCTTTTAGAAATGCAGCATTAGTGCCTATTAAGGATGTCTGGGGAAGCATGAACTTGTTGCTATACAGCCATGCAAGAGCACCACCTGAAATTTTTGGAATGCTTTGCAAAAATTTAACTATTGCTCGCAGGTGGTACTTGCTTGCATGCTGTTCGCGAGTAGTAGTTGTTCGCAAGGAATAGTTGTTTTCATGTTGTTTGCAGGCAATAGTGTTTGTCTGCTGTTTGCAGGTGGCGGTTATTTGCACATTGTTCACAGGTAGCGACTGCCTGCATGTTGTTGGCAGGTAATAGTTATTCACATTTTGTTTGCAGGTGGTGACTATTTGTATTTTGTTTGCAGCTGGTGACTATTCGCATTTGGTTTCTAGGTGGCGATTATTTGCATTTCGTTTGTAGGTGGTGACTATTTGCATTTTGTTTGTAGGTGGTGAGTATTCGCATTTTGTTCGCAGGTGATGGTTGCTTGCGTGGCGTTCGCAGGTGATGGTTGCTTGCGTGGCGTTCGCAGGTGATGGTTGCTTGCGTGGCGTTCGCAGGTGATGGTTGCTTGCGTGGCGTTCGCAGGTGATGGTTGCTTGCGTGGCGTTCGCAGGTGATGGTTGTTGCGTGGCGTTCGCAGGTGATGGTTGCTTGCGTGGCGTTCGCAGGTGATGGTTGCTGTATTTGCTTCGGGCGTTCGCAGGTGATGGTTGCTGCGTGGCGTTCGCAGGTGATGGTTGCTTGCGTGGCGTTCGCATGAGGTGGCGGCGTTTACTTGCGTGCGTTCGCAGGTGTCTGCGTGGCGTGTTTTACACGCTGCTCGCAGGCAATGTGCATTTGCATTCTGTTCGCAGGTGGTAGCTGTCTGCATGCTGTGCGCAGGTGGTAGCTGTCTGCATTCTGTGCGCAGGTGGTAGCTGTCTGCATGCTGTGCGCAGGTGGTAGCTGTCTGCATGCTGTGCGCAGGTGGCAGCATACACGCGTCGCGATTGTTGCGCCGACGAGGCTGCCGGCAGAAGTCGCAAAGCAAGGCCGGAGGCTCCCGTTCACAGTTGGCCTGGCCAGGTTGTCAGACAGCCAGAGCATAGGTTGGCTGGACTGCCATGGTTCTAGTCTGGCCGGACTAGAACCATGGCAGCTACACTTCGGAGGCTTGGAGGCACGAAGCTGCCGATACTTGAAATCATGAAGCTGACGACGCTGGGAATATCGACAGCTGTGAAGGCTTGGCATAAGGACAGCTGTGGGGGCCCTGTCGCTCCCTGGCTTCAGTGCGGTCTAGATCCTAAATTAGGCTCATAATTAGGTAGTTGCGCTGATGAGTAAGGCGTTCCCACGTGTATAAGCCTTGTACTCGTACTGACAGGCGGTGGGTTTGCGCAGACAGAGAGTCTGTTCGTGGCTGTAAATGTTGTTCTTGATTGAGCAATACAGGAACGAGGAAGGAGTGTCAGAAGGGTGGTACCCTCGTGCCTGATAATGCCGCTCTCGTATCCATAAAAATAATGCACTCCGCCTCCACAAGGTGCAGAGCTGATAAAGCTAAACCCTGAGCCCACTTCATCATGTATTCAGCTGTGCGCAAGTACACTTATCGCACTTCATTAATTACCATCATAGCGGAAATGAACAGTGACTTTGCAGACCATTCATAGCCTTGGCGATTCAGTGGAGTTCATTGGCTTTCCGAAGCGGCCGCCGTCCTCTGTAGGTGCTGCGTTGCAGCACCGTTCAGTTTTCTCCGTGCACTCCACGGCGAAGGACGCAGATCTTCATGCGAGGCTGAACGGTTGGCTTCTCACAATTTGCCGACTAATGACGCGCCGCGGGCTGCGCGGGGCCGAAGCGAGCCCGCCGGGCCGTTGCAAAATTGGGTTATGCGCGGCCACACGCACTTAGTGCGTGTGCGTTCGATTTCGTCATCGAAACGTGCGTGAAACAGCCTTGAGTTGCAGACAAATCACGGCGCGTGCATGACATTGCAACACGAAGGGTTGGCAACGCAAGGCATGGGTTGCGGGCAACGTATCAATTCGACCATCGCCTGCTCATTGCGGCTCCGCTGATCATGATCGGTAGCGAGTAGCTACGCTCACCAGTAGCTGCCAGCTGCGCTGGTTAGCAGCTGGAAGTAGCACTAGTCGGCAGCTGCCGTCTCCATTGATGAGCAGCTGCAGAGCACGCACTCAGCGCTAATTGCATCTTGCATGCCTCCATTTTCTTATGCTCTCATGCCCTTTCTGAATGCCCCAGCTTCCCACCTTAGAAGAGGGGGATGAGCGACTCCGGCTGGAAACCACGGACCCTACAAAGACTCCAGTTTCCCACCTTAGAGGGAGAGTGCCTAGCTTTGCATTTCCCAAAGCTTCGCACCCCGAATGTCCCACCTCAGGAGGGAGGCGACGCCGGGGATGAACAACGTGCTTGATTGACTAGCTGAAGGGATGCTGCGATCCGACTGTTCTTGGATCGAGTCTTGCTGGCCGGCTGGAACACCGCGCCGCCGGCCGGCGCGTCGGCCAGAAATAACCGATGAAGTAACACGAACGGGGTGCCGTCAGCTCTTCCATTTAGCGCGGCGCCACTGGCCGAGCCAAGACCAGCCGACCTGTGTGCGCCCGCCGTGGCGGTGCAGCCGTGCCTCCGTGTGAGCAGACGCTTCCGGCACGTGGACGATCCCGCGAGACAGGGGAAGCACCGCAGCAGGTGGCTCCAGCGGCTCCAGCGGCTCCAGCGGCTCAGAGGCAGGAGAAGCACCGCGGCAGACTGCTCTAGCGACTCCAACGGCTCTGAGGCAGGAGAAATACTGCAGCAAACGGCCCCGAGACAGGGGAACCACCGCAGCAGACGGCTCCAGCGGCTCCAGCGGCTCAAGCTCGTCCCGGGCTGTTTTCTGAGCGGTCTGACCTGGTGCAAGTCGTCCGGCCGCCGACCATGCCAGCAGTGCCAGCGCGTGGTGGCAGAACGCCGGCAGCTGCAGGTGCTACGCTGCGACCAGCGGACACGACGGCGGCGCGACACTGCGACAGTGGTAGATGTAAGCGGTGCGACTCTGCTGAAGCTGCAATACTTCGACTGCCGGGTCTGTCGTGGTCGCGATGCTGCGATAGCGGAGACGGTGCGACACTGTTCAAGCTGCAACACTTTGACGGTCGGATCCGTCGTGGTTGCGACACTGCGACAGTGGAGAATGTCCGACGCTGATCACATCCTACATTACGAAGGTGCCATACTGCGGCAATAGAAGATACGCGAAACAGTTCTGGTGGGTGTCGAGAGTGCAACACTCCGATAATCGGTAGAAAGTGACTATAATAGTCGGACAGCTTGCCTCCGGCGATGCGACACTGTGCTGCGACACTCGGTGGGTGACATCCGCCTGCGGCTGCGGCAGTCGCAACCCGTCGGTGGCGCAGCACTGCGACAGTCGTGGAGCCCATGAGGTGCGACAGTGGGACAGTCATGGGGCCCAGGAGGTGCGACAGTGGGACAGTCATGGGGCCCAGGAGGTGCGACAGTGGGACAGTCATGGGGCCCAGGAGGTGCGACAATGGGACAGTCGTGGAGCCCAGGAGGTGTGACAGTAGGACAGTCGCGGGAGCCAGGAGGTGCGAGAGCGGGACAATCGTGGAGCTCTGTACGTGCAGCATCCCTGCATCCGATTTCGCCAGCCCTACCTCGTCTAATCTCAGTGGCACCAACGTTGGATCAATAGTGGCTGTCTGATATTGCAGCTGACCCACAAACCGCTCGTGCGGTTGCGTGGCCCGACACCTTACACCATGTCCGCCTGAATGTGGGTGGCTGCTAATTGTAGAGAACAATCGTAGGTGGTGAGTAAGTCTGTATTGACGGAGGCGCTGTTCTCATGCGCTACGCACTCTCCGCAGCAGCAGGGAATTGCGCGGTCGTCGCGACCGGCGCAGAGCATTCCGAGAACCTTGATTTCTCCTGGGGATGAGCTGGATTGTCAACAAAGCAGACGTGGGGTAGCAATGACAAATAGTTTCCAATGGAACTTCTTTATGGGATGTGCCTTCTCTTGATTCGAGCCAGCGTACGCAATCACGGCGAACGACTCGCGATATGCGGTAAAAGGTTATCCATCTACCCACGAACGTGCGAGATGGGTAGCCTTTACATTCGTGCAGAGAAGGCACAAACAGTCATAAATATGAACACTGGGTGCTCGTCGGTAGTAAGGTAGTAAAGTGTCGGCAAATGAAGTGTACAACCACTTAGCCAAACAAGCAATAGCACAACGATGGCTTTACTGGTGCTATAACTTCACCAGCAATGGCCTTACTGGCTTCCAGTGCCAGTGCTGTTCGGAGACGTACCTGTCTCTCACGAAGTCTCGGTATAACTCGCTGCAATATCTGACGAGGAATGCTGACCCCCCCCCCCCGCGAGTCGTGCTCGGTTTATCCGAGGTAAGCGGGTGTTGAGTACACATAGAATAGATGTGGTGTGTGTGTGTGTGTGTGTGTGTGTGTGTGTGTGTGTGTGTGTGTGTGTGTGTGGCCGCGCGGCCAAGTTGCCGGACCCGCCTTCGGACAGGAGAGAATGCGGAGTCGCGCGTTCGGATCCGCGCATCTCCGAACTATTATCGGTGAATATCATCGCGATGAGGATTCCCACAAATACTCTTGTTTCGGGTAGCAGTGTGTCAAATGAACAACTCCCCTGAAATTTAAATCGGGTGAGGCTAGACAATGATATACAAAATTGATTCACGCATATAGTTTTCTCCAGAAGATACCCTACGCACCAGGGCCTATCAAGACCACCAAAGCTGTGTACTATGTACCTGTACTGGCTGTACGTCCTTACGTGGCGGTCTTGCCGAAGCCGCAGCTAGTTGTAGATGGTGCAGGAGGATACTCGGGTGTATTGATGTGCCGACATTGCAACACTATGCGACCTTGAGCCCTCGGTATGGTCCATCACGCATCATCGCATGGCAATGGTCCTTAGATACACGGGCAAACATCCACTCCTGGAGGCCAAGTGTGGTTCGCCGCGTAGTGGGGGCTCCGTCGTGGAAGGCATCAGGCATTATCAAGTTGGTTGGCCACCGCTCCCTGCAATGGGCTGGGAGGAGTTCGGCTACGAATTCAGCCAGGTGAAGGATCAGATTCAGCATGCATGCATTCATTGCAAGTATGTCATCTGGAAATTGTGCTACCCGGTTCAAGCGACGGAGGCAATATCCACGCTCAACAACACTTCCCGCAAAACAGAAGCCGTCGTGGAGGGTCTCCCTGATTTTCCCGCTGTATCAGTGTCCGACTCTTATCGCTGGACGCGCCGTCGTATCTTCTGCACCTGCACGCTCGTCTTTCGTGAAGGGCGTGGAGAAACACCGCCTGGGGGTGGGGTCGGCCGGTGGTCCGGCGATGAGCTTTCACCCGGCCGCCCGCCCGCTCGGTCCGCCGACACCGCCGTCGGACGAAGTGGGCCGCACCAGCTGGACATGAGACTCGCCGACTCGCCGTCGCGCCCCGATGTCGCCGCAGAGACTGGCGACGCGCCGCGCCCCGATGTCGCCGCAGAGACTGGCGACGAGGGACCGGTGGCGTAGTCCGGAGCCGACGGCGGTCGACCGCGGTGCTCCTACAGAGGCTGGTGACGAGACTCTGCTGACGTAGTCCGGAGACGACGGAGGCCGCCCGCCCCTGATGCCGACGCGGGACCGGTGACGTAGTTCGGGGCCGACGGAGGCCGCCCGCCCCTGATGCCGACGCGGGACCGGTGACGTAGTTCGGGGCCGACGGAGGCCGCCCGCCCTTGATGCCGACGCGGGACCGGTGACGTAGTTCGGGCCGAGGGACCGTGACGTAGTTCGGGGCCGACGGAGGCCGCCCGCCCCTGATGCCGACGCGGGACCGGTGACGTAGTTCGGGGCCGACGGTGGCCGCCCGCCCCTGATGCCGACGCGGGACCGGTGACGTAGTTCGGGGCCGACGGAGGCCGCCCGCCCTTGATGCCGACGCGGGACCGGTGACGTAGTTCGGGGCCGACGGAGGCCGCCCGCCCCTGATGCCGACGCGGGACCGGTGACGTAGTTCGGGGCCGACGCGGGACTGACGGTTGGCCGACGGCCGCCCCTGATGCCGACGCGGGACCGGTGACGTAGTTCGGGGCCGACGGTGGCCGCCCGCCCCTGATGCCGACGCGGGACCGGTGACGTAGTTCGGGGCCGACGGAGGCCGCCCGCCCCTGATGCCGACGCGGGACCGGTGACGTAGTTCGGGGCCGACGGAGGCCGCCCGCCCTTGATGCCGACGCGGGACCGGTGACGTAGTCCGGGGCCGACGGGGGCCGCCCGCCCCTGATGCCGACGCGGGACCGGTGACGTAGTTCGGGGCCGACGGGGGCCGCCCGCCCCTGATGCCGACGCGGGACCGGTGACGTAGTTCGGGGCCGACGGTGGCCGCCCGCCCTGATGCCGACGCGGGACCGGTGACGTAGTTCGGCGCCGACGGTGGCCGGCCGGCTCGCCAATCGACTGATCACGGCCGCCTGCAGCAGCGGCGGCGGCCGGTCCGGCCGTGCCGACGTGCACGGCCCGCTTCCGGGAAGGCCCGGTCGTGCCGGCGCCGGCCGCCCGGCCGTGGCGGCGGCCGGCCGGCGTCTGACCGCCGGCCGGCCGTGAAGCACGGCCGCCGCGAGCTGCACCGACACACCCGGCCACACCCGGTCATGTCTGACCATAGCAGGCCATAGCAGGCTCCGGTCACCCGGCCACACCCGGTCATGTCTGACCAAGGCCATACCCGGTCATACCCGTCATACCCGGCCATAACAGGTCATAGCAAGTCATACCCGGTCATACCCGGCCATAACAGGTCATACCAGGTCATACCCGGTCATACCCGGTCATACCCGGTCATACCCGGTCATACCCGGTCATACCCGGTCATACCCGGTCATACCCGGTCATACCCGGTCATACCCGGTCGTACCTGGCCGTACCCGATCATACCCGGTCGTACCCGGTAGACACACAGACACACGGCTGGCATCAGGTCACACTCGGCTTCCCAGGTCACGGGTCGGTCACCGACGGTCGCGAATTCGCTCCCGCGCGCCGGCATCGACGTTGGCAGAGATTTCCGTGACTCGGTGGCGCGCGACAGTCCACCGTACAAGGCAGCAGGCACCGCTGTCGACGAAGATGTCGTCCGTCCAAATGGACCGTCAATTCCATTCGCTTCGTGGAAGAGTTGGTCATTCTTTGTGGCAAAGGCACGTCATCGGGCGATGGGTCCGCACCGGTCCGAATGTCGATCGCGTGGCGCCAATTTCTGTTCCGCCCACTCTCGGCGAGTTGGACGCGGCAGGGTTTCTCCGCTGAGTAGCGCTATTATGACAGGTGTGGTGAAGGCGCGGGCGAGTGTGCAGATGAGGCTCATTTTCGCTGCGGTGTGATGGCCTGCTTTGATATGCTGGCGCTACAAAGAGGTGCATGAGCCGTTGTGTCAGAGGGGAGGGGGGCTGAGTGTGTCAGGCTCTTCACCGGCTGCCTCGACGTTCAAGGAAATGGCTTTACATGCACCGTACCGTATCCGGACGCCGTCTTGTAAGGCTATCAATAAATATGTCCCGCCGGTCCTTTTCCCTACGACAGTCATCCATTTTGCTTGCGACAACGCAACGGATGCCGAGCGAGCTCACTAAGCTCACGTTTGTCATCGCACAGGAATTGAGGCGCATTCCAACATCGACTATGGCACGGCACAGCTTTTGCTCCACATCGGCCATCAAATTCGATTCATTCCGGAGCTCCATATGTGGGAGGCTCTGCCGGGGATGCAACTACATCCAAAAATAGGCCTGACGTGGGCCTTGAACCTACGTTGCCCGGTGGAGGCAGCCCTCGCGGAAGGGCAGCGGCTGGAGACTTGGATGGAGCAGGACGGCATCGTGACTGTGCAGGTCACCATCTCACTCACTGCGCAGGCCAAGGGTGTTGCTTATATATTGCTTATATACTTTTGAGGGAAAAATGCACCTCAATGTTGGCTTTGTCCCCTAATAATTCCAACTTATAACATGGGACTTTATGGAGTCCCATGTTATACACCCCTCCCCAGCAGAAAAAAATACAATTCGGCGAGGTCATTGCCTTCATGCATTGCACCTTCACCGCGCACCCAATAGTTATCAGAAGTCCACACCCACAAGCGTACCGTGCGGCCGCGGATTACGCGTCACGAGGTATTTGCACAAGGACGCCGCGGAACGATGACGTCTGCAGCGAGCTCGGCTGACTGCCGTGCGAGTCACAGGTTCTCCGAGCGGTGACGTAACCCGCATCAGACGCGGCGCCGTCACCGGCGCGGGCGAGCGGTGCATCATCACCCTTGCCGGGTACCTCTGCGGGTCGCGGCCGGCTGACGATGCTGGAGGTGATGATGATGATGCCGAGGTACCTCTGCGGGTCGTATCCGGCCGGCTGACGATGCTGGAGGTGATGATGATGATGCCGGGTACCTCTGCGGGTCGTATCCGGCCGGCTGACGATGCTGGAGGTGATGGTGATGATGCCGGGTACCTCTGCGAGTCGCAGCCGGCCGGCTGACGATGCTGGAGGTGATGATGATGATGCCGGGTACCTCTGCGGGTCGCGGTCGGCCGGCTGACGATGCTGGAGGTGATGATGATGATGCCGAGTACATCTGCGAGTCGCAGCCGGCCGGCTGACGATGCTGGAGGTGATGATGATGATGCCAGGTACCCCTGCGGTACCTCTGCGGGTCGTAGGAGGCCGGCTGACGATGCTGGATTGGTTGGTTTGTTATTGGTTTTACGACACATCGACCGCTGAGTCATGTAGCGTTGCCAATCTCTCACGCGATTGGTCGCGGGCGAAGAGTAGCGACAGGTGAGACTCAAACCCACAGCCTTTCGATTGTGAGACGAGCAACTTACCCCTAAACCTCTTGTCCCCCTGGCGGTGTTGGAGGTGGTCCGGGAGTTCTCGGGCTGTAACCGGCGTAGCCTCGTGCGCGGCGGGTGGCGTGGCATCTGCTGACCCTGCTCGCCATATCACGTGACCCACTGGTTGGTGGAAGACACGCGTGCCGTCCGTCACCCGATCTGACACGTGCCCCGAGGGCGAAATGGCTGTACATTTGCTGGTCAATGCCCTTTCTGACGTAAAGCCTAACCTGACCCAAAACGCAAAACCTAGCCTAACTTAGCCTGACCCTGGCGGAAGAACCAACGGCTGTGGTGGCTCACATCTTGCTACGCACGTGTCCTTGGAGCGAAAGAGTCGGCACATTTGCTTGACATGCTCCCTGAGGACGAGTAGGTTCATCATGCTCGTCATGCGTCACGAGTAGGTCCATCAAGAGAACAGTCCAGCACTTTCGCTCGGCACCACCCGTTCTGACCTGTGGACCGACGGTGGCTCTCGGCGCACGGGCCGACGTCAGGTCGCCACGTCATGTCGTGGTGACGTCACGACCCGCCGTCATCGTGCTGGATCCTGTCGGGAGGCAGCAGGTACGGCTAGCAGCAGCATGTCGGGTAAACGTCGCCGGGGATTTCGGTCTTGGTCTGCAACTGACCCCGGCGACGGCCATCTCGTCGGCTTCTTCTGGAACCGATGGTCATCTCGGCGGCTTCGTTTTGAACTGACCTCCGGCGAAGGCCATCTCTACGGCTTCTTCGGGCACTGACGGCCATCTCGACGGCCTCGTCGGGAACTGACGGCCATCTCGACGGTTTAGTCCGAAATTGACGACCATCACGACGGTTTAGTCCGAAACTGACGACCATCACGACGGTTTAGTCCGAAACTGGCGACCATCACGACGGTTTAGTCCGAAACTGACGACCATCACGACGGTTTAGTCCGAAACTGACGACCACCTCAACGGCCTCGTCTGGAACTGATGGTCATCTCGACGGCTTCGTCTTGAGCTGATGGCCATCTGGTCGGCTGCGGCGAGGCCAGAAAGCCTGGGCGCCGAGTGCCCGGGCGAATGTTTGCTGCGGACTGTTGACTGCATGGAGCCATGCGCAACGCCCAACAGAAGGCGATCAATACCGCTATGTTCCCGGCCGAGTTTCCCGGTAGTGTTGGCGCCGGGTCCTGGTAAAAGGTGGACACCGAGATAACTGCACTCACGGCTCACGACCGCGTGTAGGTCCGTGGTGCTCGGTTTCGATTGCAGCATCGCCAGCTGAGTATTTCCCCTGGGCACTCAGGCAATTTGGTTAGTGCGGCGCTTACGGGCCGAGCGCACATCAACCCGGCCCGATCCGGCCGCTTTCATCGAACATGACGTCTAAATCAACTTGCAGAATTGCGACCGCATGCCCGCGTACTGGATATAATAACATAATATATGATACGTACTGAATCACTTCGATAATGCGGGCAACAATTGGTTAATTTAGTAGTCCTAAAACGGACGTGATTGATGCGAATGCAGTTTGCAGTGGAATTTACGTGGGACTTCCCGCTCAGATTTCTGCAAATTCTGCACTTTGAAGAAGTTGGACGCATTTGCATGACTGCCGATCAATGGCACCTCCGCCGTTGAACTCCGCGAGTCTGAACCCCACCTGGCTGTTGGAGGTATGGGCGGGTTCAGGGGTCAGGGATCAAGATTCGACACCCCTGTTAGCATGCACCGCCATCTCAGCCCCTAAAATAGCTGCGTTGCCCTCCTCACCTGCTCCTTCTTGAGGGACAGCCCCGGTGTGTAGCCCTGTAGCCTTGCGCTCCCGCATCTGCTGATATGGCGCCATGGCTCTGCCTGTGCATGGCACCCGCGAATCACTGACAGGTGCAATTATATACAGAATCCCACAAGAGCTTGCCATACCTATTTACAGGCAGTGGCGTAGACACGATTTGGTCTAGGATAGGTGAACATCTGAAGAGAGTCTTCACTTTTACGAAGCTCCCAGCATACCGATCGCCTTATTTTCAAAGGATCCCTATGTTCAAGTCTAGGCAAAGACGGTTAATTTTGTGGGAAAATAAGACACCCCGCATTCGCGTGGCTAATGCGAGGCCTTCAATCAAGCTCCAGCAGTCTGGTGAAGACCAGAACACCGTTTTGCTGCCGACGACGGTCAATGGGCCGGACTCAGTGGCTGGAGGGCCTCTTTCTCGGCCCGAGGCCCGCCGTCAGCTCTGAGACCTTCTCGATCAGCGCGAGCCAAAACCGACCGAGCGGCCCTGCACGTTCTGCCCGGGGCTCCCTCTGTCGGTTCAGGGACCCTCTTTCACGGCTCAGGACACTCTCAGTCTAGCCGGGGTCACTCTCCGTCCGAAGGCGTGGTGAAAATTGCCAAATGTCTCGTTAGATACAGCGTATTTTTCAGTGCTAGGGGAGGGAGCGCACTTCTGACTGTGCCTTCGTGGCTTAATATGATGCGTCGATAAGTCTAACTCTCATACTATGCCGGTCGAGAAACATGTGTCAGAAGATCGGCTGACTATCACACCCACAGCTGGGTAGGTTTGTGTTTTTGCAGCTGTGGTCGATATGCTAATATTCATGGTAATGCTTGAATAACACACACATGTGTTTATGGCTACCAGTAGAAGTACTGTTGATTCACCATGTAATCTCCTAATTATTTCTGACGCTTGGAATTTAGGAAAGGGTCTTTTGATGTCCTTTGCAACCTCCAACGGCAATTAAAGCTATGATAGGATGTGAATGATGGCTAATGATGGAATAGATGCCTATTATTCATCCAGTACACGTGCACTTATGTAAGTTATAGTCTGGTGTATATTCATATATACATACATACATTCATATTATATATATACATATATGTATATATATATATATATATATATATATATATATATATATATATATATATATATATATATATATATATATATATATATATATATATATGTGTGTGTGTGTGTGTGTGTGTGTGTGTGTGTGTGTATGTGTGTGTGTGTGCGTGTGAGTATATATCTGCAATAATGTAAATCCATCCTTTAGATCACACAACTTTTTGTCATTATCTCATATGCCATAGTTTTTCCTTCCTCCGGCGCTCGAGCCCCTTCATCTAAATGTTCCCTCCATGTGACACCCGAATGCAAGGTCGCCATGACCACGTGATGGCTTCCCTTTCCGCGGCGTGTGTCCAGGTCAGCGAGAGGTGACCGTGACGTGTCAGCCTGCTGCGTCGCGGTGCATTGTTGCGGCTGCGGATGTCCGGTGTCGCCGCTGACACCGCTGTGGCACCGGCCGCTGTGGCCCCCGCCGCTGTGGCCCCCGCCGCTGTGGCACCGGCCGCTGTGGCACCGGCCGCTGTGGCACCCGCCGCTGTGGCACCCGCCGCTGTGGCACCGGCCGCTGTGGCACCGGCCGCTGTGGCCCCCGCCGCTGTGCCCGCCGCTGTGGCACCGCCGCTGTGGCACCGGCACCGCCGCTGTGGCCCGCCGCTGTGGCCCCCGCCGCTGTGGCACCGGCCGCTGTGGCCCCCGCCGCTGTGGCCCCCGCCGCTGTGGCACCGGCCGCTGTGGCACCGGCCGCTGTGGCCCCGGCCGCTGTGGCCCCCGCCGCTGTGGCCCCGCCGCTGTGGCACCGGCCGCTGTGGCCCCCGCCGCTGTGGCCCCGCCGCTGTGGCCCCGCCGCTGTGGCCCCCGCCGCTGTGGCACCGGCCGCTGTGGCACCGGCCGCTGTGGCACCGGCCGCTGTGGCACCGGCCGCTGTGGCACCGGCCGCTGTGGCACCGGCCGCTGTGGCCCCCGCCGCTGTGGCACCGGCCGCTGTGGCACCGGCCGCTGTGGCACCGGCCGCTGTGGCCCCGCCGCTGTGGCCCGCCGGTGTTGGAGGACATCGGCGGTCGGTGCCACGCCGCTGTGCCTCCCGCCGCTGGGCCGCCTGTCACCGCTGGGCACGCCTTGGCACCGGCCGGTGGCCGCCAGCCGCTTGGCCACGGAACGCCGGTGTCCCATCACGCCGATGTCCTCCCCAGATCCGCCGACGGCCTCCCCAGGTCCGCAAAGGCCCCCCCAGGTCAGCCGGCAGCCTCCCAAGGTCAGCCGCCAGCCTCCCCAGGTCAGCCGCCAGCCTCCCAAGGTCAGCCGGCAGCCTCCCCAGGTCAGCCGGCAGCCTCCCCAGGTCCGCTGACGGCCTCCCCAGGTCCGCTGACTTCCCCCCAGATCCGCCGATATCCTCCTCAGGTCAGCCGGCAGCCTCCCCAGGTCCGCTGACTTCCCCCCAGATCCGCCGATATCCTCCTCAGGTCAGCCGGCAGCCTCCCTGGGAGCTGGTCCGGCTAACGGTGCGGCGCGGGCTGGAGGGGGGGGCGGCGCGGGCGGCGCGAAGGCAGCCGCCGCTGGCGACGGCAGGCTTTGGCCGCGATAAACGGTGGCGGCCAGCGTCCTCACAACAGGCCGCCGCCGTCGGCCGCGCCCTCCCCGATCGCCCCCGAGTGATGAATGATGGATGACTCTGACCCCTTCCCTCCGGCCAGGGCGTCGGCGTCTAACCCCTTCCCTCCGGCCCGGGCGTCGGCGTCTAACCCCTTCCCTCCGCCGTCTGACCTCTTCCCTCCGCCGATGCCGTCTGACCCCTTCCCTCCGCCAATGCCGTCTGACCCCTTCCCTCCATCGACGCCGCCTGACCCCATCCCTCCATCGACGCCGTTTGACCCCTTTCCTCCGCCCCGGCCGTCGTCGTCTGACCCCTCGTAAGGACTCCTGCCGTAAAGCCGTGGAGCGGCTGCGTCGTCACTCTCTCATACCGTGATGACGCGGGGCGCCGACACCCAAGCAGACCGCACGATTCGATCCCGATGCCTCCCGACTCGAGACAAGCGAGCCGCCGACCGGACAATCAGCCCCCGCAGCACTCCCGCTCGGGACTCCAGCGTCCAGTCTGACAGGAGCCTCCACAGACACCCGACTTCCCCGTGCCTTCCGTTGATTTCGATTGGTATTCGCCGCCAGTTTCGACGGCGAGCCACCGCACAGTCAGCAGTTCTGGGAGTTCGCAGACACGCCGCGCCGGTTCCGGCGGCCGGCAATGCAGCATGTATCAAGGCCACCTTCGCCTCTGTCGCCGCTGTCGCCGCTGTCACCACTGTCCAGTGTACGGCGATGAATGACGCCGGACGTCGCAGTGACGTGGCATGCGGTGGCGCGGCACGCAGTGACGCGACACGGGTATTCGACTCGCGGCGGCGGCTGCGCTGCACGGTATTCCCCTGGCGCCCGCGTCACCGGCTGTGCTCCCGCCCGCCCTGGCTCGGCGGGCTGGACGGTATGTACGACATGTGGCTCTTGTTGTGGGCCCCCGGTGCCCGCCGGTGCTCGCCGGTGCCCGACAGTGCCCGGAGGTGCCCAGCGGCTACCGCACATCCCGACCAGACGGCGTGTACGACATGTGGCTCTTGTAGTGCCCCCCCCCCCCCGGTGCCCGACGGTGCCCGGCAGTGCCCGGAGGTGCCCAGCGGCCACCGCACAACCCGACCGGACCGCGCTCCCTCCACGTGCCAATCACGGCCGGCGGGAGCTCGCGGCGGAAGCTGGCTGCTCTCGGTCGACTGCTTTAATTATTGCATAACATGTTCTTACATTCAAGAATATACTGAGGTGTATGCATGCCACCAGCCAATTGGTGGGGTTGCGATGGTTGGGTGTGACTGATGTAAAGGTGCTTTCCAAGTGTGTTTATTTCATTGCATCTGTTTTGTGTTCTCTGTTTTATGCTCCGAACACGTTTCGCTTTGTGATCCTTGGAGTTCCCGGATGTTATTCAAAAGCACGAATGATGTAATTATGGGTGACCAAAACCATCTTCACTCACAAATGACTTCAATGTTTATGTCCTGAGGAATCCTTGAGTTGGCTGTCCTGACCTATGGATAGGTTCACAAGGGAAGCCACATAGTTATGTAACCCTTGAGAGTGTTTGTAGCCATGCATGCCAAAAGTTAGCCAAGATGTGGCAAAATATGGACAAAGTATAGCCAAAATATGATAGGCTGTTGCACAAGAAACAGGGTCAGCGTCTAACAAAGTCTGTTGCCGGGCTATCTGAGTCGCTATCTGCCGAGGAGCTCCACCGGACCTGCGACGTCACGTTCATGTTGCGCAATCGCCGGCACGGAGGCCTCAGTAGGATAGTCGCCCGTGTAAAGATAAGGAGCACACGCACAGTTGCAGACCGTTCTCCTATCTCTCGACGGCAAAAAGTTCGCTGAGTTCCAAGTGGTCAACGTCCAACGTCCTGCCGGCGCGTGGGTCTCAGCACCATCACTCGGTACACCCCCTTCGCCCGCTCTTTGTCACCATGCCCTGGTAGCCGTGAAGTCATCCTGCCGCTCGCGTTGATCCGGCGATGTTTCCCGCGGCTCGCCGGCCACGGCGTCGCCGTTCGGCGTGAGGCAGCTGAACCTCCGTACCGTCCACAGGCGGCGCGGTGTCGGCGGCCGGTGTGCGATTTAGGCCGTTTTCGGTCGATGTGGTGTACTTGCATTAGGTTGGCTGGCATGTTAATGGTGTGGCTTAGCTGGACGGTCGGCTTGGAGTGGCTCGCAGGTGTGGTGCGCCGGTGTCTTTTTACATTGCTTTGCCCAGTGGCTGTGCGATGGTCGATGTGTTGGTCGGTATGTTCCTTGGCCAGTACTCGTATGTTGGACAATATGTTGACCAGCTCTTGATCAAAACGTTTACCAGTATATTGGTCACTGTGTTGGTCAGTATATTTGTCAGTATGTTGGTTAGTATGCTGGTCGATATGTTGGTCAGTACGGAATGTTGGTCAGCATGGTGACTGGATGATGATTAGTACCCTGGTCTGAATGTTGGTTGATGTGTTGGGGTTGGCAACCTGGTCGGTTCTGCTGCCGTTGATTGGAGTGGTGTCGCTAGTCCGGGGTGTCCTGTGTGGTGTCGCCAGTCCGGGGTGTCATATGTGGTGTCGCCAATCCGGGGTGTCCTGTGCGGTGTCGCTAGTCTGGGGTGTCCTGTGTGGTGTCGCCAGTCCGGGGTGTCCTATGTGGTGTCGCCAGTCCGGGGTGTCCTATGTGGTGTCGCCAGACCGGGGTGTTCTGTGTGGTGTCGCCAGACCAGGGTGTCCTGTGTGGTGTTGCCAGTCCGGGGTGTCCGGGGTGTCCTGTGTCGCCAGTCCGGGGTGTCCTGTGTGGTGTCGCTAGTCTGGGGTGTCCTGTGTCGCCAGTCCCGGGTATCCTGTGTGGTGTCGCCAGTCGGGGTGTCCGAGGTGTCCTGTGTCGCTAGTCCGGGGTGTCCTGTGTGGTGTCTGTGTCCTGTTAGTTGGTGTCCTGTTGCACGGGGTGTCCTGTGTGTGTACCAGTCCGGGTGTCCTGTGTGGTGTCGCCAGTCCGGGGTGTCTGTGTGCCAGTCTGGGGTGTCCTGTGTGGTGTCGCCAGTCCGGGGTGTCCTGTGTGGTGTCACCAGTCCCGGGTGTCCTGTGTGGTGTCGCCAGTCCCGGGTGTCCTGTGTCGCCAGTCTGGGGTGTCCTGTGTGGTGTCGCCAGTCTGGGGTGTCCTGTGTGGTGTCGCCAGTCCGGGGTGTCCTGTGTGGTGTCGCCAGTCCGGGGTGTCCTGTGTGGTGTCGCCAGTCGGGGTGTCCTGTGTGGTGTCGCCAGTCTGGGGTGTCCTGTGTCGTGTCACCATCCCGGGTGTCCTGTGTCGCTAGTCGGGTGTCCTTGTGGTGTTCCGGGGTGTCCTTTGGTGTCGCCAGTTCCGGTATCCTTGTGGTGTCGCCAGTCTGTGGTGTCCTGTGTGTGTCGCCAGTCTGGGGTGTCCTGTGTGGTGTCGCCAGTCCGGGGTGTCCTGTGTGGTGTCGCCAGTCCGGGGTGTCCTGTGTGGTGTCGCCAGTCCGGGGTGTCCTGTGTGGTGTCACGCCGGGTGTCTGTGTCGCTAGTCTGGGGTGTCCTGTGTGGTGTCGCCAGTCTGGGGTGTCCTGTGTCTGTCACATCCCGGGTGTCCTGTGTCGCTAGTCTGGGGTGTCCTGTGTGGTGTCGCCAGTCCGGGGTGTCCTTGTGGTGTCGCCAGTTCGGGTCCTGTGTGGTGTCGCCAGTCTGGGTGTCCTGTGTGGTGTCGCCAGTCCGGGGTGTCCTGTGTGGTGTCACCAGTCCGGGGTGTCCTGTGTGGTGTCGCCAGTCCGGGGTGTCCTATGTGGTGTCGCCAGTCCGGGGTGTCCTGTGTGGTGTCGCCAGTCGGGTGTCCTGTGTGGTGTCGCCAGTCGTCCGGGTGTCCTGTGTCGCTAGTCCGGGGTGTCCTGTGTGGTGTCACCAGTCTGGGGTGTCCTGTGTGGTGTTGCCAGTCCGGGGTGTCCGGGTGTCCTGTGTCGCTAGTCCGGGGTGTCCTGTGTGGTGTCACCAGTCCCGGGTGTCCTGTGTCGCTAGTCTGGGGTGTCCTGTGTGGTGTCGCCAGTCGGGGTGTCCTGTGTGTCACCAGTCCCGGGTGTCTGTGTCGTAGTCTTGGGGTGTCCTGTGTGGTGTCACCAGTCCGGGGTGTCCTGTGTCACCAGTCGCGGGTGTCCTGTGTCGTGAGACAGGGTCGACTGCAGGCGGTAGGCTGCTTTATGTGCACATGCGCCCCGCCGCTGCCCAGTTGCACCACGTTGTGCAATGTTCGGGCGTGACGTCGCACAAGAGGTGTCCCGTGCCAGTGGCGCGTGTAGAGTTCCGGGGGAGGGGAGGGTGGAGGGGGCACGGATGGCGGGTTCACAGTTGACGTGTGACAGACACACGAAGCTAATCCTTCGAAGGCCCATTTTTTACCGTAGAGGATATCACAAAGATCACAGTTGAAGTTTAAAAGTGGACAAGTACTGAAAAGCCAGCCCAACTTGAAACAGACAAATATAGTGGTACATCCGTGGAAAAGAAGAGTGACAGTGCAGGTCCATAAACAAGAGGGACAAGGACGCAGGGATAAATAGTTTGCGTTCCTTTATGCCATCATCACTAGTCCTTCCCCACACTTCTTCTTCTGTTTTCCTTTCTATGCTCTTATTCGTTCTTTATATGCCGGTGAAAAAATAGAGGGAAGTAAAAAGATAGAAGTAAAAGGAAGGCTGTGACGATTTGGCTGCTGGTCGTTAAATGTCACGCATACCTGCTAATGGTGTGCGTCCTACCCCAATGCCCACAGCGGATGGGTATGACGTGTCCAGGCGTGTGTGCGTAACGTGAGTGTCACGCACCGATCACTATCCGAATATCGGCCTGAACGTGGCATGCCGCACTGCACGATTCCCGGCCAATGAATTGTTGTCGCGTGCCGCCTCACGCACAGCACGCGCTCACGTCACTACCCGAGATAGCATCGTGCGTGCGGTTGCGTGCACGCCGTGCAGCGAGAGCGCAGTGTGCAAGGTCATGCGGCCCTCCGGAGCCACCCTCTGATGACGTCAGATGTCAGCTGGAGAGGAGGGCACTCGGAAGTGACGTCACTCGTCCCGCGGCGGTCCAGAGTAGGCGGGTGCGCTGACCTTCGGCTGTGCATGAACGGGTGGATATACCTCCGGTTGCTGACCTGGACAATGAGAACATTTAAAGGGGGAGCGGATACGACCTTCTTGAGGACTTTTTAGTGGAAAAGTCCCAATGTCCGAACGTATCCCCATCTACTCGGTTTTTGGGCACTTGATTTTGATCTGAACGACAAAAGTGTGTTTGGTGACATCTGTAAGCCGTGCCGACAGGTAAAGAGGGTTTTGATTGTATTTTTTTCCAAACGAGAAATAAAATGTAGAAATCAAAACCGATATTACATCCATCGCTGAAAATCCTATCCTTTAGAAGATACGAACAGAACGCATGTGGTGAGTCAGGGGAATTTGGGTGGGCTTAGGAAATTATCCCCTACTTAGTATCCCTGCTAGAAAGATGCGGACAGAATAAGCTGTGGATCACCTTATTTACACTTAATTGTGTGTACATGACATGTGTTCATATCTTCGAATAGCTAAGGTCTCTGGGAGCACTTAAAAATGCAGGGAGCTCAAGAGCTTCCGTGTGAATCGTCAAGCGATGCGATACCGGATTAAGACGACATACGTGTCGAGATGTGCACTTTGTGCAGTGTATTTACGTATTTAGGCCTAAATACGCACTGATCAGATGCGTACACAATATACAACACCTCACGGTACTAAGCACTTCACAGTCACAGTCTCACGTATCAACATGGTCACAATTTGACTCTTTGTACAATGACTCGGAGCCGAAATGCACGGTTTATTGAACATATTATTTTATTGAAATAAAATAAAATGAGCATAATGTTATATACTTTCATATTCACTGATGTATAACACCGATGTCGCTACTTGTTATCCCGGCCTTCCGAATCTGCAGAAAATCACCAAGTATTCAGTTGCGATGATCAACGCATGCCACGATTCGCCCTTAGTGTATTGGTCGGGTGTCAGCAGAATCAGCGCTGTGACCACACTGACCAGAAGGGCAATGGCGACCATGTCTCAGCATGCAGGACAGTCATCCTCATCGAATGCCATTCGGCTCGCTAGCTAAGGAAAAATGCACGTGTTTCAATCGCACAAGCAGCCCTTTCGGCCCACTTGAGCGCGCGTCTGCTGAGCCTGTCCTGCGCCAGCGATACCGCTAGTCGCGGAGCACTGCACCGCCGCAGCGCAGAGCGCTACACCACGTCTGAATATACTCCATTCTTTAATATACTCTGCGCTGCGCCACGTCTGAAAGTTTCCAAGCGTGCGGCGGTCGGCGGGAGGCGGGAGGCGGGAGGCGAAGGCGCGCGAGGCGTGGCGGCAGCAGACGCGCCGCACGTCGTCCGGCGCCGTGCAGGGCGTGCCGCGTGCTCGGCGCGCCGTGCACGTCCTCGGCGCGTGCCCGCTGACCTGGTCGGACGTTCTGAGAAGGCGCGGCACGTGAGGCGGCCGCCGTTCCGGCAGCTGCCGGCTGCGGTCGGGGAACGGCTCGCCGAGCCGTGCCGAGGCGGCCACCCCCAGCTGGCGGGATTGTCCCGTCGTGGTGAGCTGGCGCTGGCACAGGCGCAGGCGCAGGCGCAGGCGCTGGCACAGGCACAGGCGCAGGCGCAGGCGCAGGCACAGGCGCAGGCGCAGGCGCAGGCGCAGCGGCGTGCAGCGCAGGCGCAGGTGCTGGGGCAGGTTATGGTAGGTGCACGCAGGCAACACGCAGGCGCAGGCGCAGGCGCAGGCGCAGGCGCAGGCGCAGGCGCAGGCGCAGGCGCAGGCGCAGGCGCAGGCGCAGGCGCAGGCGCAGGCGCAGGCGCAGGCGCAGGCGCAGGCGCAGGCGCAGGCGCAGGCCGCCGAGGGCACTACACAGCTGATGCACTCACAGTCTAAACATGCATACCAGCCGACATCACCACACAGTGGCAGGCTAGCCAAATGCACCCCCCCCCCCTCCACACACACACACACACAGTCTGAACACTGGCAACATAAATATCACCATTTGTCAGACGCAAATCATCCATAGTACTCTAACCACTGGGCTTTCGAGAAACTAGCGATACTCTGTATCTCTTGGAGGAAATCGTCTATATCTGCAGAAGCGTTACACCCGTGAGCATCTAATGGGTGAAGTCAAGCTTTCAACGATGGATGAGTCGGTCGCTATTCTTCACCAAACACGCGATGGAAACCCGCCGCTCCCTGGGGGGTAGGTCGAATGGTGAGAAATGCTGCCGGAAGAGCCGCTGTAAGGAATGCCATCAAGAGAGAAGCAACAGGACGACAGTGCGGCTAGTGGAGGTGGTTGAGCGAAGCTCGCTGCCACCAGGCCCTGGCATGCTTCTCATGTCGAATTGGACTCATATGGAATGTCTTCTCATGCTCATATGAAGTCGGATTGCAATCGAGGTTGGGGCATCCCGCGCGGCAAGGGGACGAGTAGCCTAGGGGCAAGTTGCCCGTCTCACAATCGGAAGGTTGCGAGTTCGAGTCTCACCTGTCGCTACTCTTCGCCCCCGACCAATCGGTGTGAGCGATTGGCGACGCCACATGACTCAACGGTCGAAGTGTCGTAAAACCAATAACCACCAACCGCCCGCGTGGCAAGCCCCATGCGCACGGCGTTCCCACCAAATCTGTGCCAGGACGTAGCCGGCAAGCAGGTGCATTCAGAACCGGCCACGCAGCCACACCATCGCGTCGACGTTGAACAGTCGCCGACAAACAGCACCCACAAGCTGCACTTTGATTCACGTGAGGACAGCTCAGTTAGGGGTGCGAGAGCCCAGCGCATCGGTCGCACGGCACTAATGTTCTAATCCGGACGCGTAATGATCGCGTTCGGGCCGAGTCGCACAACAGTCGTGTGATTGATGACCCAGAGGCGGAGTCGTGGCCGCCGCGCGCTTCATTCCCACTCACTAATGGATCGGGTGTTCACGCGGGGCGGCGCATGGCACCGACCAACGCCGGAAACCGTGTCTACACAGCGTGCATACACGAACGGCGGGGTGCCACGCACTGGCACGGTCACGGTCATCTTAGGTGGTGATCAAAACTAAAGGGAGACCGATTTCGGCGCGGGCCGAATTTTTCCTCTGACGTGGTGCAAATTACAAAATGTATCGCTTGATCCAATGTATTTGCTCTCTTAGGGTGAGACTCTGTCCCCCTTGATTGTGCCTTAGAGGTGACAAAAACTAAACGGGAACCGATTCGAGTGCGCGGCAAATTTGTGGTTTTACGTAGTGCAAATTTTACAGTTCCTTGCTTCATCTAGTGTATGCTTTCTTTTCAAGGCGGCTTCTGGCCCCTCGGCTGTGCTTCTGACGTCACGAACGAGAGATGCACACGTCAGCGCGTTCCTCGCCGTGTTCGCACTGTCCGGATGTGCAGACACGGGATGTGCGGATGTGCAGACGCTGTGTGGTGTCGGCGGTGGGCGCAGAGCCGCGTCCGACTCACGCACCAAATCACTGGCCGAGCGGTTATTTACTGCCGCGCGACAGCTGGCGCCGACCGACCGCCACTCCACGGCGCGCTGCGAAACAGAGCGGTCACTAGCCGGCGTGACGAGCTGGGAGCCGAGCTGCCGACAGCTCGCGCATCACGCTCCGAACGGAGCAGCGGCCAGCTGCGCAGCGCGTCACAGCGGAGCGGCTACCGGCACGGAGCGGCTACCGGCTCGTCATGCGCACAACGGATCGGCCGTCGGCATATTCTGCTCTCTGTTTACAATGCGCTCGCTGTGCTTGGACGGAAAACAGCCGCACGCTCACAGCCTGCACCAACAATCAACACACACACACACACATACACATACACACACACACACACAGATCCACTTATCCAGTCACTTGTCAACCGGCTTACTGGCCGCCCCGCCCCCGTCCCGCAAACTCGGCGCCCCGCCGGCGGTGCCTTCTGCACGTGCACACCGGGATGCAGCCGCTGACCGCCTGACACAACACGACAGCAGTTGTGCCACACAGCGGCGGCCAGTCCTGTGGGAGAGGGGAGGCGGAGGGGGAGGTCACGTGATGTGTGCCAGTGCGTGCACTGTGTGGGCTCCAACGGCTGCCGGCCCGCGGCCCGCGGCCCTACCCCCACCGCCGGCACACGGTGCAGCTGCTTCCGTCCGTCCGTCACGTCACGTCACGTCACGTCACGTGCGGCCGGCGCCGGTGACCGCTCCATCACGGACGGCGGCGGCGGCGGCGGTGGCCGCGGCGCGACTCCACGCGCGTTGACGGACCACCCACCCGTCAACCCGCCATCACGCGTCGACGACGCGCCGGTCGCGGCGGCGGCCGTGCACGCGACGCCGGGCCGAGCCGCTCCTCGGCCGTCCCATTCAGCGGCGCACCGCGCGTCCGCCCATTCATCGGCCGGCAGCGTCTCGCGTTTGAATGCACGCTGCACGGAGGCCGGGCTATTCACAGGTGTCCGCCGTCGGAACACCGGCAACAGCACTGGGCGCTAAACGTCGCGTCCTGCGGCGCCCAGCGCGGCTTCCGGCGGTGTCCATCTCTCACCGTAGCCGGCTCCGTCTCTCACCGTAGCCGGCTCCGTCTCTCACCGTAGCCGGCTCCGTCCTACTCCCGTAGCCGGCTCGTTCTCACAGGTCCGTCCGTCCGTCACCGGCTCTGACCTGTCGCGTCCAGGTCGGCGCCCCCGGAAGGCGTGGGCGTGTCCTGTCTGCGCCGCCCCTCGCCAAACATCGTGTTCTGTTCTCTTGGCGTACGCTATTCGATGAGATCATCCGCTCGCGCATTGTTCGCGGTTGTCGTGCTCTGGGTCCTCATTAGTCGTCTTGTTTATCCTCTGTCGTCGCGTTTGGCATTGTGTTTGTGCTTTGCTCCTTCGTTAGACGTTGTGTTTGCCCTCTGCTTCGTTATTGGCGTCGTCCTTTGCTTCTTCATTGGACGTTGTGCTTATACTCTGCCCATTCATTGGCCGTTGTGATTGCCCTCTGCTTCGTCATAGGCATCGTGTTTGTCTTCTGTCCCTTTATTAGACTTTATGCTTGCCCTCTGTCCCTTTATTAGACGTTGTGCTTGCCCTCTGGTTCATCATTATCGACGTGTTCGTCCTCAGCCCCTTCATTCGACTTTTCGCTTGCTCTCTGTTTTGTCATTAGTTCCCTGCCTATCATCTGCTCCTTCATTGGACATCGTGTCTACCTTTTACCTCTTCATTAGACGTGGAAGCTGGCCTCTGTCACTTCATTAGACATGACGTTCTGCCCTCTTTCGGTTTACACGCCAGCGTTACTAAAACTCGTTTCCTCTCCTCTTTGTCTTCCCATGTCACATGCCTTCCCTTGATTTCTTACCACACGTGTTGTCTTGTCTTTACGTGGACAGTATTAGCCACAACTTTACCATTGTTCTTCCCGCAAGCCATTTAATTTAGATAATACATAAATAATATAGCGGATAACGATAAAGTAACAGCTGCTACGTGGGCAATTCGCAGACAACCGAGATAAGTGCTCGGCATACGGTTTCGCTGAGTAAACACATAATGGTTGATAGTTTACTGATGACCCTTGTCGGCGTTAATGCTAGCCCAGGTATAATGCCGATGCGGTTACCTGCAGCATGAAGTAGTTACGAACCAAGCGACCGCCAATTTTTACGGTAAATCAGCACGCTCAATTAAGTATGACAGAAGAGGTACCGATGAAGTCAACAGAACGTGGTTTGTTCCCGGGCAGCCAAGTCCACCTTTAATTGTGTGGTGAAGCTACAGATTACAGTACGCTTACAAGGCGACGACCGTGGGATGGCAAGGAATGATCACACATCAAGGTGATAGCTCATACCTGAGGATTATAGGGCTTCGGAGCTCTTTTGAGACACAGAGCTAACAGAACGGGCCGTGGGACGATGAGGAGGCTCCCGAGGCACGGAGACGGCCCGAGCCGAAGAAGACGGCTCCCGAGAAAACGCATAAGGTCCAGACTCGATGCGGATCCCTGGTTGTTGAAAGAGACCGTGGGCTGATAGAACTTGATCTCTCTTAATGACAGACCCCTCTTGACAACAGTTGTGGATCCAGAGTAAAACTGGGTGATTTTCCACCCTCCTCTCTCTTTCATAATCATGTGGCGCCCCTTCGGAACGCTCAAGTGCAGACTCCACCAGCTTCAGCGAGTTGCGAGTTTTTGAGCCAATGGCGCTTCTTAAAGTAGAAGTAGAGTAGAACAGGTACCATTTCGCCCGAGGAGAAATTGCACCCCTCCAGAACAAGTGTTACCCCCGAACAAAATTCCTTGACCCGCCCCTGCTTGACAAAGAGGCCCTACTATCGTCCTGTTGAAAAATGCATTTTAAAAGGAAGCACAATTCACTTAACGACTCATGAAATAATCCAGCGACACCATTTCAGGTTCTATTCAACTTGTGCGCCAAACGTGATAAGCAGATCAATATCATTTCTTTAACACATCGATTCAAGGTCAAATGGTGCCCGGAGGCAACACCATAGGTTACATGCTATTTTCAGCTGGTTTAATTGTGGTCATGTTATAATAAAGAGCCCGTGAGAACAAACCTTGTTCTCACGGGTTCTTTATTATAACATGGCCAACGGGTACCAATTGGCGAACTACCACCGAGACAGCCAAGTAAGGTGGTAAAGTTTCAAACTGCCGCATGAAGCTTTGGATTATGTGTGGCAGTTGGAGACGTGACAGTGTGGACATGAGCGACACAAGCTTCGGATAGTTTACGCCCAGAGTGCTCCCTGACCTGTGGCACGTGCATGTGACATTCCACACTCATCTGACGCGCTACAATTGATCGACGGGTGAAAAAATGCATCATAGCAAAATAATTTGTGAAGCAACACTAAGAGCGGGAGAAAAGATGCGGTGGGTATGTCTGACAGGATTATTGTCATTGTCATGTTACACCAAAGTGCACTATGCATATAAACAATGGTGTTTCATCAAAATGCATAGTTGCGTTTTGATGCGGAGGGAACTTCGGATAAAGGTAATAAGGCGTGAGGTAGCGGCGGGGTAGAGGAGCTAGCTAGAATTGGTGATGACGAACAACAAAAGGACGCTCCGTTAAATAGCATGTTAAAATCCTTTTTATGGGAGTGGAGGGTTCCAGCTTTCAAGAGATTTGATGAGGGATATATGTGTTCCTTCTTTGATAAAATCTGGATTATCCACCGGTATCGCGGCGTTGTGTGGAAAAGAACAGCTTATAGGCATCTTCTGCCTTAAAACAAACTTAAAACATGCTTAGGAGCATGCTTCATGCTCCGACGTTTAGTTCTGTGGCGCGATCTGCATTGTCTATTTGGTGTCGTTCAATACGTTGAACACATGTGTGCGCCTTTAATACCCAAGCTGGTAGGCTGCTAGCACATTGGTAACTTGTGCTACTACGTTTGTAATTTCTGTGACCTTTATTCCCGTCTGGATATCAACTCAGGGTATTCAAACATAGAACATTGATATAACTTTGCAGCGAGCTTGGACACTGCGTTGACATCCATGAAAGCGGCTTCGTTCCTTGCTCTGACCGTTTCATGTCTTTCGCAAATTGAATTAAGATGCCTCACTAACCAGCATGATCAAACTGAATTGAGTAAGAATCACCCCACTAATTAAAGACAATTGGGGACCGCAATATTCCGCAGTTGCCGACGATGGATATGTCCGATAAGCATGGTGCTGGTAGCATAGTGGTTCGAGAGCTCCATTACGGCGAAACATCAATGATGTGACGCCCACTGAGATGTTGCTGAAACACCGGCACTCTTATTCTCATGGATATGTCGTAGATATAGTTTTCATCCACGATAGGCGCCCACTAAACTGCCAGAATCACAGTATGACGAAGCAATGTAATGTGATCTACGACTTCTAGAGGCACACTTATCGAAATTGCTGGCATACGTTGATGCTCCGAATTTGCCCCTGCTTAGCCCCCAGCAGGACGGGGAGGAGGACGAGGAGTAATAACTTGTTTTCACGGCCATGAAGAATTTACCAGCGGTTTCATATATCTGATAGGACATACTTTGCCAAGCCAACAATGTTATGTCAGGTCATAGCTTTATGACGTCACGATATGGAACATGTGAGAACATGTGCCGCCAAAATCACGAACTATCGGCAATTTGCCCACACGTGGGCCCCACACGGCTAATGTTGTGCGTGGTAGTGTGATGTGCAAATCAGCGTCCTTACATTGGCTCTGCAACGTCATTCAGGCTCATTGATCTAACCTGACTTCAAACGACCTGTGCAATTTTTCAGCTTCTTTACCATTTTCAGTTAATCGAGAATTAAATTGGGCAATGATGCACTGAATTTTGCGTGCACCATCATCTCTGCAGAAATGATGGTGTGTATGTAGCCACATATACTGGAAATAGTGCTTCCTTGACTCCAGAACCAGATCAGAAACTCAATATGTTTTAGCTCTTTACCTACTAGTCAAAATGTAGCAAATTGCAAATAGTGAATATCCCATAGCGGTGAGAGCCACGCTCAGCGTTTCAAGGAAGCATATGTTACCATTTTTGAACAGGTTACGATTGGAAGTGAAGATTATGAATTTCAGCGATAAATCGACGTCTTAAGCTGACTTTAATGGTCCGCCAGTAACACGAAGTGCAATAAATGTGATCTTGAGACCATGGCACCTGCAACACGCTGAATGTTGTCTTTCATATCTCCGGTACTCTCATTCTGTAGGCACTAGGGGGCTCCAACCCCCCCCCCCCTCCTTGCGCTCGGGAAGATATCACACCTTCGATCACGAACGAAGGTGAAATAGGGAACGAAGGGAATGGCTTCGCTTTAATAGCTGGCACCTGTATGGCGCTTACCACATTGGTGGCGAATATCAAAGCACCGTCAGTTCGTGCAGTTACGGTACAGTTCGTGCCTGCAGAATGCTGGGAGGTCACAGGGGGTGGCCGGGCCGCGGCTATTCGACAGCCTCGTGCGATTCGCTTCCACTTGTAAAAATGGCGGGAATGGCGGAAATGGCGGGAGCAGCGGTGGTGTACCGTAGTGAACGGTGCCGTCGGCCGCGAGATGGACGGCGCCAGAACGGCATTCCCGGTGTCACCGTCGTTATCAGCCCGTCGCTCGCAAATATCCTGCTATGAAGGAGCGGCAGCGTGGGAGATACGTAAGCTGACGGCACGACCGAACGACAACACCGCCTCCTCCGAGAGAACGGCCTGCCGCCAAGTGCACTGGAGTTCGTCCAGTGTCGGAGGCGTTTTTTTCTCGTTTCGGACCAGGTCGAGCCTGCAGAGCTTGGCCGGCGACCGAGGCTAGACCGAACGCGATCGGCAAGGGCTCGGCGGACAACAAAGCCAGCCTCGGCGGGAACTCCGTCGGCGTCGCACGTTGCCCAGTCCCTTCTCCAGCGTCGGGCCGCGGCCTGCTGTCAGACAACGGCACCACACCGGCAAAGAAGCAGCCGGCTCTTCTAGGACGACCTCTTCCGCCTCGGCGCCGCCAAGTCCTCTCGTGCGTCCTAGGACGCACGAGTGCACCGGCCGCGGTGCGACTCGACGGATAAGGCGGCGCGACTCGACGGAAAGGCGGCGCGACTCGACGGAAAGGCGGCGCGACTCGACGGAAAGGCGGCGCGACTCGACGGAAAGGCGGCGCGACTCGACGGGGAAGGCGGGCGACTCGACGGGAAGGCGGCGCGACTCGACGGGAAGGCGGCGCGACTCGACGAGGCGGCGCGACTCGACGGAAAGGCGGCGCGACTCGACGGGGAAGGCGGCGCGACTCGACGGGAAGGCGGCGCGACTCCGGGCGCCCTCACGAGAGGCGCCGCTCGATGGAGAAGACGAGACTCGACGAGACGGTGCGACCTGACTAAAAAGAAGCAACTCGACGAAGGAGAAGCAACTCGATGAGACAGTGCGATTCGACGAAGAAGCGACTCTGACGAAGAAGAAACGACTCGACGAAAAAGAAGCGACTCGACGAAGAAGAAGCGAATCGACGAGACGGCGTGACTCAACGAAGAAGAAACGACTCAGGTCATGTCGCCAAGAGCCAAGCACAGCCAGCCGGCGCTGACCGTCGCGCGGAGTGGCGAACGCGGCGCGCCGCGACCACGCCGCGTTCGTCACTGCGGCCACCCGGCCACCGGCGCTCGCCGTCCGCATGACTGAGCAGACTGAGACTGAGGCTCCTCACGACTGGGGTGCTGACTGAGGTGAGCCGCAGCCAGTGCAAGCTCGCGATGCCGAATGAAAGTCGCGAGCCGCAGGCTTGCGAAGGAACCTCCAGGAGGCATCGCATCGCATCGCATCGTGCTCGTGGCTAATTCAGGACCGGCGCCCAGGTCCGGAATTCAACGAACGCTTTGCCATTTAAATGTCGATACTCTCTTTCCATATTGAATTCCCAAATACCGCCGCTCAAATCAAGCCAAGAGGGTTTAAACCGTCTCACCTCCCACGCATGACCATCTCGACGAGCGCAGGGTAATACACGCAGATGGGCAAATGCCAGCCAACTTGGAAAAATGTGATCTTAAAAGCTGATGCAAGTGACGACAAACGCTGCACCGAAAGGAAGAACATCTTCAGCGCTTATTAAGTGGAGCTCATATCATGGGAAACATAACCTAATGAAGCGAACCTCTCTTCATCACAAAAGGGCATGTTTCGTTCCGTGTTTTCTTCTGTTACACGTTTGTGGCTATTTACTCGTTAATGCAAAATGATTGATTTGTGTGCACAGGCATGCAGTGTAGATACGTGGCAAGAAGGCATACAGCGTTTATGTTCGCGTTGTAGTCCCACCCGCGCAAAGTTCTGCTGCCTGGCTTGCAATGTTCAGCCCACAATGTTCACGTGATGAAACACTTCGCGACGCGTCCTCGACTCCGCGTTTCCCTGCGGTGCCTCTCGTGATTGTCACCGAAGCCAGACTGGATCGCTGTTGGTCAAACTGTTTGGTGGCTCGCATTTGGACTGGCCATGGTCTTACCACTAACGGAGGACATATCCGGTCCACACTGGCTGCGGCGGGCCACGATCGGAGGACATGTATGACGCACACTGGCCACGGTCGTACCACTAACGGAGGACATGTATGACGCACACTGGCCACGGTCGTACCACTAACGGAGGACATATCCGGTCCACACTGGCTGCGGCCGTACCACGATCGGAGGACATGTATGACGCACACTGGCCACGGTCGTACCACTAACGGAGGACATATCCGGTCCACACTGGCTGCGGCAGTACCACGATCGGAGGACATGTATGACGCACACTGGCCACGGTCGTACCACGATCAGATGACATTCCTGGTCCACATTGGCCACGGCCGTACCACTATCGGAGAACATTTCTGGCGCACGTCCCTGACGGCCGGAAATGACCTGGCAGATCCGACCGGCGCCACAACTTTAAACAGAGGAGAGGCCGCCGCTGTGACATCAACCAAACAAACCGGCCCTGCCGGGTCAAAGGTCACAGTCCACACGCCTCCCAGCTCCGTGAGGGTACGGGTCTGTGTCGGGAGGGCAGCTGGGACGCTCATTCCGCACCGCACATTTTACATTCTGCTCTTACGGGGCGCGGTGCCCCTGAGCCCCAGCTTCACCTCCAGCTGCGGTACCTTTCAGCTCCTGTGCTTGTCGACTTGCACCACCGCTGGCGGCTTCACAAAAGAAGGAATGCTGTAGAGCCAGTTCGGTTCGTGGTGGCAAACTCTGATATTGACCTCGGGGTATCATCAGGGGCTGATGGCAGTACTCGGGTCTCGAGGAGTCACCAGGAACATATAACCGAACGTGGGTTTTATCAGGGGCGGGGGCCAGACTAAAGATGCCACTAAAGACATGCGCTGGACTACGGATACTAAGTACTACTACCGTAGTACTGTGCCCTCTCTCTCTCTCTCTCTCTCTCTCTCTCTCTCTCTCTCTCTCTCTGCCTCCCTCTCTCTCCCTCTCTCTCTCTCTCTCCCTCTCCCTCTCTCTCTCGCTCCCTCCCCCTCTCTCTCCCTCTCTCTCTCTCTCCGCGAGTGCCGGGCTGTTGTCGTGCCTGGTCGCTCCACTCTCCAGCGACGCCCCCGCGCCGGCGAAACTGCACCGTCGTGCCGGAGCCGGCACTACGGCGAGCTCGCCGCAGACGCGGCGTAACCGGCGCGCCGCTGACGGTGCAGAATGGCGCGGCGACGGCGCGGCGGCGGCGGCCGGCGCCGCGGGCTGTTGTGGCGGCCAGACGACGCCGCGGGCTGTTGTGGCGGTCAGACGACGCCGCGGGTGGTGACGAGGCGGGTGTGGCGGTCAGACGACGCCGCGGGCTGTTGTGGCGGTCAGACCGTCAGACGACGCCGCGGGCTGTTGTGGCGGTCAGACGACGCCGCGGGCTGTTGTGGCGGCCAGACAACGCCGCGGGCTGTTGTGGCGGCCAGACAATACCGCGGGCTGTTGTGGCGGTCAGACGACGCCGCGGGCTGTTGTGGCGGCCAGACGACGCCGCGGGCTGTTGTGGCGGTCAGACGACGCCGCGGGCTGTTGTGGCGGCCAGACGACGCCGCGGGCTGTTGTGGCGGTCAGACGACGCCGCGGGCTGTTGTGGCGGTCAGACGACGCCGCGGGCTGTTGTGGCGGCCAGACAATACCGCGGGCTGTTGTGGCGGCCAGACAACGCCGCGGGCTGTTGTGGCGGTCAGACGACGCCGCGGGCTGTTGTGGCGGCCAGACAATGCCGCGGGCTGTTGTGGCGGTCAGACGACGCCGCGGGCTGTTGCGGTGGTCAGACTATGCCGCGGGCTGTTGCGGTGGTCAGACTATGCCGCGGTTTGTTGTGGCCGTCAGACCCTGCACCCTGGAGCGCCCCCCCCCCCGCTCTCCGTCCCGGCCGAGACGCCCCCGGAGCCGCCGGCGCCACCACTGTGTGGTGTGGCGAGTGCCGCACTTTCTCGGAGGACTACGACCAGACGTTGGCGCACTCTGTCGGCTTGGGTGGCCACTCATAAAACCAAAGGTAAATTGGACCTCCCCACAACCAGCCAAGCTGAACCAAAGACCGGTGGTTTCATTGAAAAAGCATGCATGTCTTGTTCATGGAAGTGTGTCTTCATCATGCATTCTTGCAGAACCTAGCTTGCTTCTCAAGCCATGATTAACTCCAAATTGCGCTACAATCATGTTGTGCAGTGGACCTGTACTGCAACAACATCCACTGTACTACGCTGTACCACAGCTTCCAAACGCAGTTTCTGGCAAAACAAAGCAAAATAAAGCAAAAGCACGTCGCACCAGGCAGCGAACGCTTGCGTCACCATGATCGCCATGAGCCTGGATGCAATCGCTGCCACAATGCGGGTGGCCGCTGCATGAAGACGGCCATGGCATTGGCCGGGCACGTACGCCGTTATTTAGCGCCAAATAAGCCCGCCGCTGCGACAGGTAACAGCCAGATCGTGTCAATAGCCCGGCACGGCCGCTCATCTGATTACGTTCCAGGCGGATGCCGGGTAATCGCCGCCGCCGAGTTTGCAGCGTTTTATAAGCGTATGCGGAACGCCGCCGACATCGTGATGGCCCCGTTGTTGGTCCGCCAGATGGAGCATCATGACGGAAACGTTGTCAGTCCGCCAGATCGAACATCATGATGACAATGTTGCCGGCCCGTCAGATGGAGCATCATGACGACAACGTTGCCGGTCTGCCAGATGGAATATCATGACGACAACGTTGCTGACGATCTGTGTGCACCGATGCAATAGAAGCAGACGCCAAGAAGCAGCTCTCAAGAAACCCGGCATGAAGCTTTGGACCGTTATATATTGTGATTAGGAAATCAGGATAGTGTTTGTATCTTTGCCAATGTGTCACCCTGGGGTGATACCTTAGCTGGGATGTCATTAAATTGGCTGTGATTAGGCTGGTTAGAGCTAAGCGATCGTGTAGTTGTGATTGAGCGGGCCCTGGTGGGTCGATCTTCACTTTACAAGCGGGTTGTTTACAGTTGTAATGGCGTACACTGTATCGCACCTTGCGAGGCTCCGTTTTCAAATGTCGCTGCACTCCTATCTGAAGAACCGCGATTGATAGGGGTGGTGGGGTGAGGGGGGGGGACAATTGATCCTTGTCTTTGAATGTCATACTCGCAAGAAATAACAAAGAATGAATTGTTTACACCACCCGCAACTGCAACATCCGCAACACGTCCAAAATATGCGCATCAACTTGTTTGTTGGCTTGCCGGACATATTTCATCCGTATATGGTGTAATCAGAGCACAAATGATGGCGTAATTTCTTGAAACGTGGATTATAATTCGCTATAACTATCACAAAGGACCAATCACTTACCGTAGTCGAAGCTGGCTTGCGATATTGATCAGAGTGGCCGAGTACTTGGAAAATGTGGCGTTTGACGACCGCTGAATTCGACAAACAGCTATTGTCTTCGAGTTTACTTCCGAAGTCAGGCTCGCTAGTCTGACTTCCAGATTTCCGCTTAGACGACGTCTCAGGCGCGGATGTAGGTGTACATTTTCAGGGGTTGTGCAGATACAAGCTATCACTAGTCCAAAAGCTTGTCATATTGGGCAACTGGACTTCCTCTGCTTGTTTATTCATACGATGAATTGGTACAATCTCCGGTTTAGTGTTTAGACGAACGTAATTATTACGGCCTGAGCCCGCCATTGGGATGGCATGACGATTACTTCCAGCTAGTGCACGCGTAAACCCGATTATGTAATCGTATAAATAACTGCTGCCTCGCCCACGGCGGCTCCTCGTCGTACATTGACATGTGTTTGAGCTGGAAGGAGGGGAGGACCTGCGGTGCTGTGGGCGTCAAATATAGGATGCCAGTTGACATGTTCCAAACGCAAACCCCGCCAGCATGTAACAATGCGTCCGAAATACAGAATCACGACGCAAGTTCAAGCTCCCAATGTTATATCAGTGCGTAAGTCACGAGTTCGCGGTTTTTGAGTCATGCTGCTGAACAAAAGAATGCATTCATTGCAAATATTGCAGGACACGCAGAATGGTGAGCGTTATCTAATGGAATTGTCGTAAAATAATCAGAATAATGCAATGGAATCATTTTAGAATAGTGATAGTGGCGCAATGGAATCATTGTAGAATGGTAAAAGCAATGCACTTGAACAACTGTAGAATAGTGAGAGTAATGCAATGCAATCATTGTAGAATAGTGAGGGTAATGTAATGTAGTCATTGTGGAACAGTCTTTCCTGTCTAATAGTCTAATCGAGCTTTCCTGCAGACGTCAGCGCGGGCACTTCTTGTCGTCTCCACCACAGCACTTCCCCTCACCGCCAATACATAATCAATAGATCACAATCATTAGCATAGTGCAGCTTGCATTAGTCTCACTAAGGCTCCAGTGAACTGATAACTCTATCGACCAAAGCCTCACCCATTCCGCTTCGAGGGAAAGATCAACTCGCCGTTTCCATACACTAATTTCGCTCTTCTCGAGGCGATAAATATCACCCAGCTGGCTGGCCAGCCTCCTATTTCCACGCTAGATAGAGCGGCCTGCATAATCAGCCAAATCTGGCCACCTGTGATAACGACCACCACACATCGATGATTTCTCGGCAGCTGAGGTGGGGTGGGAGCGGGGGTCACTGGCCCTGGGTATGTCCTGCCGCCCCTGTTTCGCCTGACAGTTCGAGGGGGGTGGACACACCTTTCGTCATACCTCCACGCTATGTACACGCTACAGGCGATCATTATTTCAATTACTGCCAGCTATTCGGCCCGGCAACTGGGCCCCACGGCGTGCGGGCGGTGCGCCGGCGCCAGCTGTGGCGGCGCCAGCCATGGCGCACCGCTGGCGCACACTTGTGCGGCCGGCGCGGCGCGGCCACTGTCCCTCTCGGCGGCCCACCCGGCACAGGCCGGCCACCTGTGAAAACAGCGCCGGCAGCGGCCGGCCCGACCACCCCCGGGTCGGCTCGTTAGCGCCCGGCGGCGACGCTGCTCCTCATCGGCCCGCGCCGCCGCCGGCGAGGTGGGTGTGCGGGGTACGGTTTCAAAGGCGATACTATGTCAGCTCGGCAGAAACGCCCGGTTCGGCTTGGCTTGGTCGCCGGGCACGAAGCTGAAACGCTCCGGAGCCGGCGGCGCCAAAGTCGAGCCGGCGCTGGGTCGAGAGGTTGTGCTGGTGCCGTTCGTTCGACACGGATCCAACACGTCCGCCGATTGGTCGAAATCCTGCAGTCAGCTGACTTTCAGTCGCGCGGCACTGCTGCCACACTGCCGATTTACGTTTTCCGGCATCCGGCTCCGCGCGACGAAGTCAGGATCCGCTGATCCCTGGATCACGACTCCCTGATCCGGGGATATCTGGGACAGTGCACGGCAGGCACTGTACCCCCCCCTCCATCCACCCCCTCCCGATACCACCGAACTGAAACAGCGTGCAGGCAAGTGTTCGATTCGGATGCGTCAGAAGTTTATTGGGTCAACGCCCCACTCCATCCCCCATTCTGGGATCCACGTGTGAGGTGAACTCAACAGATCGCAGTCTTCAGAAGGTGCTATATCAGAATTAGACAACACACACAATGCTTAGGTTTATTCCCACGCGATAACCACTGAGTAATCGAGGCGAGAAGGTTAAGGCCATCTGTTTTTGGTTGTGATTTCTAGTCGTGGGCGAATGATGTAAGCTTGTGGGAGGTGCAGGAAACTATGAATCGTTTCTTTACGAAGGTCAGGTATGAAATCTGGGAACTCGTAGAGATGCACCTGCGTGACCCCACTGTCGACTTCGATAGGTTTTGTTTGTTTACGTTTGTGGAAAGAGGTACATACATAGTGTTGGAATGTGCCGACGCTTCGATGCGAATTGCATGGATGTTTCGCGAAGCTTTATCCTTTTGAATTCAGGGGCTGCATGCGATCGAGAAGTTCAGAAAGCGATTCGGTAAACTTTCTGATTGTTATATATTTGTTGCACCATTCCGCGTACATACGCGGCTCTTGATTTGCTTATTAAATGTTCGGTGGCAGACGATTTTCCTCGTGTGATATTTTCCGCCTTCCGCCCGGCCCACAGCAATATCCACAGGTTGCCATCGTGTGGGATATGATTGTCCTCCATCTTATCTGCAGCCGCAGGAGGATGTCAGATATGGGCTGTATTGGGAGCAGATCACAGGGCGGAGCTCTGTGTGGGGTGGACAGGACAGTAGCAGCCCTCGGGGTAAGGTCCAGCGTCAGATGACAGGGCGGAGTTCTGTGTGGGGCGGACGGCGGCAGGCCCCTTGCCCCCAGGGCAAGGTCCAGCGTCAGGTCACTTGGCGTCAAGTCTGGGGTACAGTCCAGTTGGAGGTACAGTCTGGGGTGTAGTATAGCTGAAGTTGCAGTCTGGGGTACAGTCCGGGGTACAGTCTAACCGGAGGTATAGTCTGGGACGCAGTCCAGCTGGAGGTACAGTCTGAAGTACAGTCTGGGGTACAGTCTGGGGTACAGTCTGGGGTACAGTCTAGCTCAAGGCGTAGTCTGGGGTAAGGTCTAGCTGGAGAGGACGACCCCGTCACGGGCTAACAGACATAAGAACCGGCCGCTCCCACACACCTATTGTCCAGAGGTCGTCCGTGGAGCTTTGGCCGGTCCAGACTCTCTCAGATGCTGAACAGACCCTCTCAGGTGCCGACCAGACCCTCTCAGGTGCCGACCAGACCCTCTCAGGTGCCGACCAGACCCTCTCAGGTACCGACCAGACCCTCTCAGGTGCCGACCAGACCCTCTTAGGTGCCGACCAGACCCTCTCAGGTGCCGACCAGACCCTCTTAGGTGCCGACCAGACCCTCTCAGGTGCCGACCAGACCCTCTTAGGTACCGACCAGACCCTCTCAGGTGCCGACCAGACCCTCTCAGGTACCGACCAGACCCTCTCAGGTGCGACCAGACCCTCAGGACCCCTCTCAGGTGCCGACCAGACCCTCTCAGGTGCCGACCAGACCCTCTCAGGTGCCGACCAGACCCTCTCAGGTGCCGACCAGACCCTCTTAGGTGCCGACCAGACCCTCTCAGGTGCCGACCAGACCCTCTTAGGTACCGACCAGACCCTCTCAGGTGCCGACCAGACCCTCTCAGGTACCGACCAGACCGGTGACAGCTAGGGTCTTCCAAATCAGCTGAAATCCAGCCAGGACGCTATGGATTCGCTGCAAAGACTGAATATTGTCCCCAGACATTTTCTTACTCCTGGAAATGATTCAGTGCTGCACTCCTGAAATACAAGGCATGCTTATATGTAACTGGCCATTGGTTACAGCAATGAAATAAATGCTAAAACTCAAACTTCGATTATAAATTGGACTCAGATGGTGTTCCAGGTGCGTTTTGTGCGTTGCTAAAGCAATGCTGTTCCTGTACCTATCATTAATAGCAGGTTGGATTCAAAGTCTCCTCTCGCAGCATTCGATGGGAGACAGGTGGGGAGTTCTTAGAGGCGAAATTCTGCAGTAAGAGCATATAGCTGCTCTAGCTGCACTACCAAGAAGTCATTGAGTTGGTTCTACTCCATTGGTGTTCCATTTGCTTCCTTTAATGTTGATATTCATGATAACTGGATGGCAGAGTGAGCCAATGCCACGATCTGCCTACGAAGGGCAGCGATGTCGGTGTCTTGAGTTCCAGACCAGGAGTTTCTGATAATATTTCGGGGTGCCTACCACCTGTGTGATTCCGCCCTGCTTCCTCGGCAACATGTCTGATGAACACCCGTCGCAATAGTTCGATATGGTGGCATGGGAACACCATTCATGAGATGCACGCATGCGTTGTTCTCCATTCTCTCCCTCTGCACTGCTTTCGATATGCCGGCGGAGCGCAAGGTCGTTACCATGACCTCCCACGAAGTATTTTCTGAGCGCGTCCTGGCGGGGACGAGCCCAGAAAATACTTTTTGAGTGACATGTGGAAATGTATGCATGCAGAAAATGTATAAAATGACAGACGAACACAATGGCTTCGGATGGCGCCAATGTCCGCTAGACACTCGATAAGCTTGAGAGGACCTAATCCAAGCTAACCCAAGGTATCTCAAGCGCTCTAGCAATTGAAGAAAAAGCATTGCGAACATTGTCACGTCATTCTGCTACGCTTTGCACAGGAAATGAAGCAATCATTTTCAGTTCAGCTAAAACGTTAATTATTTCCATAGTGGCCGGAGCCGCAGATAGCACTGGGGCCGCATTAAACAATTTGTATAAGCACATGATCTATTTTTGGCTATCTCAATGCAGTCGGGATTGACTGAAGCGTCAAGTTTTCTATCAATCCATTGCATTTATGCGCTTCCCTTTTGGTGTCGTGTGCGGTAAATTGGCACTTCTGGATCTCGTCCCGTCAAGGTGCGGATCGCATGCACCGGAAATAATCTAATTATACGCTTACCAGAACACCTCTTTATCAAGCTCTGGAACAGTAAAGAGTGCTAATTTCACCGCAGACGTCAATCATACGCCGGATAAAAGCCGGAATCGCCGGAGCGGGCGGCGTGGACATGTGTTACAGTGGATCCTCCTGGCTCGCATGGCGTGTGGTAGCTCCTCACGCTAGCAGGACCACTGCAATATGGTACCAGTTAGGTACCGGATATTTATTCAGCGGAGGAAGTTAAAAAATCAACCCAGGAAATATCGAAAAGGAATACGTGTTTTCGCGTGAAAACAACCGTTAGTTAGGCCCAATGATATCGCCGCAACATTTTATGCTACAACGATTTATTTTTGGTGCTCTTGTCCCTCCAAAAATTCGTCGTATGGTTTGATTTATCAAGAATGTATTCGTATTTGTAGTGGGAATTAATTTGTTAGAAACCACAATGAAGTCCAAGCCCATTTTTATTTTACAATAAATTATGTTCTTCTGTGCGATTCATCCACACTTGTACTGACGGAAGGTAATCCAAATTGTCCTATCATGTATACCTTAATGTCAATACAAATTGAGGAGCATTGGATGCTTTCAGTTTTTATCGCCGACCACTTTTCTCTTTCCAATTACGAATACTCCAAAAATACAACAGAAATCACGATGTTTCCTTTGTGCGTGTTTTCTTTCCAGCTGACAGCACTGCGCAGTCAGCTGTTCAAACCAAACAAGCTCTTGACGATGCACTGGGTACCTCTATCGACCATCAATTCCCAGTCCGACTTCTGCCGACCTAAATACTACATCTGCATGTGAATCGAACCCTGATTCTCTCCTGGCATGTTCGTCACCGACTTCTAGACCCAAGCTACCGATCAAAGGGCACACCGAGCAAACACGCCCAGTCCTGGAAGACCGAGCTCCAGATGATGGCAGCCGTGAATCAGTGCGATCGCGGGTCACGTGATTGCCGTGAATCACATTGTCGTGAATCACACGATCGTCGTGAATCATGTTGTCGTGGATGACGTCGTGCGTATGTTACATCGTGTATCGTGTGATGATGGTGAATCGTGTGATGATGGTGAATCGTGTGCTTGCCGTGAATCGTGTGGTCGTCGACGGCCGATACTGCGGAGGCCCATCATTCCGAAGGGGTGCAAATGGGAGGGTGTGCACTAAGACAGTGCACTCACAGTCTCAGTTCCCGTGTACATTATTGTAAATTCCATACTATATTATACACAATATGGGTGCAAGAACGAACTATAGGTTTGATATCTGGGGCACGGTACCCGGAGGCGGGTTTTTCCTTCAATACTCGTTATTCCGGCACTTAGGCGAAAAACCTAAAATGTTATCCCAATGGCGAGTGCTAACCTATACACCCAGCCACAAATCTGCGTCGGCGCTCCCGCTACCCCGAAACACGTGAAGCCTGCACTCTGACCGCCACAACTCCCGTCTTTCATCACTCCCGACACGTTGACTCATCCAGGCCAGGCACGCAGTATCTCACGCGATCCGTAAACAAGGCGCACCTCGTGTGGCGGGTTACCACAGCCGCGGGTCACCCCGAGACGGACGTCGCAACAGCGTCGCGACGCGCGTGCCGACCGGGGCGACGGTCCACCCACAGCGGCGGGTCACCCCGAGACGGACGTCGCAACAGCGTCGCGACGCGCGTGCCGACCGGGGCAACGGTCCACCCACAGCGGCGGGTCACCTCGAGACGGACGCCGCAACAACGTCGCGACGCGCGTGCCGACCGGGGCGGCGGTCCACCCACAGCGGCGGGTCACCCCGAGACGGCCGTCGCAACAGCGTCGCGACGCGCGTGCCGACCGGGGCGGCGAGTCGACACCGGCCGGCGTTGCTTGCTCGCCCCAGGATGCGCGCATCGTGAAGGTGGCGGCTGTTTTGCCGGATCTGGCCGAGCCGGGGCCCGCAGTCGACACGCAACTGACCGCGCCGGCCCGACGACCAAATCCACGCGTTCGGCGTAAACAGGCCGTCCAGTTGTGCAACTGCCGTGGCTGCAGGCCTGCAGCACGTGCCAGACACCCCCTGCCCTGCCCTCCCCTCACCTCCCGTCCCCTCTGCGCTCTTGGCGGCGTGCCTTCCTCCAGAGCGTGCGTCGGGAGACTGAACGTGGCGCGGTCGGATGATGAGCGTTCCACACCGATGTGGATGCAATCACAGTTGAAGCCGCTCAGCGCTAGAAGTGTCAACACGGCTAATTAAAGGCTCGGTGGGTCGGAATGCCATCTCGACGCCAGGTAAGCTCCCAATGGCAACAGTTCAAGCGCCGGTCTTGTCTATCAGGCAGTGTTCTGAAACAACCGCACTCTCCGGTATGCAATGCGTGCAGGAGAACCGAGACTTCCGTCATACGGTACGGGGGCAGAATCTGATCTTAGATTATTTGCTCCGACGAAGGTCACAGGCTTCGCGCTTAAAATCGGCCACAGCCAGCGTCGAGAACACTGAACCGCCGTCTCCCGGGTCCAGTTCGCACGAGAATACTCGCACGTTTCGCGCGTGCCCGCGCGTGTCGTTATCAGTAGCGCCTTGCGATGCGCCGTTAAGCAGCCAGCCGACGAGTGTTCAGCGATCGTCGGCTGAGCCGAGCCTGAGTCGGCGCAGCGCCCTCTGCCGGCAAGTCTCGCTTCATCGCGTCGGCGCCTGCATCTATCCCGCCCATTCCGGGCTGCACGCGTTTGTAAACAGATCGATGTTGAGGGGCGGCGCGCCCCGTCCCCCTCCCCATCAACTACATCTGGTATGCGACACCAACGCCAGTCTGGAAACAATGGCCATTCGCGGCACGTGAGACCTCCGGGTGCACTGCACGTGGTGATCCGTGGCACGTGTCCCCATAGGTTTTCCGGAATGGAATAGCACCGACTTCTGGGCGGTAATATCCCCCGAGCCTCCGTTATTCGGCTGATGGTAAGAAAATACGTTAGTCAAGTTCAGCCCGAAGGCCAGGATAGAGTGTGCCCGTCCAAGGAAAACGGAAGTGGGATGGACTTTCAACAGCTAGGGAGTGTAGAAAAGACAGGTGACAGAATACATAAAGAAAGAAAGAAATAACGAAAGAAAAGAAGACAAAGAGACGGATAGGGAGGCAGACAGGCAAACAGACAGACAGACAGACAGACAGAGAGTGAGAGAGAGAGAGAGAGAGAGAGAGAGAGAGAGAGAGAGAGAGAGAGAGAGAGAGAGAGAGAGAGAGAGAGAGAGAGAGAGAGAGAGAGAGAGAGAGAGAGAGAGAGAGAGAGAGAGAGAGAGAGAGAGAGAGAGAGAGAGAGAGAGAGGAGAGAGAGAGAGAGTTATATATATATATATATATATATATATATATATATATATATATATATATATATATATATATATATATATATATATATATATATATATATATATATATATATATATATATATATATATATATATATATATATATATATATATAAGAGATAGAGAGAGAGAGAGAGAGAGAAGAGAGAGAGAGAGAGAGAGAGAGAGAGAGAGAGAGAGAGAGAGAGAGAGAGAGAGAGAGAGAGAGAGAGAGAGAGAGAGAGAGAGAGAGAGAGAGAGAGAGAGAGAGAGAGAGAGAGAGAGAGAGAGAGGTAGGGGAGCTAGGACATATAGGTCGAACAGCACAGACAGACAAACAGACAGAGAGTGATGGGAAAGTAATAGGATAGCTTTAACATATAGGTCAGACAGGACAGACAAGACAAATAGGACAAACGGGACAAACAGGACAAATAGGACAAATAGAACAAATTTGATAAATAGGAAAAATAGAACAAATATGACGAATAGGACAAACAGAACAAATAGGACAAATAGGACAAACCGGACAAACAGGAAAAATAGGACAAATGGGCAGGTAGGACAAATAGGACGAATAGGACAAACAGGACAAACAGGACAAACAGGACAAACAGGGCAAATATAACAAAGAGGACGATTGGGACAAATAAATATTGACGCTCTAGTAGCTTCTGTAGAGCTTCTCATTGTATGGGTGTTTTCATGCAATATTTGGAACACTCCTGCTGGATTATCGACTGCACTACCGACAACCAGGAGCGGAAGGAGGAGGGAGATGTGGGGGTGGGGTGTGGCACCGGGCATGCGCTTCTCTTCCCCCATGTACAAGTGGTGCCCCTTTGACCAGAAAGGGCACCCTTCCGAGAAAGCTTAATTGCTCTTGTTCACCCCGGTAAACGAATTTTTCAATCGAAGGTGCCCCTCTCAGAGGAAAAAGGCAAACTTCTCCTTAGCATGCTGGAGTGCACACTACATCTTCCTGCCCCTGAACCCTACTTCCCTCCCCTCGCTGAACGCCTTCAGCCAAAGGTCCACTCTTCCAGCGGGATTCTGAGCTCCTTTCCCGTGCTAATATCCTGGATCCGCTCCTGCCGCCAGCCAAATGACGCTATATGCTTGCCACACAAAACGGCCAGAGTTCAGAGCAGTACGCATAACACCATCACACACACATTGCACGTGATGTAAGCGTCCACAGTCGGTTGTCACCTGCAGCCGTTCCCCCAGTGGTCCCGTATCGATTCCTCATCAGCGTAAATATGATGCAGTCCTAGTCAGCAGGAAAGCAACCGCGGCAGCGGATCCCGCTCACCACCAGGCTGGCAATGCCCATTCAACTCGGAGCGGAATGTTCACTCGTACTTCACTCGGAGCCTAGTGTTCACGTGCTCAATTCCAATGGTAACTGACTCCATTCGAAGGCTCGTGTTCACGTACTCAACTCCAAGCCCAATGTTCACGTACACAACTCCAAGCCCAATGTTCACGTACTCAACTCGACACTCAATGTTGACGTACTCTCTCGTAGCCCAATGCCCATGTCACACCACTCAAAGCCCAATGTTCACGTACTCCCTGATACCCCAATAGTCTATACACTCTCTCCTAACCCATTGTTAACATACTCCACTCGAAGCCCAATGCCAGTGCAAGATAGCACTAGAGGTAATGCGAATGCACGCGTAAGGCAACTTTCTCGCTCCTCATCAATAAATGTAGTTAATAAATAATTGTCACGATATAGTCATTGTCAGCCCATTTCAACACATGAATAAGTACCAGGTCTTGATGAAGCCCACATAGTCGAATGGATTCCGAAGATTTTACCAATGCACGTAAATACTTAATTGGACTCCCGCAGGTCTATGACAGATTTGATCTGAGCACGTATAATTATTCGGGAAGTCGCCGCCTATCGATCAGCATGCTTTCTTTTCCAGCTCGGCCGTACTACTCCGCAATTTATTTATCGCATTTGCTGCAGCCGGCATGTGGCTAACATACCGCAACAGTCTTCTCCACTATTGTGCTGAATCATTGTGTTTTCTGGTTTTAAGACCAAATGTATTAGGAATGAAAAATACGACAAACGTGAAATATTGCTGTTGGACGTCCTAAATACGCTTTTCTTCCCGTCATAAATTCTGTCCAGTGTCAAATATCCCCTGGGATGGGTCTTTGGAACATGATCAGATTCTTGGAGAGTTAATTTAATCGCTCAAAAATAGATTGAAAAAATCATTATGCAGCTTTCATCAGGCGTATTCGTATTGTATGACAAATGTTCCTATGGAAGACCAAAATTTACCAAGATGTATCATTCCAGTTCGATATAGTACAAGTATCTTGTTACGTGAAATCCTTCGTTCCTCTGCTGCAATAAATGCTAACTTCTTTGGCTCTCTACAGTCATCATACGAACATTTTTGTATACTCATATTTTGTGTCATAACCACCAGGTGCATTCCACTTGATAAATTACAAAAGAGGAAGCAAAAAGCGAAAGGTCAGCTGCTATTGGACTTTTTCCTGCCTAGCGGTCAGTCAGCCTTTGTGGTTTTATGTGACCTTGGTGGTGTCTACTTTTTGCCATGCGGTAATTTCGAGCCTCCACCTGGCTGATTTTTACGTCATCGATGAACATCTCTTTTCATGTGCGCAGCACCAGCATAATGGACACCTGACGATCGAGTCGAGGCACAGCAGCTGTCCGCTGACGGCTGCAGCAGCTGTCAGGCGCGCAACAGCTGACGGCTGCAGCAGCTGTCACCCACTCAGCATCTGTGCCCTGGACGAGCCCATCGCGTTTGTTGAGACGCTGCTCTGCTCTGCTTACGCGCCACCGCTAGTGCTGAGGTGCTGACTTATTCCGTAATGTTCCCATTGTACGCGCACCGCTGGGACGATTGGCTCACGTGTATGCCCGCCAGTGTCAAGACGTCACACCAGTGTCGCTGGTGGACCACCGTTAGTGTCGCTGGTGGACCACCGCTAGTGTCGCTGGTGGACCACCGCTAGTGTCGCTGGTGGACCACCGCTAGTGTCGCTGGTGGACCACCGCTAGTGTCGCTGGTGGACCACCGCTAGTGTCGCTGGTGGACCACCGTTAGTGTCGCTGGTGGACCACCGCTAGTGTCGCTGGTGGACCACCGTTAGTGTCGCTGGTGGACCACCGCTAGTGTCGCTGGTGGACCACCGTTAGTGTCGCTGGTGGACCACCGCTAGTGTCGCTGGTGGACCACCGCTAGTGTCGCTGGTGGACCACCGTTAGTGTCGCTGGTGGACCACCGCTAGTGTCGCTGGTGGACCACCGCTAGTGTCGATACGTCACACCAGTGTCGCTGGTGGACCACCGCGTCAGGAGGGGGTGGGGGAGGGGACCAGTGCCGCTCCGCTACTGCGGTCTGGCCATCTCCGGGGACCGCCGCCGCTCATCTGGGGACCGCCGCCGCTCATCTGGGCACCGCCAGTCCGCGCACGGCCCACAGTGACGTCACCGCTCCGGCCGGCTCCAATGCAAGGCCGGAATAATGGATGACGCCGGTCGCGCCCGCCGTCGAGGTGGGTGCGACTTCATCCATTTATTTCCCGGTTAATAAGCGCGCGTGCGGCGCGTGCCGCCCCCTCGCGCTCCATTCGCCGCATTACCGGCCGGCTTGGGAGGGTTATTGCGACGCGTGTCGGACGACGCCGGTGATGGCTGCGTTTCGCCGCCGCCGCCGCCGACGGACGAGCTCGTCAGATCGCGTGCTGGGGAGACGAGATGCAGCCGCCGACTGCGCAGAGTCGACGGGATCGCTGCACAACGGTGGTGAGCGTAGGCATGCATGCGAAACAAAGCGGCCGGCAAGCACTTCCAGTTGATTTCATTTGTTATGATTTATTGCCTATTGGGGTAAATGCAGCATAGATGCAGAGAAGGAACAGATGCATGAATGTAATTAACTGAACAAGTTTAGTACAGACTACAATGCCACAAGATGATGCATTCTAGGAGAGTACACCAACGCTTCGGCTTAATGCCTTCATCATCCTACTTGTCAGCCTGATGAAGGGATTAAGCCGGAACGTTGGTGCATTTTTCCTGGAATATATCATCTTGTGCCGTTGTAGTCTGTGCTTAATATGCATGAATTAAAGTGGCATCTTAGTAGGTGGATGATTCAGTGAGTCTACAACGGAGTGGGGCAGCGTTGAAAATGTCGAAACATTTTCAGCTCCACTAGCAGGAATTGGGACTCTTGATATCCGAGACTCATCGGCGGAAACACGAACATTGTAATTGGGGGTGAGGGAGACATTATTTCCATGCAACGCCCATAGTTGCAATGCACTGCAATCTGCATGACACCTGAGGGGAAACGTCGCACCGTCTCTCGCTTTGGCGTCGCCCAAGTCGAGGCGTTTCCGCACTTATGCTTATGCTTATGTCCATGCGTGCTGGAGCGATTTTTATGTTGATAGGCCTAATGTGGATGTAGGGCAGATCCAGATTTACCAGCATGTCATCCCACAAGCCGAGTCGTTGCCGAAGTCGGAGAAGGCTCTACAAAATTGGCAAGGCTATAGCCATGCCAGGTCCAATGACTCCCGCCCACATAGTTGCACATGTGGGAGTTCGGAGTTATTATCGATGTGTACACAATGAATCGGCGGCAAACATGAAGGACGGAACCATGGTGAGGGCTGCAACCTTGTGCCATCCACCTAAGTCTGAATGATCTGCCCCCGCTTGTGTTGAATGTAAAACGCTGGCAGCACATAGAGCGAGGGATTCGGGCCACTCAATGAAGGAAATTGGTCGTTACATGCTATGGCTTCCAAGAAATAACGATACAATGGCCTGCTGAACAATGGGTGGAGAACGCCAGGGCATGTGTAGCCTATGCCACACCAATGTGGCTGAAGTCGGGTATATGGGTAGTGGGTGGAGAACGCCAGGGGCCCATGCCACACCAGTGTGGCTGATGTGGGCTATATAGGTAGTGGGTGGAGAAGGCCCATACCACACCAGTGTGGCTGATGTGGGTGGAGAACGCTTGGGGCAGGTGTGGCTGATGAGTTAGGCCATGCCTTGCATGCTTGTCAGATTACTATATGAGCAGATAATCATCACTGCTTTAATATACATAATAAGACATTTATGGATGATCAACAGTACTTGCTTGAGAAGGCAGTGTATGGTGATATTAAGCAATTAGTGTCATATCATTCCCAAGCTACAGCGCCATAACGGCATGAACTGAGATCTGCTTACTGTCCGGGCGTTTGGTTGTCTGGTAGGTCGCCGCGTGAGTTTCTGGCATTATTCGCAATCACTGGATGGTGGAGATGATTACGCTTCCTGAAAATGGTTGTTTGTAATTAATGGATCTGACTGTTTTGTTCGTCAGTTTGTAAGAGAAGGTAGCTCAGTGTTTAGCGTCACGCAGCTTCCTCATACGGCTTGCTGTGGTTCCGACTGGCACCCGTGTAAATGCACGCGCATGCGTCGGCAAAGATTGCGCGCCTTTTTAGCAGTGGCCGACAAACAGCCAGACAAACAGTCTGACCATCCCTGGCCAGAAGAGGCCCTGATGGCTGTCCCGAGGGCGCAGTGGCCGTGAGGCGGCAGCGGCCCGTCGCTCGTGCTGCTCGTGCCCTCTGCCGCCACACAGGCAGCAGCTCTGCCGAGCCGACAGCCGCCGCCGCAGCTGCCGCAGCCGCAGACGCAGCTGTCTCCGCAGCTGCCGCCGCCTCCGCCGCTGCCGCCGCCACAGCTCGGCGGCCGGCCGCCGGCAGCCTTGACCAGCCGGTTCAACACACTCGTTCATGGCTGTCGCAGGTGGGGGAGGGGCGGGGCGGCGAGGGGCGGGGAGCCGCTGCCAGACGGCGCGCAGGTTGCTACATCCGGCCGCCGAGGTGTAGATATGAGCGGCGAGCCGGCCGGCGCCTTGGCGGCTGCCGGCGCGCTCTGGACGGCGCGTGCGTGCTGCGTGTGCGTGAGAGGCCGCGCCGGCGCGCCAAGGTGTGCATGTTGATGCGTGAAGGTGCGACGGAAGTGGCGGAGGCAGAGCTCGCGCGCTTGAGACTGGGTGTACCATGCAAGTGACCGTGCACAAGTGCGTGCTTGGAGATACTGAGTTGGTGCAGTTAAATAGTACGGTGTGGTTGAAAAATAACGATGTGACATCAGTCGACTGAGGTTTGAAGTCGTTGATGCGCCGTGCTAATTATAGGGGTTTGCAGGCCTCTGTCATCAAGACCATTTCAGCTTGACATTTAGCCTGACCATCTCCTGTGAACGTAACGAGATCGATTGCTTGCAATGATCCCCATCGGTTCCGTGTCGCTCGTTACCGTTGCCGGTGCCTCGTGCGCTATCGCCCGGCTGGCGTGCTGTGTGTACGTGTGTGTGTGTGTATACGTGTGTGTGTAGTACTCGCGGTAGTGGTTGTAGTTGTAGCGGCGGTAGTAGTAGTAATCACGTCCGTTGTACGCTGGTGTTTACGAGCGGTCACAAAAAAAAAACACGGAAGCGCGCATAGAAAGGCGGGCTCGGATTGGCTCGGCGATGGCATGTGGGGATGGGATGGCACGGGACGGGATGATGTCAGGGGCGGATGTAGAATTCTGGCTAGAGGGGGCAAGTTGAAAATGCTCCAATTTCGAGATTTAAAAAATAGCATTTGCCGGATCTGCTTATGACAGTATTTACCTTACGAAGGTGTAATTTATATTCCGGGAAAATAGTTCAGTCCAGGAAAGGCATGGCCTCTTGGGGGCGCACGACCATTCTGGTCCCCTGGAACCGCCCCTAGATGGCATGAGTGATTTGGATGGCATGGCGTCAGATGAAATGGGATGGCCGGCGAGACATTTCGTGCCAGGTGACCAAATGCGGGTGGAACGCGTCGGTGCCCGGAGCGCCAGTTCAGATGTATGCCGTCAGTTCAGGTGTGTGCCGTCAGTTCAGGTGCATGCCGTCAGTTCATTTAACTGACTCCAAGAGACCCGGGTGATCAGTGCCGAGTGACCAGTTGGTGGGGATGATCCCGCGGGATCAGCCGACTAACCCCTGGAAGCCCGAGTGATCGGGGGGAGGGGAGCCGCCCCGCCGACCAGCTGACTGCCGTCAGCACGCCACGGCGTACAGCGCCGTATCTCGACACAGATCGGCTTTCACCGCGCCTGTTCTCGGCCGAGGCGCAGCCGTCGCGAGAACGCACTCCCGTACGTTCTGTACGAGGGGCGTCCTGTGCGAGCCCCGCCGGCCCGGCAACAATGAGCTGACGGCGGCCGACGGTGGCGCGTCAGACCTCGTCTCCGCTGATGCCTGCCAAATGGTGTCGACACGTGTCCGGCGATTGCGTCGGCGACGATATTAGTGATGGCGCTGTGTGTCGGCTGCGTCGATGCGACCAGTGGTAGTTTCTGTTGGTGAGAGTAGTTGGCCGTGGGTGCTGACAGCTTGCTGTTCTTTATGTTGTGATTAATTCTCGCCATGGGGTGCAGAGTACCGGGGATGAGTGGTCTAGGGGTAAGTTGCCGGTCTCACAATCGAAAGGTTGTGGGTTCGAGTCTCACCTGTCGCTACTCTTCGCCCGCGGTCAATCGGCGTGAGAGATTGGCGACGCGAAATGACTCGACGGTCGATGTGTCGTAAAACCAATAATCAATCAGGCTGCAGAGTTCACATTGGATATTGTTTGCACCAAATAATTGGAAGGCTTACTCTTCAGAGTTGCTGAGGAGTGGCCCGTAGCGCTAATTTGCGTATGTCACCATCGTACGCGCGGAGGTCGCCAGACCGCCTCTCCCTAAATACTTGACATACTTGCTTCCACCCGAAGCGTGGCGGGTAGCGAGGCGCAGCGTTCCAACGCACACTTGTCGTCTCAGCTGTCCAGCACCAGCATGTGCCCCGTCGGCGGTGGGACCTCCGTGTCGGCCGTCGGTTTTACAGTGGGACGGCGGCGACTCCCCCCCCCCGGCAGCTCGCAGTCTGCGTCGATAGGCCGCCGGCGTCGATACCTGCGGCGCTCCGCCGCCGGACATGGGCGGATATCGACGGGCGGCGGCGGGCGGCGGCGGAGGCGGCGGGGGCGGCGGCCGCTGCCCGACGGCCCGGCCGATGGCCACCGGAAGCGGCGGTCGGCGCGCACACCGCAACAGGTGGCCGGCGCCGGCGGCGGTGCCGACAGATTAGGCGGCCGGCCAGGCAGTCGCCGCCGCCTCCTCCGCCGCCTCCTCCGCCGCCGCCTCCTCCTCCGCCGCTGCCGCCGCCGCCGCCGCCGTTCAAGTTCCGAGGCGGCGCACGCCAGACGGAGTACGCGTCGCCGGGCGTGTTTACGAGGCGGGTCCGTATGAATGGAGGCGGCCGTGGCCGGCCTGCCGTTGCACGTGTGTGTCTGGCGCGGCCGGAAGTGCCGGGCGGTCGTGCGGCAGAGCGCGCGTGGGCAGTGTTGAGAATGGGCGCGGCGCGCCGGGATCTGCCCGGTCGGCTTCTCGTTTCGGCGCGGCCGCGGCGGCGAGTTTTTGTGCAGCTCTCCACAATGGAAGCTTCACGGGGTGAGGAGTCGGTGACGGTTGGCAGAAGGAGGGTGTGGAAGATTATATGGAAATGATGCGGTGATCACACATCGGGAAATTGGCTGTAATCACGGTACGGGCAGGAAGTTTCAATTTTGGGGAGAAAGCCAGTCGTTGCCTTTCCCATTATAGGTTCTGGATTTGGCTTCACATGGAAGGGTTCCGATAAAACTGGTGGAACACGTCTACATAATTATGTAATGGGCGACGGTTTATCTCGTGGAAATTGCCTCAGCATCCGCTAGAAAAGGGTTTGATGTTTGGTGTGCTCGGTGATTGGATGCCAAAGTGGTGAGCGTGACCTGGTGACCAGGGGAGCTAACGCGACTTCGGGTGGTAGTAATGGACGAGTCGCGAGCTCGGGTCGGCGCGTTTCCGAGACCATTCTCAGCAGACACACACCGCCAAGAGCACCCCGGAAAGCGCTGCTTTAGTAATCATCATATGTCTAAATAGCATTCGTGAACTTTCGGCTCGGTACAGTGCAAGCATTAAGTTCACAATTCCCTGCCAATCACAAAGTCGGATCCGGAGCATGCAGCCTCATCCACTTCGATTGTCAGTTTTGTGCCGGTTTGTACTCGCAAGTGTTCTACAGTAGAACTGGAAAACAACTTCGCAGAATTTGATGTCAGAATAACCTTCGACCTTTTTACTCATTATAACTGCAAGACATATTAGGTCAAAATGAGCTGTATATTTCGACGGGGTGTCTTTTTTTAACAATGAGAGTTCGAGGATGAGCAAACAAGCACAAAATGACATGGAACGTGTCACAGCATACATTCTACAAATTAACGACCTCGCACTGTCACTGTTGAAAAATACACGCCGTCGAAATCTGCAGTTCATTTTGACTCAATTTGTCTTTCAGTTATAATGAGTAAAAGGTCGGAGGTTATTCTCACCATATGATTAACAATGTTCGGTGCAGTGCTGCATAATCTTGAATCAGAATTGGATAATGCCGCTTCCAGTCTTGGTTCGGACAATCCACTCGATAATTGATGGTGACAAGCGTAACATGGACTCCTTAAGGGAAATGACTAAATTGACGTGGTGTAGCATGGGCAAATCCCATGAATTAAAGTAATTGGATTTTCCGGCCGTGTTTTGGAGTACATGCCGTAGCTCTGACTCATACACAACTGTTCAGACATCTGACAGCAGACATCTGGCAGTAGACATCTGACAACAGACATCTGGCAGCAGACATCTGACAACAGACATCTGACAACAGACATCTGACAACAGACATCTGACAACAGACATCTGACAACAGACATCTGACAACAGACATCTGACAACAGACATCTGACAGCAGACATCTGACAGCAGACATCTGACAACAGACATCTGACAACAGACATCTGACAACAGACATCTGACAACAGACATCTGACAACAGACACCTGACAGCGGACATCTGACAGCGGACATCTGACAGCAGACATCTGACAACAGACATTTGACAGCAGACACCTGACAGCGGACATCTGACAACGGACATCTGACAACAGACATCTGACAGGAGACATCTGACAACATACATTTGATAGCAGACATCTGACAGCTGACATCTGTCAGCAGATATCTGACAGCAGATATCTGACAGCAGATATCTGACAGCAGACATCTGACAGCAGACATCTGACAGCAGACATCTGACAGCAGACATCTGATAGCGCTGCCGCCGCCAATTAAAAACGTTAACAGGAATGATTAAGGTATGCGTTGTATGTGACCGTTCCTGTACTGTGCATCTGCATTGCTATAGAAATCAACAGACCCCTTTTCCAAATTGCTGATGCAGTCGGGGAATACAACAGTTCAGTCACAATGAATACAGCTCAAGTCTCAATAAGTCCTGATCAGGTCACAATAAATACAGTCCAAGTCGCGATAAGTACTGATGAAGTCATCATCAATTCAGACCAAGTCACAATAAATACAGATCAAGTAACAGTACATACTGATGAAGTCACCATGAATACTGATCAAGTCACAATAAATACAGTTAAAGTCACAATAAATACTGGTTAATTCATGATGCATAGTGATCAAGTCACTATATATACTGATCAAGTCACTATATATACTGATCAAGTCACACTAAATATTGATCAAGTCGCAATAAAAACTGATCAAGTCACCATCAATAAAGTTCCAGTCACAACAAATACAGTTCAAGTCACAATGAATGAAGTTAGCTGCTGATAAACACACACAAAAACACACCAACCGATTTGACCGAATGGTTACAAGTATGTACCCAGCGAGTTGGTAAAGCTTTGAATTTATAGCAGTACGTGATGGACGCGAAAAATCTACTATCCTAAGAGCGTTTAGGTATGCGATAAATCTGGAGAGGATGCGAGTAAACAGACTCAAGCTGCTGGTTCACCCCGAGTCTGCAGCATTGTGCGCAAATGCCCACGTACGAGTAAGCATCGAGAGAAAGACTTTCTCTGAACCCCCTTGTTTGGATGAGGATATGGGCATGGGCGGAGTGTCATAGGCGTCCTCGTCGTCCTGGTTTATTTCCCGTGCTCAGTATGAGGGGGGATCTGCCCGCTGAGGTGTACGAGACGCCTAGTGTATTTCGATTTCGACACGCTTGAGCTGTTTTGAAATGTTGCTCGGTACTTGCGAGTAACCTTGCGATATTGTGCAACCAAGTACAACAATTGACACAATTCAGGCTGTGAAATAAAACGGGCACGGCATAATTCCAAGTTTTAACGACGCACAAAACTAAGTGCCGGGTCACGTCGTCTACTTGGCTTAGTGGATAGACTGAATCGCCTCTAAGGTCTGCAGACTGCAGAATAATCTCCACTCAGGTCTGTATATTGCAGAATAATTGTCACTCAGGTCTGCAGACTGCAGAGCAATCTACCCTTAGGGCAGACTACGGAGTAATCTCCCCTTCTTGGCTTCTTGGCGCAGCGGGTCGAGTCGCTCCACACGCTCTCTGTAGCACTTCTGGTTGAGATGGCCACATGGCAGCAGGCCAAACAAGGTCGGAGGCAGCGGTATTTACCATATCCGGTTACCTTGGTATATTAAAGTCTCAGTAGAATTTGTGCGATACAAGTGGAATTTCCCGATCGGGAAGTGCGCGTAGGATCAATGCAGCAACCTTGCGTTTAACATAGACGTTTATTTCACATAGCCTCCCCAGCAATGAGTGGAACGAAATGTGCGTTTTAAAATCCTCTCATACCTCTTTATTAACGAATAATTCACCTTAAACACTAACCGTAGCGATCATACTGGTAGCCTTGCATGACATGGTGTTGAAAAACTTACTCGATTGAAGTGCCAAAACTCTAAACCACAAAACGGCATATGACATGACGACATGGGCAACACGTTCAGCGGAGGCCAGAGCCCCGACTTTATCTTCAACCTGTTCAGAGCCTTTTTCAGCACTGGGCAACCTGCAAGTCACGTCGCTATGCAGATACGCGCATGATGGTAGCTCGCGCGGCCTTCAGCGGGCAGGGGCCGTGACGGATTGGCCGCCTGGTCGGCGGTGGACCGGCTGCGAGTCTCGCCCTGACAGGGCACGGCTGGCGGACGGCACATGGTGCGGACACTGACCCACACGGGCACGGAACGTACACAGGGGATGTGCCCGCTGGGACCGATGGTATGGTGTGGGTTCTCGCGTCGCCAGTAGCCGGTCACGGCGTGCTCCTCCCTCTGGAGTGAATGCACTCGCTGCAGAAGAAGAACCTTGGGTTCTTTTACGTCGTATTCAACCGCTAGGTCATATAGGGTCGCCAATCTCTCACGTCGATTGGTCGCGGGTGGACTTGGGAAATGCTGTCAGTTGTGAGATCCGAACCACAATCTTACGATCAGGGGTCCGACGCTCTAAAACCTGAGCTACCGCGGCCCTCAATGTACCCGCTGCAGCCTGTTTTTCGTCAGGTCTGGCGGTCAACTGAGCAGAAGTCGGGTCCGAGTGTGGAATCAGCTGCGACGCTGGCAAAGCTGCCAGTCTCGTCAGCCATGCCACCGTGCTCCTCGTATGACGACGTTCGCTCCGAATGTTAGCACGGTCGGTGACGCAGGTCGTCGGCACCGACGGCCCTCGTCGTCGACGCGGGTCGCCGGGGCCGGCGTCTCCTGTCGCCGAGGAGTCGGCCGTGGCCGGCGCCGGCTGCGCGACTGCGCGCAACTGTGCGCGACCGTGCGCGAGCGCCGCTCGGCTGTCGCGCTGGAGTCCGGGAAAGTGCGTCGCGAGCGCCAGGGGAGTCGCTTCCCGGAGCGGCTTCCCGGAGTGGCTTCCCGGAGCGGCGTTCCGGAGCCGCGCGAGCCGTCGCGTCGCGTCGGCTGGCTTCCCCGAAGCGGCGGCCCCGTTGGCGGCCGGTCGGTCGACGTTCGCGCCATCCGCGGCGCTGGCGGCGATTGCTCAGGCTGGAAGCTTGAGCGACTGCTATGCCGTTCGGCATCCGTGTGAAGCGGCGCGTTTGAAGCGCGCCGGCCGGTATGGGCGGGCTGGTATCGTGATGACGTCAGGTCAACCAACGCCCTCTCGGTGCCGCCGTGTGTGTGTGTCAGCGAGCGTCCTCGCGAAGCGGCCGTGGTTGGTGAGGTCGGCGTCCCAGTGACAGTGCGATGTGTAACCCAATGTCCTGGCGGTGTCGACGTTCCCGGCGGCAGCGCGATACACAAATCAGTGCCTTGGTGGAGGTGCGATGCGTGGAATTGTCCTGAAAACCTCGATTCTTCAGTCAGAAAATCCTTGCGGCACCGCGAAGCGGGTCGCAAGGTCCGCTTCCCGCGCGCTCAGGTCGTATCGCTTTCGCGTGCATTTCGCGGGAGCCCACGGAAAAGAGGAAAATAAGCCATTACGGCTGTTTACCGAGGGTCGCCGACCCGTTTCCATGGCGACCACCCTGTGGCGGACGTCGATGTAATCGGCGGCGGCTCGCAAGCCTGGCTGATGGCGCATTACACCAACGTCAATGGGCCAGCCATGTCGGAATTCCCGTCGGAATCCATGGCTTCGGTATTCGCCTGCATTCGTTTCTGATGGCTATTCGCACGGCATGATTTCGCACCATTCATTCCGCCAGTCTCCTCGGGCGCGTGACGGGCTCGGTTTTCATGTTATGCTCCCTGGAATTGTTGGTGACTGCCGCCTGCTGGTACACATCAAGACGTGTTCGTGTCATTTAGCATGTTCGCAACTTTAGCGTTCCACGAAAGTATTGCTAATACCCCGCGTATGCCATATGCCATACGCCATATCATGCAAAGAGGCAAGTGGGAATAAAAAGACGAGGCGCAATTGAAGCAATTTTTAATCTCCTTGCAATCATGATGGGAAGTAAATGAATAACAATGGAGAGAAGCATTCAACAACAACACGACCACCTAAGGCCACCCTAGCTCCGCAGGTACACCATTTCAGGTGGCTGTCACCGTTGCCGCTGATTCAGCTGTGCCCGTCCCGCACCCTGCGCCTTCCGCGCCATATCCTCCTCCCCCATCTAAGAGTGGACTAATATCACAAACAGGCGAGAAGCCGTAATTTTTTTTAAAGGCAGTCAGGTGTTAAACATGTTTATTCTATAGCGAGGGACTGCAAGATGACTTGTGTACCATATGCACATGCAAGTATGAGGATATTGCGTGAATGACGCAAAGTAAAAACATGCGAAAATGCATATTTTGAAGTGATTTCGCAATATATATATATATATATATATATATATATATATATATATATATATATATATATATATATATATATTCCAAGAGCGAGACACAGAGAGAGAGAGCGAGAGGGATGGGGAGGAGAAATAAAGAGACAGAGGGAATGAGGGGGAGAAGTGAAGACAGACGGCGATGTAAATAAAGCAATATCTCGTAAAATTAGACCAACCCAGATGACAACTGGTAATTGCGTCAAGTTTGGCGCTCACACATACATTGATCTTGGGTAGACTGAAGCTTAGACAACAAGCACATTGTTCTAAACCCCGCGTTCCATAGCTTTCATTGAGGGTCAGTGGCAAAGTTCGTTCTATGGCTGTGTTAATAATCATCATTATGATGTTTATCCCAGCCATTAAACTCACGAATAAAATGCTATAATATGAATAATGAAGTGCCCTTATCAAGGAAACAACACAGAAGAAAAACCCCGGCAACAGAAAAGAGCATTCGCTCGCTAGGTATGCTTAAACTCTGAATGCCAATTTTACCACTTGGGCCTGTTTGAGCACTCATGATTTGGGATTTCGAAGTGCCGGCCTTGTGTTAACAATGCTGTAAGCAGTTCAACCTTGCGTGCATATGTGAGCTGTTGCATGCACCGGAGCGCACCCACCCGCTCTTGCCGGATGCAGATCTTCCTCGACGACAACTCTCAACCAGTGGGCACCAGGTCCGACTGGATGCAGCTCTGCCTCGGCAATAACTCCGACCATCGAGCAGTGGGCACGAGGTCCGACTGGATGTAGCTCTGCCTCGGCAATAACTCTGACCATCGAGCAGTGGGCACCAGGTCCGACTGGATGCAGCTCTGCCTCGGCAATAACTCCGACCATCGAGCAGTGGGCACCAGGTCCGACTGGATGTAGCTCTGCCTCGGCAATAACTCTGACCATCGAGCAGTGGGCTCAAGGTTCGCATGCATCATGACTCGAGGCCACAGCACACCGCTCTCGAACGGTGACACTGTGTGATGTCATATTGTCGTACTATGCTTCTACACTTGACGTCACATTCCTGTACTATGCTCATCGACGTGACGTCACAGGCCCGCGTTATACTCCTACACGTGACGTCACACATCCGTACTATATCCAACACGTGACGTCACACGTCCGTACTATATCCTACACGTGACGTCACACATCTGTACTATATCCTACACGTGACGTCACACATCCGTACTATATCCTACACCTGACGTCACACGTCCGTACTATATCCTACACGTGACGTCACACGTCCGTACTATATCCTACACGTGACGTCACACATCCGTACTATATCCTACACCTGACGTCACACGCCCGTACTATATCCTACACGTGACGTCACACGTCCGTACTATATCCTATACGTGACGTCACACGTCCGTACTATATCCTACACGTGACGTCACACGTCCGTACTATATCCTACACGTGACGTCACACATCTGTACTATATCCTACACGTGACGTCACACATCCGTACTATATCCTACACCTGACGTCACACATCTGTACTATATCCTACACCTGACGTCACACGTCCGTACTATATCCTACACGTGACGTCACACGCCCGTACTATATCCTGCAGGCAGTTAGCTGGAGCCCGCCGACACGAGGTGGCCTGCCCACCCGGCATGGTTTTTGTCACGGCTTCGGCAGTCGCTCAGCCCGCGGCCCGGCGGATTCCTGTGCGAGCGCGTCGACGGCGAAAAACTCGCGCCGCCACCAAGCGCCCGCTTAGGCCGGCTAATGGTGGCCTCACAGTTGCCATGCGGGGGCCGCTCGTGCAGGCCGGAGCTGTCCGCGGCGGCGGCGGCGGCGGCGCCCGCAACTTTGACACCGAACTTGACGCGCAATCTCCGGCGGACACGCACCAATCCGCTACCCGACTCCCCCCCCCCCGCCCGCCGCATGGCAACGGGTGGATGCCTAACGGCTCGCCCCGGCTACACGCGCAGCCTCCCAGCCGGCCGCCGTGCCGCTGGGCCTCCCCCGACCGCCGCCGCCCCCGAAACCCGTCGGTCCGTTATCGGCAGTGAAAGGTATGGCCGGCCGACTCGGCGGCGGCCTGCACGCCTGCATCGCAAGCCACCCACCCGGAGACGACCTTGAGTAGCGGCGCGCTCCCGGGCCGCCGTGCGCGAGCTCGCAGATGAGGCCCCCCCCGATCCGGCCCCCCCGCCGCTCCTGTTCCCATACGTCTGCCGACCGGTGCACCGACCGACTGCACAACCCGACCGTGTGTATATAGTGCACACACATGCATACACACACCCGCACACGCGCGCACACACACCTACACATACACACACATAAACACACCCACACACAAATATATAAATACACATAAATATAAATACACCCACAAAAAAAAAAAAAATCACAAAAAAAAACAAAAAAATAAAAAAAAAAAACCCCCTCCTCCCACCCAAAACGCCAGTGGCCCACGGGTTCATTGGCAAAACTGGAGACTGGCTGAATCTGATTTTTCTTGCTACTATTTCATAATTTTACCAACATCCAGGAACAATTAATTTCCATATGAGCAGCTAGAAGTAACGTCTTGAGCCAAAGCCTTCTCAAGAAACAACCAGAACAGGCCTAGCTTGTACGCCACATATAATGCGTGTGCAGACCTTTTCTTTCAACATATTGCCTTTGCCAAAGATGCAGCGGGAAGGGGCCACCCCACCCACCCTGGGTTTTGTTCACTGCTGTGTCGACACTACCTAACGCAAAGAAACTGGAGGCGGTCGATTCGCCAACCTTTGCTTCAAACGAGGCGACTTGCCACTTGGCTAAGTATCATTACTGAACATGAATGGAGATGTCGGGCTCCTTTCCGCATGCTCCCGACCTAATCTGCACTCGGTGAACGAAGCGGGCTCCAAGGAAATTGCTGTCAATTGCTGTGCAGTTTGGCGCTTTGCCGGAGGCGGTGGAACCAGAGGCGCAACTACGATTTTCTTAAGAGAGGAGACCGACCCAAAAGTAAAAATATAATTCAAATCGGCTTTAATTTATGGTCGGGCATGGTGCAAATCCAATACTTTATTGCTGGATTTAGTGTGTTTCTATGTTGGGGGACAATTCCTTGGTAGGATTTGTCTAAAAATTTGGATAAATTCCAATCGATTTCAAAATGGCACTTACTTCTGAAATTTGGAGGAAAAAGCCGTTTTGAAGCCGATTCTTTCCATTCACTGGCCATAGAGTCGATGTTAAAGTTCGTCGAAATTGGGAGGGGTGCTGTCCCCTCTGGCCCCATCGATTCCTACGCCCATGATCATCGTAACCACCAGCCGTTTGTGAAGTTCCTCCGGCATTGCACAACGAACACCCACATTCTCGTCTCCATCCTATTCTAGTTCAAGACAAAATAAAACGCATTCCAATATCGCTGTTGGTCGATTTCGGCAACTTGGCATATAAGTGCATTCAACCTCGATATGCGCACACCACATGTGACGTTGAATATATACACCCCATGAGTTATGTGGCACAGCTGGCAAAAGAGCATCCATACCACCGACAACTTCTTCAGCTATATTTCACATGCGTGCACTTCCGCAGAAACTGGGCCAACGGAAGGTATCTGAACTCATGTGCAAGGAGAACCGGTCGCGTTTACACGTGTCTGCCTTCCAACGTCAGCTAGGAGTGGACGCCCCCCAGCAGCATGGAGCAGCCGATGATGTCCAAACTGCTCTGATATCACTTGGACACGATCAGCTTCCTGTGGACATGCGGAGAGTTGTCTCAGTGGATAGCTTCCTGTTGACATGCGGACAGTATATCAGTGGAAAATTTCCTGTGAACATGTGCACTGTTGTCTCAATGGCCGGGTTGACCTGTTATATCGAGGAAGCCGATGCTGGCGAGGTCTCTCAGGACCGATGCTGGGAGGCCGATGCTGGGGAGGCCCCTCAGGACTGATGCTGGAAAGCCTCTCAGGGTCAATGTTGGGAGGCTGATGCTGGGAAGGCCCCCAGGACTGATGCTGGGGAGGCCTCCCAGGGCCGATGCTGGGGAGGCCCCCAGGACTGATGCTGGGGAGGCCCCCAGGACTGATGCTGGGGAGGCCCCCAGGACTGATGCTGGGGAGGCCTCCCAGGGCCGATGCTGGGGAGGCCTCACAGGATTGATGCTGGGGAGGCCTCCCAGGGCCGATGCTGGGGAGGCCCCCAGGACTGATGCTGGGGAGGCCTCCCAGGGCCGATGCTGGGGAGGCCCCACAGGATTGATGCTGGGGAGGCCTCCCAGGGCCGATGCTGTGGAGGCCTCACAGGATTGATGCTGGGAGGCCGATTCTGGGATGGTGTCAAGGCGGCTGTGCTTCAGACCGTGCCGACTGGAGTGGACCCAGCGCCGAAGTTCTGTGGCGGAGCCACTCGCACGACACTGACACACTGACACAACTGACACAACTGACACACTGACACACTGACACGACACTGCCAACAGCGGTGCTGTTCGGCGGGCCAGACGTGCATCGTGTCTGTCAGATGCTGGATCGTACCGAACTGAGCTGCGATACCACTCTAGTTTACTCTAGAATACTCTACTCCTGAAAAGAGACCGCGACAGGGACTGTATCTAGCCAATAAATCAAACAGAACATGCTTTGAAAGCGTTCTGTAAGCCTCATAAACTTCGGAAGTGTGTTGTTTGCGGCTGTTCTGTTCACCGAATAATAAGGACATCAATTAAGTCCGTCACTTTGCTTTTAAATGCCCCGTATTCTAAGCATATATCCCATGTGATAAGTATAAACTTCCGTGTCAATTCTTTAGATTTGAGTTTTCATCGTATATCCTAACGTGTACAAGTATTTAGCATAGAGCACACCGACAGAGACTTTAAAGATTATGCAATTTCAAAACACCGGCATATCAGCTGCTAGCAATATTTTCAAAACAGAGTGCGATACGGTAGGATATCAAAATGGTCGCATCGCCCGAAGATTGGTATTGATTTCGACCAAATTGGGGATAAACTGATGTTAATTCTGGACAATATTGGCAATTTGAGCCCGGACCAGGGCTGAAAGAGAAAACTGTGGAAAGCTCGAGAAAACCGCGGGTTGTGTCCAGTCCAGTGTGGGCAAAATACTGCAGACTACAGCACGCTGCAGACAAACTCTGTTGAGCCAGTACTGGGTGCTATTCGCGGTCATGGCTGAAGTCCAGTCAATTGAGCAAGTATTGTCATTCCGGGAACGTGATGTCCAATACTTCAATGAATGCTGGTAAGTCCTCACAGCAGTGAGCAGACCAGCGTAACGGTGATGGTACTCAACTGAGTAGGTGCCCAGTACACAAGCGAGCTTCCAGTAAGAAAGTACAATGATCCAGTGAGAAAGTACAACACTCCAGTAAAAAGTACAATACTCCATTAGAAAAGTGCAATACTCCAGTGAGTCCAACACTTCCAGTACTCCAGTATTTTGTTCAGTCAGTACTAGAGCAGTGGACGATTCCTCATGTGCCACGAATTCCCGTACTCCAGCGATCCGTGGCCGGTAACAGGCAGTGGACGAGGTCCCGGTGAGGCATTGGACGAGGTACCGGTTAGGGAAGCGGATGAGGTCCCGGGTATGGCAGTGGATGAGGTCCAGATTAGGGCAGTTGATGCGGTTCCGGGTAGGGCAGTTGATGAGATCCCGGTTAGGGCAGTTGATGAGGTTCCGGGTAGGGCAGTTGATGAGATCCCGGTTAGGGCAGTGGATGAGATCCCGGTTAGGGCAGTGGATGAGGTCCCGGGTAGGGCAGTGGATGAGGTCCCGGTTAGGGCAGGGGACGAGGCCCTGGGCAGGACAGTGGACGAGGTCCCGTGAAGCCCCGCTGTCCCGTACTCCGGAGACCGTTCACTATCCGGGCAGTGAGCGGGGCCCGGGTAGCCGCGATGTCCCGTACTCGGACAGGAGTGGCGAGCCGCGCTGTCCCGACTCGCGATCAGGACAGTGGACGAGGCCCCGGGAAGCCCCGCTGTCCCGTACTCCGGAGACCGTTCACTATCCGGGCAGTGAGCGGGGCCCGGGTAGCCGCGATGTCCCGTACTCCGCGATCAGCGCAGTGACACGAGGCCTCGGGTGGCCCCGCTGTCCCGTACTCCGCGATCAGGTCAGTGGACGAGGCCTCGGGAGGCCCCGCTGTCCCGTACTCCGGAGGCCGTTCACTATCCGGGCAGTGGACGAGGCCTCGGGTAGCCGCGATGTCCCGTACTCCGCGATCAGGTCAGTGGACGAGGCCTCGGGTGGCCCCGCTGTCCCGTACTCCGGAGGCCGTTCACTATCCGGGCAGTGGACGAGGCCTCGGGTAGCCGCGATGTCCCGTACTCCGCGATCAGGGCAGCGGACGGGGCCTCGGGTGGCCCCGCTGTCCCGTACTCCGAGACCGGGGCAGCGGACGAGGCCTCGGGTGGCCCCGCTGTCCCGCACTCGAGACCGGGGCAGTGGACGGGGCCTCGGGTGGCCCCGCCTACTGTCCGTCGAGACCGGGGCAGTGGACGAGGCCTCGGGTGGCCCCGCTGTCCCGTACTCCGAGACCGGGGCAGTGGACGAGGCCTCGGGTGGCCCCGCTGTCCCGTACTCCGCGATCAGGGCAGTGGACGAGGCCTCGGGTGGCCCCGCTGTCCCGTACTCCGCGATCAGGGCAGTGGACGGGGCCAGGATAGCGCGCTGACGATGCCGGAGCCGGCCGAGACGGCCGGATAATGACGTCCTGTCAGACCTCGTGCGGCCCAACAATCACCCCGCGCCGCGCCGCCGCTGCGCCGTCGCTGCGCCGCCGCCGCTCGCGGCTCACCTCAGGTGCGGTCCTGGCGCGGCGTCCTTAGAAGCCCGCCGCCCACACCGATACTCATCGCCGTATTCTTTACGGCGTGATGGCGGGCACGGGCAGGAGAAACCGGGCCCGACGGGCGGAGTTTCACCCGCATTGTTGACCAATTACGAGAGGATCGGACGGAGGTGCACGCCTGAGTGACGCGGGCAGGTCGCGACCAGCGCAGAGCTCTGCTGGAATTCATGAGGGTGCGCGTCGCGGGCCTCCAGGTTAGTCGGCCGAGTGTCCGCGTGCGTGTAGAGTAAGCGACGTGCCTCCAGGTTTTCCCGACAGCTGGCGCCATGGCACGAAATGCGCCATGAATGTTTCAGCAGGAGTATCGCCAGATCGCCAGCGCGTGCATGGCAGAAGGGAGGAGTCCAATGGACACAGACGCTTTTTTTTGCTTGCGCATGATATCGCCCGACGGAACCACCTCGGTGTCGTAGTTGGCTAAAGTTCCCGTTTCTTGTCAGGGAGGCTTCCGTCAGAACCCAGTCAAACTATTGATTCTTGTTGATGTATTTTTTTTGGCACGGCGCACTATCAGTTGTCCCAAAGGGACACGCACTTCAACCTGCGTATATACATCTGGGATGCTGTATATATAAGCCGGTAAATGTGGCAGGAAATTGCTGCGAACTGCCTTTGATCAAGGACATAGGCTTACAACTCAAACATCGCACATCGCGTTGATATACATTTCCTTCACTGGTAATCTCACAGTTACTAAAGCCAAACAAGATGCAGTATGTATATGCATTGCACCATACATCAAGATGTAATACATACATTATATGCTCATATGTGTATCTTGTGTGCATTCAAAATAATACCGGTCATGAGACAGGGTTTCGTTGCATCATGGCCAGGCTAAAGTCGGTCTTGGTCAACGGAAACTTGTCAAACCTTCACTTCGAACCACATTTTGTCTTCGTATTGCCACCTCTAATATTTATATCTGAGTGTGTGTAAAACAATATCACCGGGACGTTGAACCCATTTGTTTTCTGGGTGATAGGGGATGGGGCGTTCCAATTAACAACTTGTCTACGGCTTTAGCTTAGATTTTCATTGCAGTGAACACCTTACACGAATTCGACCCAGGACGTTCCGCGCTCAATCACTTCTTTCTCATCAGTTGTCCGATTATCACTCAATGATGATTCCGGACACAAACGTTCGATTACTTCCCAGCTGATGACATGTGTGGTTTGGCGACTTGTATGGTCTGGTGTATGTGATTTGGTCGTATGTGATATGGTCGTATGTGTGGTCTGGTGTCGTATGTGGTCTGGTGTCGTATGTGGCCTGGTGTCGTATGTGTGGCCTGGTGTCGTATGTGGTCTGGTGTCGTATGTGGTCTGGTGTCGTATGTGGTCTGGTGTCGTATGTGGTCTGGTGTCGTATGTTGTCTGGCAACATGTGTGGTCTGGTGACTTGTGTGGTCTGGCTCCTGCAATATCTGACGACATCTAAGCCACATCTGACGACTGACGACACTGCTGACGACTGACGACACTGCTGACGACTGACGACACTGCTGACGACTGACGACACTGCTGACGACTGACGACACTGCTGACGACTGACGACACTGCTGACGACTGACGACACTGCTGACGACTGACGACGCTGCACTGCTGACGACTGACGACACTGCTGACGACTGACGACACTGCTGACGACTGACGACACTGCTGACGACTGACGACACTGCTGACGACTGACGACACTGCTGACGACTGACGACACTGCTGACGACTGACGACACTGCTGACGACTGACGACACTGCTGACGACTGACGCTGACGACTGCGACGACACTGCTGACGACTGACGACACTGCTGACGACTGACGACTGACTGACGACACTGCTGACGACTGACGACACTGCTGACGACTGACGACACTGCTGACGACTGACGACACTGCTGACGACTGACGACACTGCTGACGACTGACGACACTGCTGACGACTGACGACACTGCTGACGACTGACGACACTGCTGACGACTGACGACGTGCACGCTCTACCGACCGCGTCCGCACGGCGGAAGTGGTGTTGGAGTCGCGGCCGAGAGCGCCGTCAGCGCGGCCACGACTCGCCGCATACCAACCGGCCGATCTCTGATTCATCGGAATGCAGCCACCGACAAATGCCGGGCGGCCGGCGCCGAGCCCAGTGCGCTGCCGGCCGCCACATAAGGTGTCGTGTCGGCTCGCGGCGCGTCGGCGGCTGGCGCGGCTGCAGCGAGATAGCGGCGCGACGCCGTGACACGCACCGGCGCAGGGGCGGACCCAGCAGGCCGGCCCGGGGAGTCGGAATTGAACACCTGGCGTGCGGTTTGAACACGATGAGTCGACGGATTTGGATGGCGGTAGGCTGAGATCGAAACAAGATTTTCAACATAAATTTTTTTCTCGCAAATCGTGAATAAAAGCCAATTTTATTGGCTTTTATTCACGATAAGGTCCAGACTAGGCCATCTTGAAGGGGATGACTTCGTGTTCGCTCCCACATGTATGCGCCCCTGCATCTGGGTAGGTAGTTTTCTTCGGCATCGAAACCGAACAACTGGTTTGGACCCAAAGTTCTACTTCACTGTCCTTTCGGATACGGGGTTGAAAGAATCTCACCACTGACATCTAGGGGAGGACAAAATGTTTCTAGGATGTAACATAGGACAAAATGTGACAAAATGACAACAAAAAACTGCGGAAACAGAACATGCTCTGCCATTTTATCCACTTTCAGGAATTTAAATAAAGGTCTATATGTTAACATAATATAACCCATGGTGACCTAATTATCGGCCATAGTGCACATGCAAGGTATGCTTCGGACACTGCATGACAGGAGTTTTCTGACGTGCTTTTGCATCTCATCCTAACTTCCATAAATCGGAAGTTAGCAAGGAGGGTGGGTGCTTTCAAGGGCCCCTCACCTCCACCCCTCCACTCTCAATGGCCCGGCGAAGGTGGATTTGTCGGCCTGTGTTGCAAGAGTTCGGTGCAAATTCCGTCTCACCCTCCCTCCGCAAAGCATCTTGTGGGGGACAGCAAGTTAGTCATGTCAGTGCCGGACTAATTTCCCACCCATCACAGTGCGCAGTTCCTATCCATCACCCCGCTCTATCTGCCTCCCTCCTTTTTCCTCCTCCGCCGCGTGGGCTCGTCCACCAGGCCTATAAACCTAATCTATTGACATTAAACGGGTTTGATGTTGGCCGGAGCTATTTGAAGCATGTTTTTTCCCGCGAAAACATCGGCATTTCAATTTGGTCGCGCTTACTGCGGCCTCTTGGACCGACTGGCACCCGTGGCACTTGTCTAATTGCTTCCCTGAAGAGTCGTTGCGCGGCGAAGAATGCACCACCGCCATCATGCTGACGTGGCACATACATGCACGCTGGATGCTACACGATGGCTGGTGTACCTGCGGAGGCGCAAAGCGCAGGTTTGTCTCGGACCTACCTGATAGTGAGCTACGTGATCTGGGAAGTAGGGATAACGCTTGAGTCACTGTGTGGCATTGTATACATTCGTCGTCTATAGTCAGGTGTGGACTGGAGCGACCCCGTGTCACTTTCCACTCGCCTCGCTGCTCTCAGTCGGTGTATGAAGAAAGATAGTAGTGCATATGGGCGTGCTATCTTTCGAGTCAATCGTTGCGGAATTAAACGCTACTGTCTTGCCTTATTAGGTTTGCAATAATTGAGTTGCGCACACTTTTTCTCTCTTAACATTCTTAAGAGAACATTAATAACCGGGGTCTTTGTGGCCACCTGTTTGCTTCACTGCGAGATCTCTCCAACCTTTGGCAGTCTCAGTCACCACCGATATTTCTCTGGGTGCCTGTGGAATACTTCTCAGGTCTGGAGATCTCTCCAGCCATTTACAGTCTACCATCGCCGATATTTCTCGGTGTGCCTGTGACATACTTCTCAACAGCACTGGGGATTTCTCCAATCATTGGCAGCATGCCATGGCCGATATTTCTCTGATTTCGCTGGATACCTGTGGAATACCTCTCCTCAGTGCTGGAAATTTATCACGAAGCTAAGGGATACAAGCCCTTATTCTGAAGACATATTTTCCGATTGCATATGGAAAACGACAACTTAACATTACCAGGGTACTGAGCCAGGGGGTTCAGAACCCCTGGTGGAGGTGGTAGGAGAGGAGAGAGGTGGGCACTGTGCACTGCGATGGGTAGGAAATTATTATTGTACTGCGGGGGCTAACTTGTTGTCCCCCACAAAAAAAAAACTTTGGTTTTCCCCGCAGAGCAACAGCGTAGTACGGGCAGAGGATGAGAAGCAATTTTCACTTTACCCTCACCGGGCGGGTCGACATATCCACCTTCGCCGGGCCGGTGGGGGATGGAGGTGAGGGAGTCTTGAAAGCACCCTCACTCGTTTCCGATCTAGGTAATTTAGGATAAAATACACAAGCATTTGAGAAAGCTCCCGTCATTGATACCACGAAACATACCTTGCATGAACATTATGGCCGGTAATAAGGTCACCGGAGTTTGTATTATGTTGACATGTGAGCCACGACCTGATTTCCTGAAAGTGCACGAAAAGGCAGAGCTTGTTCTTTCTCCATATCATTTGTTTCAAGAACTAACATGAATAGATGCATTTATATTGATCAAAGTACGGTAAGGGTCAATCCAGGGTAGGTCATGACAGGTCAGCATCAGGCTGAACAATAGCTTTCGAACTATGCATGTTAGAAACGCATTGGATGAGCTGAGCGTCTGGCAAGCCAGAGGTACGGGGTTCGATTCCCCGCGATGCCCGCCCTTCCTGCCAGGGCGAGAGGTAGGCGACGCCCTATGGCTTCAGCTGCTGGGTGCGTCAGGAACCCACACTCCATCCAGAGACACACTGGAAATGCCATTGTTAAGCGGGCATAGCGTATAGCTCATATGCTACCGTATTTCGTCATTTTCTGTCATGTCCGAGGTCGATAAAAGTCATACTAGGTCAGCCCCGTGACATGACCTTCTTATGGTGCCCCGTGTGTCATCCGGGATCTCGATCCATGCTTCTCCCACTGCGTGCTCTTCTCCAATTTGTACGCAATTATTTCAGAAGTAAAAAGTAGACATGCCAAAACGAGACGAATTTCCACAGTCATGTTTCGAGCCCTGCTTGTGTCAACGGTCGGCCAGAAGTCGGGCTGTGAAAAGGCTAGGTGTGTCAATACTTGAGGATCACGCCTGAGTATACCTGTCCCTCGATTCCTGTATTGTTAATCGCTCCGCTACGGCTCATCGTAACACCAACTGATGTTTGAGCCGTAACCGCTGACCCACCCTCTTGCAAAGAACAGCATTTTCACACGTGTACATGCCGAATGAAAACGAGGAGCTTTCCAGCACAAGGCTTCCGAAAATAGGGCTCTGACGCCGCTCCTGGTTAAATATCAATTCAAGACTGTCACAATGTACGTGGAAAAGATGGTCACATCGCCAGGCACATTGTTGTAATAACTATGCTACCTGAAACATATCTATTTTGGTGGTTGAATTCAGGAGCCTGAAGTGTAGATTGCATACTCGAGTTAGCACAGCATGTATGAACTAATGAAGTAGATCACATTTCCCGCACATTATGTTTTTTGTATATTCTGTAGCGTGACATAAATTGATGCCACTCCGCGTGCGGAGAAATCTCAGGAAGGAAGGACGGAAGGAAGCAAGCGAGGAAGCGTGCCTCTTCGGTGGTCTGAAGGGAACAGGCTACGGTAAACGGAAGTGAGACTGAAAATACATTCTACACCATCAGCCCAGACATGCGCTGCAGTTCTCCACCAACGTTTAGGCGGTTCTCCACCAACGTTTTGATGGAGAACGTTTAGGCGTTCTCCACCAACACGCCCTTGTTGCGCGTTGATATTTCAATGGATTCCCACGAGGGTCTAACGCGTTTTAATCCATTACACACCACGAAGCTAGCCAGATCAAGTGATTCGGATCCCATTGCTCCATTCTGCAACATCGGAAATGTGCCCTTTTCATCCAGCCTTCAATGAAACGGAATTTATCAGAGCAAATGAGAGAACACAGCAATGCAAAAAACCTTTTGGGACTCCTCCTTTCCGAAAATCCTAGACGCCCATGGTTGAATCCACCAAGAACTCCTCTTTGATCATTTTGTCGGGAAAAACTCATCCAACGTCATGAACATCATGCATGAAGTTATATGGCTATGGCGTTAACTAAAAAGTGTCGAATAAGTGGACGAAACTTGCTGGATGAAAACAACGCAGATATTCCCAGAGCATGCCTTCCAAAATATGGCTCTGAAGCTGCTCCTGGCTAAGTATAAATGCAAAACTGTCCTACAATGTGTCGAACAGAATGCTATGGGAAGTGACTGAATTGCAATGGAACTCGCTGCAAGAGGTCAACGTCAGCAGGCAAAATGCCTCTGGGGAAGATACAGGAAATACACAGGAAATAGGGCCAACTGAAAGATGGAGTCAGATATAATCTCCTCTCTTTGGATGAAAGGGGGAGAATGACAGGCTTTTAAGCCATACAATGGGCGCTGTATGACCGAAGCAGTCGAAGCGCCCCTAAGCCCAAATAACTAACTAACTAACTAAGCCATACAAATAGCCACGTATGATTTGTTTGTGGTTATGAATCAGGATATTAGTAACGGTAATCAAGCACCGCTACATGATATCCAAGACGCCTCTAGGAAATTGCCGTTTGTTGTAAAGACACCAATGTTTAAGAATCACCTTTTTGTTTTCCTCTGGGTGCGTAGCGGCGGCATGCTTCAGCGCATCTGGGCCCACAGCGGGTGAGGCGGGAGACAGTATTCGCGTCTCGGCTCCTGTTGCACACCGGGGCCACATGTTCAAAGATAAAACAGCCGTCTGCCACCGTTATCTAGCAGCCAGCGAGCGTTGTCGCTCGTGGTCTGGCGACCATCGGTCGGAACGTCGGACTGACGCAAGACGAGCCTGCCGTCCTCCTTCTGAATGGACTCGTGGGTAGGGTGCTCGGAGTTTCGAGCGGACGAGTCTGCATGCCACCGGCGCGCGTTGCGGTCGGATGGCAAACAGCGGCGGCCGCCCAGCCGGTGACGGGGCAGTTCCCGGAAGGCCGGCGCCGTCTTGTTCGACTTGCTTCCCTCTGCGGCCAGAATGTGAGGCAGACGGGATCGGGGCAAGATGGCCGCACGAGATCGGCCATACCTACACCGGAGGAATGCCATGACGATATATGCCAACGAATGAAACGTAATGAATTTGTGAAGTGGGAGGGTGAGCTATCTCAGTTTACAAGCCTGTTGTACTATCACAGATCATGCGAGCAACGAAGAAAGAAATATTTATAACAGTGACTGGGATCGATTATTATTCATTGTTGATATGCTTGATTATTATTGATCATACAGATTATTGATAGCTGGGATGATCCTCGTAGAATACTTTCATGGGCTTCGGAGCCCCTAGAGGCTCCGTCGCCGGAGAAATGGAGCCGCTAGCAGCCCCGACGCCCATGTAAGTGTGCTGCAAAGGGTCGTCACAGATAACTTTCATCAACACGATAAACTGTCTAATTCGTCTCCAAAACACCCCAAACATCTTCATCTGTGTACGCATTAGATATTGCATGGCCGGCACAGCCACCGTAAAACAGCAGATCAGATCAGATCAGATCACAGCGTATGGTACACGCCGAGAGACCCGCCTCAGTCTCCTGTGAATGGACTGCGGGTGACCGTGACGTCACCGGTGTAATCACATTTGCCGGCCGTGCCATATCGTGATACCACCTCGTGTGCTCCCGCGCTGTGAGGGGGCGGGGCGCTTACGAGCGCAGCGTCTGGCAGCCGACAGACGTCTCCATCGGACGGGGCGGGGCGTCACTCGAGCGCGCGGCCGCACCCACGGCCGGGTCAGCTACGACGTCATCGCCTGCGGTGGTCGCCGGAGTCGCCGGGGTCGCCGGGGTCGCCGGGGTCACCACGAGAGCGAGCCGACTCGCACCGGCCGCACCCGCCCACGTCGACCCTGCCCAGTGACGTCACACGGGGCCTTGTGTGACGTCGCGATGGGCCCGGTGACGTCACGATGGGTTTGCGTGACGTCACGACGTACCTTGTGACGTCACAATAGACCCGGTGACGTCACTATGGACCATGCGACGTCACGGATGGCCCGGCTACGTCACTAGTGACCATATGACGTCACGAATGGCCCGGCTACGTCACTAGGGACCCGGTGACGTCACGACGGACACGGTGACGTCACCAGTGGCCAAGTGACGTTACGATGGGGCCTTGTGACACCAGGCGGCGAGGTGGCCGCGACAGTCAGGTCGCGCCCTCGCGGAAGCCGGCCGTAATCCTTTCCCGGAGTGGCGGCGCGGCGCCGGCTTTCCCAGGTCGCGCTGCGCCGGAACCAGTTCTGCGGCTGAGCCGGCGGCCACGGGCCCGCGACGGCGGCGGGCGGACTGTCGCGGTACGGAGGGCGGACTGTCGCGGTACGGAGGGCGGACTGTCGCGGTACGGAGGGCGGACTGTCGCGGTACGGAGGGCGGACTGTCGCGGTACGGAGGGCGGACTGTCGCGGTACGGAGGGCGGACTGTCGCGGTACGGAGGGCGAAGGCGGACTGTCGCGGTACGGAGGGCGGACTGTCGCGGTACGGAGGGCGGACTGTCGCGGTAGGGCGGACTGTCGCGGTACGGAGGGCGGACTGTCGCGGTACGGAGGGCGGGTTGTCGCGGTACGGAGGGCGGTCTGTCGCGGTACGGAGGGCGGACTGTCGCGGTACGGAGGGCGGACTGTCGCGGTACGGAGGGCGGACTGTCGCGGTACGGAGGGCGGACTGTCGCGGTACGGAGGGCGGACTGTCGCGGTACGGAGGGCGGACTGTCGCGGTACGGAGGGCGGACTGTCGCGGTACGGAGGGCGGACTGTCGCGGTACGGAGGGCGGACTGTCGCGGTACGGAGGGCCCGCACGACGGCGGGGGCGGCGGCGGCGGCATTTTGGCAGATGGCGGCGGTGACTTTCCGTGTTCTGCCAGCGTTCGGGAGAACAAATAAAATAATACAATATGGCAGAAGATATGCTTCGGAAACGAGGGGTAACTGCAGTGAAGGCAAGCGGCACATCACACGAATATTAACTGAGACCTCCCACTTTTGGGAAGCATAGGGAGGTACATGTATCTCCTTCCCCAAGGAATACATCCATGACTGATTGTCGAAGCCAAAACAAATTCATGCAGCTCCGTGCAACTTCATGCATTCATGCAAATAGTGGCCGCAGCTGCACAAAGACAAAATTACATCTGATATCATGGCGAGGTGTGTGTTAACAGAATATGCATCGATCGCGAACACCGTCCGAAGGCCCGTGCCTCCCGGTAGGCACGCCGCTGTAACGCCAACGGCGCATGCCAGACACGAACTTCAGGCCCGCCAGCGCCGGCTGGAAGACGGGCATAATCCTTATACCGGCCATGAGTCAGACATTCCAGATGAGGCCATGTGCCTGGAAAGGCTGACTGTGCAGAGTGCAGCGCCGCCCGGCCCGCGCTCAACCCAGCGCCTCGGAAGCCGGCAGCGGGGTGCGGAGCACATGACCCACATGTTTGCCGGAGAGCCGCTCCAGCGCTGGGCTTCTGGTCGTAAACGGCCAGAAGACCAGCCGGCCTTCGTCCGAGTGGCACCGGCAGCCTGCGCACGACCCGACCGCCGGCGACGTTTCCCTCCGCAGCGCCCCGGGCGCGGCCCCGTGGGCCGCCGGCGCGCCGGCGCGAACCCGCCGCCCGCCAATTGCGCGCGCCAATTGCGCGCGCCAGCACTCACGATTGACGTCACCGCGGCACACATTGCAGAGAGCGCCACTGCTGACACAGTAACCGGGCACCAGTGGGAACGGCTCGGTGCGTCTGCGTCTCGGCCGTCCCGGCGTTGTCACGCCGTCTAACGTGTCGGCTCCCACGCTTCTGCACGAGTGCACGTGTCCGGCCGACTTCCGGTCAGCTCGGGTGGCGGCACTCGGGGCGGGACGGCGACAGTCCCTCCGGCTGTGCTGGCATACTGACTGCCCTCCTCATCTCGGTAGCTGCCCTTTTCGTATCGGTGGCTGCCCTCCTCGTATTGGTGGCTGTCGTCCTGATCTCGGTGGCTGCCCTCCTAATCCACGTCGGGGTGTGGTGGTTACCCTCCTTATCTACGTCTGAATGGTGGCGGCCCTCTCATCTACGTCGAGATGGTGGATGCCCTTCGCAGTGGAGTGGCATGCAATATGCTTCGAAGTTGTAAGGCAGAGGCAAGAGCCATTTTGAAGTAAATTCTTTCCATGCAACACCCATAAGGACAATGTGTTGCTTGTCCAAAGTTGCAGAGGGGGAGCCGCTGCCTCACCGGGTTCCCACGCCCTTGGCCCTCTCAGCCACTCCCGCGCTTATCCGGCAGCTGCTGCCCCCCCGCGGGTGTGGCTACATCAGACGAGTGGGTGCCACAGGTGCCCGTCTGCTACCTGCCCGGCTCCCTCGCCGCGGGCGTGGGCACGTCAGACGAGTGACTGCTACCTGCCAGGCTTCCTGCTGTCGTGTAGTCGGTGACTATGGCCACAGCAGTGACGCTGTGATGCTGTGATCCCCTGGCGTGATGCCTCTGGGGTCCGTGTGACGGCGCCCGGAACTCATATCACAGCAGCGGGAGTACCTCCGCAGTATGTGTTACGACATGCTATGCGGACGTGATGGTGATATTGTCATGGCCAGGGGCGGATCCAGTCCGTCGATTTGGGAGGGGTCAAGTCACCTGGGACCAGGACCAAAGCGCCAATGTGACGCAAGTAAAAGCTAAACATGTATCACGTATTGTGCTTTGGCTTTCTCAGCATTGTGCAGTGCCTTCCATCGGTATAAATTTAGCTCTTGAGCGTATGGAGTAAATCAATGAAAAGCGCCTCATATCGCTTGGAGAAGAGCCATCGCAATGAAAAAGACATCCGGGATATTATTGATGATAGAAGTTTCATTCTTTACATTTAGCTCCCATACTTGTCACAAAGCATATATTGCGTAAGTTTGGCATACCGCAATAGCAACATATTGCCCTTTCTGTGGAAATCATGCAATCACATAGTATGAAAAACCAGAGAATGCCAGAATGCCTTGCCTCCTGTCGGGTGCTTTGGCATCCCCGTAGCTGTAAGCAGTTCGCAAATCATGTTTTGCATCGGCGTGCACTGCTCGGTAATTACGTTAAAATAACTGCATGTCCGCGGGGTGCAGCGTACCTCATGACGTCAATAGTAACGCCCGTCTGCACCACCAAAACAGATGGCAAGGCCGAAGACGTGCCGGCAGCTGATATTCCCGTGGCGAAACACGCCGCGAGTGGACAAAGGCCGATGCTATCTGCACCATTGACCGAGCCTCCAACTCACCGCCGTATTAGCAGTTGGCCGGATGCCGCGCGCCATCGCCGGCGCGGCGGAGTCGGCGGCGGGCGTGGGAGCGCGGCGTGTCTGGTCCATTTCCCAGCGGCCGCTCGCTCGGCACACCCTGTTGTCGCGCCTGGCCGGCCTGTTGCGAGGCGGTCTTTGTTGGCGCGCGGCGGCCGGAATCTGGTTACCGCCGGCGCGCCGCGACACGGACGGAGCGCGCGCCTTTGTGCCGGCCGGCGGCCGACACACATCCACTGCAGGGCGCCGGGCGGTGGTGGTGTCGGCTCCTCCGCCGGAGCCGGCCCCGTGTCGGACCCGCTGACGTCTGCTCTCCGCCGGAGCCGGCTCCGTGTCGGGCCCGCTGACGTCTGCTCCCTCCCCCGGAGCCGGCTCCGTGTCGGGCCCGCTGACGTCGGCTCTCCGCCGGAGCCGGCTCCGTGTCGGGCCCGCTGACGTCTGCTCTCCGCCGGAGCCGGCTCCGTGTCGGACCCGCTGACGTCTGCTCTCCGCCGGAGCCGGCTCCGTGTCGGACCCGCTGACGTCTGCTCTCCCCCGGAGCCGGCTCCGTGTCGGGCCCGCTGACGTCTGCTCACCTTCCCCGGAGCCGGCTCCGTGTCGGGGACCGCCGCTGACGGTGTCGGCTCCCCGCCGGAGCCGGCTCCGTATCCTGGCCGCCGCTGACGTCTGATCCCCGCTGACGGAGCCGGCTCCGTATTCGGCCCAGTGACGGTGTCTGCTCCGTATCCTGGACCGCCGCTGCGACGGCCGGCGCACGAGTGTGGCCTCTGCTCCGTCCTACAATAGCCCAATTACGCATGACCCCCCGCACACTTATGAAGGACGTGGGAAGCTCTGGAGTGTTGCGTGGAGGGACGTTTATGTTGGCTGTGCTCACGCAACGCGCACGGGTTCATGGCTATGATTCCCAAATATTGGGTGGTGTGCATGGAACACTTATCCTTACTCGTTCCTAAGGGCCATTTATTGGCTTGGGGATTTAAAATGTTGCTTTCAGAACCGACAACTTACTTAGAACTTCTTAATCGCAAAATCGGTGAATTAAAGTAGCATTGCCACTGCTTCCATTTACCGATCCAGCAGTCCTAGAGTCGTTTCTTTATTAAACAGCACCTCCCTCCCTCCCTCCCTCCATCCCGCTCTCTCTCCTCTCTCTGTCTCTCCCTCTCTCTCTCTCTCTCTCTTTCTATCCCTCTCCTCCCTCTCTCTCTCTCTCTCTCTCTCTCTCTCTCTCTCTCTCTCTCTCTCTCTCTCTCTTTCACGAACCAGCAACGATACCACTGAACCACTGCTCGAGCTACGACATCGTTGACAGCTTCAGAGCTCATACCGTTGGCCCTCGCTGACCCTCATTCTTATAGTCCATGTGTTTGTTCCGTCCCTCCTATCCTATGTAAACAGACACCAAGCCGCGACTTATCTCAGATAACAAGTGATGAGGAAATGCAGAGGGAGGAACAGAATTGCTCCACTGGTCTATGCTCACCACCATTGGCATCAGTCGCAGATTAGACCAACCAGTGTAAACAGTGCCATTATGATCATTGAGATTGTAAGCTGGAAACAAGAAAACGGATTGAACGTTTCGTTTTCGGACAACCAAACAGCCTACCGAAAAGCAAAGCTGCCGACGAACCGACACGTCGTGAACTATCTACGGTTTTTGGAGGGTAAAAGTACGGGGGATATTTCTGTGAGGAAAAGTGTGAAGCACTAGACTATGAACTTTTCATCAAACCTGCTGCCACAGAGATAAAACATTTGTGAGACAAAGAAGAAATACCAAACATCACCCTGAGGAGCGTCGAACCAAGGATGAAAATCTGCCACGTGAGATGCAAAATGTTGGATGAACTACCAGCTGGTGCTAAAGATCCGCAGCGCCCCGAATCCAAGAAAGGATGTTCTGCTCAGCTTCTCGATTTTGCAAGATGGGGGTGCAAGGTTTTGAACGAGTGTCAGATTTCAATGAGTCTCAAAGTACTGTCTCGGTCAATCCCTTTCCTGGAAGACCAGCGTGACAATTGACAAATGGTGATCGGCACCGACCTGAACACACCCGGGCGGTGATCCAAACGTCAACAGAGACAAGGGCGAGAGGCTGAGGGCGTCCAGTCAGGCACCGGATACAGCGAGCGCCTTGGCAAAGTCAGTGGAAGCCGACGCCGGCACGTCACCCAACCAGTCACCCACGACTCCGACGTCAAGGCGGTCGGTGTTCAGCCTTCACAGTGACCCGACCTGTCTCTCTAGGCGAACACAAACGACCTGGCAAACGAATGCAAACGGCGCCGGCAACCGACGTTTTTGAACATCCAATCTGGCCACTGTCGCCATACGTAGTGGCTTCCATCTGGATTTTGGACGCGTCATGGCAGCGAACAAACGCTTCGTTGCGGATCTGAAAAATAGTTGAGCGAAGTATGAAGCCCATACCAACGTACCAAGAACCAGGAGCGTCGCCACGTTCAATTCCAAAGGCAGGTGCACCCAGGAGGTCACCCTCGGCGCACTCCCAGGGTCCCACTTCAAGGTGGAAACCTTCAGGCTCTTTTAACCACCATAATCCATAAATGTAAAACCTGAAGACAGTGCTAATTTGTGCGCTATTAACGTCTATGAGTCATGCACATTGCGGTGTGCTAAGTTTTATGCCCGTGAATTTTTATACTTCGTGCAGCGTCTGACTCGAATCATAAAATATCCGGTGCACTTCAACAAGGTCAGCATAATCCCTGATCCAGGGGTGTAGCCAGGGGTTTCCAAGGGGACCAATCCAGAAATAATATGAATCAGACATCGCTTTGGATGCGTGAAGTGCGCCGACAATTTCTGTTTTCGCGTCGTTAAAATGCTCAAAATTCGTGTCTGATCAAGTGCATTTTTGGTTGATGGAATGGGACATCCAGTCCTTAGCTACGCCGCTCTGATCTGACGCGCGAAGCTCTCCACCAATTCAGACAAAGTCTTTGCCAACGAAGATAGTTTTCGGTCGCAACACAAGGTTATTTGTGTTTTATCTCTCCTTGTTTTCAAGCTGGTGAACATGTGCTGTCTTAGCATCAGATCAAGAGCTCAGCCATCTTCACCTCAGGCTGCGAGTGACATTGACCTGCGCACTGACCTGCGTATCCGTGCTGATCATCAGAAGCGATCATCTCAGCTTCCCAAAAAATAGCGGATCACCTCGCCCAGAAGGTTCCTTTCGCCAGAGCGGACTTGGTGGCTTTCGTTGTGCCCCAGCACGCGCCTATGTGGTTAGTCATCAGGCTCCACAAGCGTCTGCACCGGCGGTGCCGACATCTGCCGCAGCCTGAGGAAGCTGCGTCAGCTGCCGAGCCATCCGCAGGATGCGGTGATTCAGAGCAACGCCTGCTGGTGCCATCCGGGAGGCTGTTCTCCTGGCAGCTGCTGCTGACATGCTTGGGCGCTGCCTCTGCTCTCTGCTCTGCTCTCGCTCCGGGGGCTGCTGCTGCTGCTGCTGCTGCTGCTGCTGCGGCTGCTGGCAACGGCAATGGATGCTGACAGCGACCCCGCAGTTCGTGAGCGAGCCGGCTGAGAATGCTGAGAAGCTGAGAGGCTGAGAATGCAGAGAAGCCGGCAGGGACGTGAAGAAGGCGAGGTCCATCAGCTCCAGCGGCCGCTGAACACCTTCCGGGCGGCCCATGCCTACACAGAGATGACAGGACTGCGGGTGACGGGAGATGACGAAGGCTCAGCTGTCCAGAAACCTGCCGGAGGACGAGGTCAGGCGCCTGGTGTCGACTCGTCGCTGCAGGTATCAGGCATCGCTACAGGTATCAGGTATTGCTGCAGGTATCAGGCATCACTGCAGCTATCAGATATCGCTGCCACATCCCGTCCGCACTCAGGCTGCGGAGCGTTCGGTGGGCTGGCGGTGGAGACCTCTGCTGTAGTTGGGAAAGTGAGCAGGCACGGTTTCACCTGCTCTCGGCTGAAGCACTGTGGAGCCGTTGGAGAGACAGCGACAGGGCACGACGCTCGGATGCCGCGTTGATGGTATGTGCTGGTGACGTGTTTGCAGGGTTTATTGTGTGCTGTTTCAGTGTATCTTCGTTGAATTAGTCAAAACAGATGAATCTTTTGTACCCACTGTCTTGAAGATGTCACGTATTCCGAATTTGTTCAGAAATGTGCTTGTTCGTTGGTACGCAAATGCACCAAGCCATATTGTAATGTATCACATACAAGCTGCGAGTTAACATGTCTCGTGAAATTATGGAGCTGAAACTTTTTCGTCGTTTTAACCGGGCAACGAGCATTATAACTCAATAAAAAACGCACATCGTGCATCTACGGAACAGAAGTTCAAAAACCGCCATTAAAATCGCTGGTGCCGCAGGAAACACAACTTTGATGACCGCGAAATAGCTCTAGTTTACTCCAAACGAAAACAAAATAAGTTGCGCCTTGATGTGTCCCCGGCAAGTGTTAGCATAGCCATTGGAATCTATTTTACGACACATGCTTTGGACAATAGAAGAAATAAAGTGATTAATAACTTGAAGTGTTATTTAATAATTATGAACGCACTAAATCAAAACCTAGCAATGACGGTTACATTAAAGTATAGTATTAAACAGGAATATATTATGTAACAATTAATATGCTGGTATATTCGGTACCAGAACATTGTCAAGCTTACATAGTAATTTAATATTTGAGCTCAACAAAGATCTGGGATCGTATATACGCGTTTATTAAGTTCCTTTAAATAATGTTTCCCTTCAATATTCGATGAATTCAGTGAATGCCCTTTGATTTAGCCTAAATGGCTCTGCTCGTGTTATCTTTAGCAATTAACTAATTAAGTACTTATATAATTTCACGTGCGTAGCGCACGTCGCATCATATTGCACACGTCACATTGTATTGCACACATCACATTGTATTACACACGTCACACTGTATTGCACACGTCGCACTGTATTGCACACGTCACATTGTATTGCACACGTCACATTGTATTGCACACGTCACACTGTATTGCACACGTCGCACTATATTGCACACGTCACATCGTTTTGCACACGTCCGGTATCGCGACCATCCAGCAGAACAAATGTGAAGAGCGGTTTCATACCCGGAGTGAACTAGGACTGCATTCCGGACCAGTAGCAGGGTTGCCTTGACAGAACTTTGACGCTGGGTGGGGGCTATTGGCGACTGTGGGATTACCATCCGATGAAACCAGACTCCATTCCTCACCACCAGACAGTGTTGAGGGTAAGACTAGGTGCGGAATGGTAGCTGACCGGGGTGCCACGGCAACGACTGAGGGCAGGGGGAGTGAACGATGGTGCGATCCTCCAGCTAACATGCTGGAGGAAGCCATGACCAGCAGGGAGGACCAGAAGGATCAGCAGGGCGAACCAGGATGACCAGCAGGCGGGCCAGGAGGACCAGCAGGCGGATCAGTGTAACCAGCAGGGCGGACCAGGAGGACCAGCACGACGCACCAAGACCAGCAGGACGGACCGGGAGGACAAGCATAGCGGACCAGGTCCAGGAGAACGGACCGGGACCAGTATGACCAACAGGGCGGACCAGGAAGACCATCAGGACGGACCAGGACCAGGATGACCAGCAGGACGGACCAGGATGACCAGCAGGGCGGACCAGGATCAGGAAGACCAGGATAACGGACCAGGACCAGGAGGACGGACCATGACCAGGAGGACCACGATAACGGACCAAGACCAGGATAACGGACCAGGACCAGGAGGACCAGCAGGTCCAGCAGGGTGGACCCGGACCAGGAGGACCAGCAGAGCGGACCAGGCGCACCAGCAGGACGGACACCGAGACCCGGCCGCCCAGTCGTCAGCGGCCGGCCGCCGTGACGGAGCCGAGACAGCCGCGTCTGCACGTGACACTCGGCACTCCCCCGCAGCGAAGCGCGCGCCAAAGTCAACAAACGGCGCGACTGGCCGACCCACCGCCGGCCCGCTCCGGCCAGCCGGATGAATGGCATACTTTCCGGCGCGATATCGCGGCGGTGGCTGCGGCGCCCGCCGCCCCGCCGCACGCAGACGCGCTGCAACGATGCACAAGGCCGCCAGACGGTGGCGCCCCCTCCCCCGCCCCTCCCCAGCGTGACGCGTCGCCATGGGGGTCGCAGACGGCCGCCGAGGCGACGGAGGAGGCGGCAGGCGCGCACTGGAGCGCTGCAGGGCCGCGCGGGCGGGACCCGGGTCTGCGCCGGCGGCGGCTGGCGACTGCAGCACAGACACCCCCCCGCACCCCCACCCCACCCCCACCCGACGCCGTGACACGGACCAGGCGGAGACCGCCGGTCCCGCTGACCCGGGGCCAGAGCCGAGCTGCGCGCCGACGTGTTTGGAGTCGGCGCCGCGACGGCGTCTGGTGGCGCCGGACGCGAGCCCGGCGGCCGCCCGCGCCGTGACTGGCGCCGCCACGGGCCTGTGACGGGGGCCGGGGGGGGGGGGGCAGACGCGGGGGGAGCGAACACGGCGCCGGCGTCCGGTCCGTGACTGGCCGCACTGCGGATACGGCGTCGGCACGGCCGGCGGCCGCAACGACCCCCCGGTCTGGTGAGACGTTCCCACTGGTCGTCGGATAGCGGCCTGGTGAGACGTTCCCACTGGTCGTCGGATGGCGGCCTGGTGAGACGTTCCCACTGGTCGTCGGATGGCGGCCTGGTGAGACGTTCCCACTGGTCGTCGGATGGCGGCCTGGTGAGACGTTCCCACTGGTCGTCGGATGGCGGCCTGGTGAGACGTTCCCACTGGTCCTCGGCGGGCGGCCTGGTGAGACGTTCCCACTGGTCGTCGGATAGCGGCCTGGTGAGACGTTCCCACTGGTCGTCGCCTGGTGAGATGTTCCCACTGGTCGTCGCCTGGTGAGACGTTCCCACTGGTCGTCGGTGGCGGCCTGGTGAGACGTTCCCACTGGTCGTCGGCGGTCGTCTGGTCACGCCGCCGTCGTCCCGTACACGCCCGAGGAGCCACCACCCACCGACCCCCCTCCCGTACACGCCCGGGGGCCACCCACCGGCCACCCTCCCGTACACGCCCGGGGGCCACCGCCCACCGACCCCCGTCCAGTCCGCAGCACGGCGCGCGCCGGTTGTACGGGCGCCGGCCGCCCGTGTTCCCGCCGTGCAACGTCAAGTCGAGGAAAGCCGACGGCCCAACAGATTGGGCGGCGACGTTTCTTTTAATTGCATGGACGCGTTGGCGTGGTAAGTCTATTCAGGCTAGCGGGAAAATTGGACGTTTGGGATTTTTCCACCAGGTTTTCTTTCCCCGATTTCTACGAATTTCTGCCACAAAACCGAACTGTTCATGGATTCAAGTCACAGTATTCGAGGGTTGGTGGACTTACCCTCTGTCACTCCCCTCGCTGGGGCGACGATATGACTGGATGGCACGCATGCATGGCTACTGTTTTTCCTTTCGATTTCCTGTTAGCATTTCCGCAATATGCCAGGAGGGGCATGAAATCCATATGTGTATCATAATTGTGCGGCCGGTCAAGTTTTCCCGCGTGACTAGGCTTCTTTATAATGCCCCAACTTCGCGTTGTCGTAGCCATCGCCAGGGAATTACGTAAGTCAGTTCACGTCTTACTGGTTGCGCAAGACATAACTCTCGCTGTGACTACAATATGACCTCTGGTGACCTCAATAGCGGCCAAAATACAACGCATGATTTTATTCTGGCTCTCCAGAACGAAAGCTTTCTGACGGTGTTCTGCATCTTATCCCAGTTTACGTAGATATAAAGATAATGGGGAGGGTGCCTTCAAGAACGCCCCCCCCCCCACCCACTGACCCGGCGAAGTGGTATTTTGCGGCCATTCCGACGGGGGCTAATAGCAATTTCGACATTGTGGCTGACATGTTGGCATAAATAGGCTCAACATTGGCTCTTAAATGATGCCATTGTCAGCATACAGTTTCTAAGAAGTAGTTACATTCTTCCCACGATAGCTATCTATATTTCTGAGGTCGTATAAAGTTGAACGCTTATTATGATCTTCAATAGTGATCTAGTTTAGTGGAGGACCTATGTCACGTTCAGCCTTGTGTGGACAACTATCGTGTGTCTTTTTGGCGACAAAAAAGTGGTCCTCTGACCTCAAACAGGTGCAATGACTCCATAGACTGCCAGATATAATACCAACGATAGGTAAATCCACCGCAGTGAGCATTACATAAAAAAATAACTTAAAATTGTATTACATTTTTATTCCAGTACGTTATTCAAAAGGCAATTAGCAATTTAAAGTGTGTGGGTACGTGATCACCTTCCAGAGACAATTCAGGCTGGATCTTCGCCTGACTTGGGGAAATAAAACACCGATTTAAAAAAGCACATGAGATTGAACAGTTGTAATGTTTGCCGGGTCTGTTTCAGACAATATGTATCTCACAAAATGTTCCTGGATTTCGAAAAATGAATTTTTGTGCAATTTCAAGCTCAAGCCGGCCTCTTGGGGAGGGGTGGGCGTGGCCTCGTTGGGCCCCGAATGATCCCCTGTGGAAATTACCCTCCCAATGTTGACTTTGGCACACATTGGCGTTATGAGCTCTCCCGGCCCCATTGGTTATGGACAAGTAAATCAGCACTGCAATCACATGGACAAGCGGACAAGTAAATCAGCACTGTAATCACATGGACAAGTGGACAAGTAAATCAGCACTGCAATCACATGGACAAGCGGACAAGTAAATCAGCACTGTAATCACATGGACAAGCGGACAACTAGATCAACACTGTAATCACGCTGCAACAGTACGTGTGCAGCTGCAAGAGGTGCTGTGTCGCCATGTCCGTCATCTGATGATGACTAGCGACACATCCAATTCAACGACGTGCCCGACTGCCCGACAAACACACAGCGAACTCGGCACAGACCGTGTCGTCTTGCCGCGTGTCGGTACACGCCGTCATAAAAACTGGCAGCCGTTTACCACTAGGCGCGCCTATTAAAACAATTTCTCCGCACTGAAAGCGCATGCGATGCCGACTTGACACAGTGCACGTGGCGCCCACACTCTGCATGGCCGACGTGCCCGCAGGCGGTGTATATAACGGTCCGGCTGCCCAGCAATGCCGTCGGAGGCCGTGGTGCTGCCCACACCGGTGCCGGCGATACAGATCGGCTCACGAAATAGATTGAAAGGCCGCGCGCTACGGTACGGGCGCTCGTACGAGGCGAATCCGGCAGACGTAGGCCCGCCGGAGGTCAGCTGGCGCTGTTGGTCTCCCGGCGATAAAATGGCGATGAGAGGCGTTGAACCCGCTATAGGTATGCATGACGGAGGTCTTCTACACGCAATGCTGTTATATACTGGAACGTGCATACATTGAGTGTTCATTGAGCGTCTGTCTACGTTACGTGTCTGTTTGATAGGCTCTATTCGTTGACGCGTCAGCCAAGAGATTTAGCACAGCCTGGCCAACCCTTCTGGGATGCTCGAGTGCACCCCTTGAAGCTTTCTCCTAAAGCCAACCCTCCGAATAGAAAGACTACTCCCCAGGGACATACGAGTGCACCATTCTTGAAATTTGTCAATCAGTGGTGCTCCTCCGGGGAAATAGCATCCATACAGGCGTGTAACATCAATCAAAATGATTCAATCCGCCCCTACTTCGATGACAAAAATGCGTCATGTGGTCTCTAGGGAGATAATTACAGAGGCAGGATTTATCATCCAGAAAATTATCCACCCAATACAATGTTCCATTCTTCTCTAGATGTTCGACTAACCTTCAAAGGGGGAAATATATTATTCATTAGTAAAGGGAAAACGTCACGCCCATCAACTTTCCTTGACGGTTAAGCATACAGCGTGCTGTATGCAGACTCGAATGCTTCAGTTGCCCTTCGTATGCAGCTTGAGCAAAAGTCGACTATTTTGTAAACTAGTCATGTCCAGTGATCATAACGCATGTAGTGAGATGCTCCAATTTAACAAGGTAAACATTTTTACCTATTTTAGAAGGTAAACAAGACCTTTGACACGAGGGCGCGTTCCAAGTCTGTTCAGGTCACAAGCCTGCCCCGCCCAATCTCGTGTCGTCGCGACTCCCGTACGGGTGTGACACCTATCGGAGATATTTCCTCCGTTCCCGCTCCTCGATATAAACTCTGCTGGCCACTTCTGCGCTTCAGCATTCGTCCGGCGCCCGTGGTCGCGGCTGTCCTTCAAGTAATCGTGCTATAGAGGCGGGCTGGCTATAGAGGCGGGCTGATGCATAGTGGTAGCAATGACGGGATTCATAGTGGTGGCAGCGGCGCGATACATGGTGGCAGCAGAGGTGGGATGCGTAGTGATAGTATTTACGGGATAATATTGGTGGCAGGGTGAGATGCACAATGGTGGCAGAGGTGGGTTACGTATTGGTGGCAGAGGTGGGATGCACGGTGGTGGCAGAGGTGGGACGTATAGTGGTAGTAGCGGCAGGATGCGCGGTGGTGGCAGAGGTGGGTTGCATATTGGTGGCAGAGGTGGGATGCACGTTGGTGGCAGAGGTGGGACGTATAGTGGTAGTAGCGGCAGGATGCGCGGTGGTGGCAGAGGTGGGATGCATGTTGGTGGCAGAGGTGGGATGCACGTTGGTGGCAGAGGTGGGACGTATAGTGGTAGCAGCGGCAGGATGCACGGTGGTGGCAGAGGTTGGATGCATAATGATATCAGTGACGGGATGAATATTGGTGGCAGCGGCGGGATACACGGTGGTGGCAGCGGCGGGATACACACCAGTGGCAGTTACAGCACGCCAGGCGTTGCTTGAAATGCTGAGCCGGTGCCCACTGTGCCTACTCGACACCATCAGCACATGCTAAGTAGACCGACCGATAAATGACTTCGCCATTCCAAATGATGGCCTATCGCTGGAACTTTCAGTTCATGGATTGCTTCAGACGTGGGCGGAATAAATTGATGAAGAAATTCAGTGCCCCTCGACGCCCTCATTTTTACAAGGGAACTGGTGAGGAATGTTAGGTGGTGAGCTAGCTGCCCACGTATTATCCGCGATGAAATGAAACAACTCCCTGCTGATAGTATGTGATACATTTGACGCACAGCACACTGCGTAAAAATTAGAAAAATGGGGTTCGGCGCCGATTTTCAATGATTTAGACCTATAGCAAAGCAACAGGATGAACGAGTATGTTCTGCCCATTACTTACCGCGCGTTCTAACTTCCTCTTGGCCGATTTGGGCGCTAACGTGAGGTGTATCCTTGTATCCGATTACCCACAGCGTGTGTGCGTGGAACTTGTCCGAGCGCTTTTGTTTATTTTGTCAACATGGCCAATGGCACTGTCACAACGGACGATAGTGGTACCGGCAGCTAAGCTCGTGTAACAGCTCCGTCGCGACCGTGGTCCGTACCTAGCACACAGTAAGTCAGGTCACTAAAGAGCACACACATGTGTTCAATCTTCTGCCAGCTGTGTGCTTGATCGAGCACTCATATCGATGTATATAAGGGGCCACGCATACCGTGTGCGATTTGCTCTCTGGCGGCTCCGATATGCGCATGCGAAATGAGGCGGAACTGTGGTAAACAGTCTGCGGTCGGTGATTGTGCACGCGCGCTGGTGCACAAAATCGGATCGAGGTTAGTCGCGCCGTCCTACATGTGGCAGGCGCCCTCCGGCGTCCAACATCAACACACTGAAAGACCGTCCGCCGAGTATATTGCAAGACACGGCCGTGCCATGTACAACAACGACGTGAAACCGCTCTCGGAAGTGGCGACCGCGTCGCCGTCCTGGAAGCCATCCGTCTCGGCGTCGACACCTCCGTGTGCAGTATGCACCGCTGCACACGGTCTCCCGCCACCGCCGCGGGGCAAACGCCGGCCGCCTGACTGCCCTGATTAAAGTGAATGCATTAAACGAAATGACCGGCGCTGAGGCCGCCCCGCCGGCTGGCGGCCCGCGCCGGTGGCTGCAGCGCTACTCGTTAGCATTCGATACCGTGAAGCGCCGTGTGCCGGCAGCTGCAGCCGGCAGCTGCAGCCGTCGCCCCCGCCCCCCGCCGACAGGGTATCCCCGGCCGGGGGCCGCCAGCCCCTGGCGCCGTTCTGGGAAGGCGCGACGATGCCGCCGCCGAGGGGTCCGGCAAGGCCGGCCGCGCTGCCGGCCAACTGCGCTCCAGAAATTCGGCCGGGATGGGTGCAGGCTGGAGGTTACTCAAGGCTGTCTGCGGTCCGCGCCGCTCTGGAGGCGCGCGCTGCAGCGACGCCGGCGGCGCAGCGTCGGCGTGCTTGTGCCTGTCGACCTGTCCCGGCGGCCTGTGAGACCTGGTCACGTCGGTCCGCCTGTCGACCTGTGCCTGTCGACCTGTGCCGGCACCCTACAGGAGCTGACCATGTCCTGACCTGACCTGCTGGTGGGGCAGCGTCGGCGTGTTTGTGCCTGTCGACCTGTGCCGGTGGTCTACAGGATCTGACCGTGTCCTGACCTGACCTGCTCTCCGCCGACCAGCCAGGACGCACCAACGCGGCGGCCATGACGTGCGACCGGCCGGACGGTGACTTCAGTGAGACGGTGACCCCATCGGCACTCTGTCTGCGGCCGACTGCGCTGCGCTCGGCTGTCCGTGGCGGCGGCCGCGTCACACTAGGTCCGACAGGTCAGGGCAGGTCAGGGCAGGTCAGGGCAGGTCCGGGCAGGTCTAGCCGACCGGGCAGGTCCGACAGGCAGGACAGGTCCGAGCAGGTCCGAGAGCCCGGGCAGGTCCGGACAGGTCCGGACAGGTCTGAGAGGTCGGGCAGGTCGGACAAGTCTGACAGACCGCTGTCGTCGGCTTCGACGGCGATCACTGTTCCATGTCGGGCTGAATCACAGCGGAGAGCCAAAGTCGGCCGTCGAGTAGTTCCTCGTACGAGCTGAGCGGCGTTTGTGACGGCGTCTCCTCGTCAGCGCCGAGTGCTCTGCCAAAGAGTGCTCTGGTGAGTCCCGATGCGCGGTAGCACGCCGTGTGTTTCCGCCGGGTGTCGTCCCTGAGTGTTTCTACTGAGTGTTGCCACTGATTGTTGCCACTGAGTGTTGCCACTGAGTGTTGCCGCCGAGTGTTCCCGAGAGAGAGAGAGAGAGAGAGAGAGAGAGAGAGAGAGAGAGAGAGAGAGAGAGAGAGAGGGAGAGAGAGAGAGGGAGAGAAAGAGCGAGAGAAAGAGAGCGAGGGAGAGAGAAAGAGAGAGAGAGAGAGAGAGAGAGAGAGCGAGCAAGAAAAATACGACACTTTACATGTCGTAACCTTGAGGCATTGGTGCAGCAGGAGGTCACTGAGACCGTCAGGCCAGACTAGCCCGGCGTCTTCTTATCACAGATATCCGCTGACGTCAATCGGCGTTATTAGCATGAATGGACTCCTTTGACGTCCTACCGCCATGGTCCGCATTTATTCAAATATGCAGTCGAGTTGAGAGGCGATCGGGAAATAGATAGGCGACACATTAGCTCCGCGTTCCAAGAAAACGTTTCCATTTTGCATCAGCATTGCAACACTGGCAAGTTTTCTAGTTACCTGTTGCTGTATAAATCCTGCCTAAGCAGCTAGCAGCTGGCTGCACACCCTGAGGAATGTGAGTGGTCATTATCAGTATTTTGTTCTCACGGTGAACTGTCCATAGCTGGCATTTGTTTGTCACGAACCTGCTTTTGCTCGACCGGCTTCCTGAATACCGGACACGGAAACTGGCCGGCCGGTTCGCTTTACCCCAGTGCATTCCAAACAGAACGAATATGGCGAATGGCAGGCTTATTTCAGTTTCATTTCACGTGGCATTTAATATGCCCGTGTCCACCGGTGCTGACATTTTAAGATTATTAGGGGGAGGGCATGAGGGCAATCGGCGGGCAAAAGTGGATTGGGGCGACTCACTCCATAGCGTCCCATGTTAAAAGTTTAAACTACTTTGGAGAAAAGCAAACATTGAGAAGGCGCACTCCCCATTAAGGGTATGCAAAAAAACGTTCCCGCCCTTGTCCAAAAACCGCCTTGTATTATGTGGTCAAGCATCATTCACTGGATGCTGCTGACGATTCTTGCAGCCAGGGAGACAGGGATGGTCAGCATTCAAGTCATGTGGTGACAAGGCAATGATAACACTACACACGATGACCAATAATGGCTGGACGGTAATGAGAAGAGAGGCAATGGGTAATGGTAGTGGGTAATGACAACTGGAAGCCGGTGTACGCCAGGTGGCCCGACACAACGCCTGCGGCGGCGTAGCAAAACGCCAGCCGTGTACCACGGGTGTACCTTTGGCCAGGCAGTCAGATTTATTTATCACAGGGTAAACGCGAGTGCCATCTAGACGTATGTGTGTGGATGCGTGGATGGGGGGCATAGGGAGCACATTGCGCATTGCAGATGGGAGGCGGAGGAAGCACATTGTCATAGATACCACCAGAATAAGCCTCACTTCAGAACCAGTTCGTCGCATATGAAGCATACTTAAGCACAGCACCAATGATGGTGGCACGAGCTGTTCAAGTTCAGTCTCGCCCATGCAGATGTCAAATCACGAATAGGCGCTCAGTGAGTACGCTGAAGAGGCCGCACGATGAGCTCGCAGATGTAGAATTCGGCCACTCGTCAACTCGAGACAGTGGCTCGGTAACTGCGAGCACTTGGCTGCTTCCTCGGAACGTTTGACGCCCTCGGAAATCTCCAGCCCAGAATATGTGCCGCGAAGTCGTCGGACCGTCATAGTTTGTTGCAGGTGTGAGCTTGAGCAGTCGCGCGAACCGGTGGCTCTAAGCACTGTCCACAGCCACTAAGTCCCCCAGCTGACGTGCGCCGTCGTGGGCGATGGCGGCTGACTTTGACCGCCGACCCCGGACTCGCGGAGAGATTCCGCGCTGGCCGGGCCGGCGGCTGTGCCGGCCGCAGAGCGAAGTCGATCGCCGCGCGCCTGCAAAATCCGGTCGTCACGCGCTGTGACGTCACGTGCCGTGACGTCAGGCCGGATCGGCCGGCGTCGGCGCCGTGCCAACATTCCTCCGCGGCCGCGTTAATTCGCGTGTCGTTCGGCTGCCAAGCGGAAGCCAGCCGCTGGCAACAGTGCTACAGTGCTACAGTGCTACAGTGCTACAGGCGACTGCAGCGGAGCTGGTGTGTGCCAGCTCGTCTAGACGGATGCCCCGGGCGCCTGACCGTCGATTAATCGCAGATAGGCGTTGTGACGATTGGATCGTATGAGCGTGAAGCACGTCGAAAGTAGCCCAGGGAGACCTGCAACGCTGTGCAACCTGCAACGTCGGCTCAACCATTCGATGATGGCGGCGACGTCGGGCTCGGCGACGGGCCGGCGCACCCTCACTCTCCGCGGTGTTCTCCCTGACAAGCTGCAGCTGTTGAAGAGCAAGCCTCAGCTGTTGAAGAGCAAGCCGCAGCCCGCCATCCCGGTGTGGCCTCCTGCAGGCTGTCACTGCTGCAGGCTACCACTGCTGCAGGGTGCAGAATGCCACTACTGCAGGCTGCCACTGCTGCAGGCTGCCACTGCTGCAGGCTGCCACTGCTGCATGATGCGGACTGCCACTGCTGCAGGCGGTGCAGCAGCGGTGGGACTTGCCACTGCTGTAGGATGCAGGCCGCCACTGCTGCAGGCGGTGCAGCAGCGGTGGGACTTGCCACTGCTGTAGGATGCAGGCCGCCACTGCTGCAGGCTACCACTACTGCAGGCTGGCACTGCTGCAGGATGCAGACTGCCACTGCTGCATGCTACCACTGTTTCAGGCGGTGCGGCGGCGGCGGGACTCCCCAACGACAGAAGTGCTCCTTGCATTGGGAAGTCCCGTCGCCGCCGCCGGCCGTGGCCGCGCCCAGATGATACTGCCCGCTCAGCGTCACCTGGGCGCAGCTACGGCCGCACGACCGGCCAGCTCTGGCGAAGACAGGCTCGGCCGCGCCGGCCGCACCGCGAGGAATGCGGCGGCGGCGGCGGTCGAGCGGTGCGGCGGCGGTCGTGCCGGCACTGCCGGAATCCCGGCCGTCGCTCGCCGCCTATCCAGACGTGTGTCCGACCCAGACGTGCTTGCGGTGGCGGTAAAGGGCGGCGGCGTGGAAAACGGCAGCCGCGGCTAGACCGTCGGCGGGCCGCGCCGCGCCGCATTCGCCGCCGCGCCGCAGTCGCCGCCGCCGGCGACGACGCACCGCAGACGTTCCGCCGCGCCGGTTCTCGCCGGTGCGCCGCTGTCGCCGGCCGCCGGCCGCCGACGGCGGTGGGAAGCGGTCGCCGGTCGCGCGGCCGTCCGTCGGCGGTCGCCGATCGGCGCCGCCGTCATGGCGGCCGGCCGCCACGTCACTGGTCGTGACGCTGGGACTGACAGCCACGGCGCGTGACTGTCGGTCGTCTCTGGCCGCAATCGTCGGGCAGGCGGCTGCTTACGCTAGACGTTAGCCACGCGGATCGGGCGCCTCCAAGTTGTCGAACTTTGGGGCAGAACCCCGATGTCGGTAGGATGTCGGCTCACTGTCGCCTGCAGAAACTCCTTCCGAATTCGTTAGGAGTCGAACTTTTACACTCTTTGAATTGGGGTAGATCCCGGTATAATGCTCGTTATTACATAATATGTTCTCGACAAAACATGCATTCTTTGATGACTGTTGGCTATCTCCTGTTGGCTAACTGTTATCTGTCTCCTGTCGGCTAACTGTTGGCCTCTCCCTAAAACGCCGGCTTTTTCGAAAAAGGGTCATGTCCTTGAAGTAATGGTCGGGGGCAATTTCGAGCAGCAGGTGGGCCATCCGCCACTCGTCATTCGGGCTGCCAACAACGAGCTATCACTGTCTCCATTTGTTCTTGTTCTACCTTCTGTCAAGCCTCACACACGCCGAATTCTCTCTCCGCCGTTGTGCAATCACGGCGTCCCTGTCCTTGCTCTCAGAACCACAGCCGGTCCTGTTGCACAACATTCCGAGCCACCGAGGAACAGGTTACCAACGCTTCTGACGTCATTCCGGTGCACCTCTCAGATCGCTGCAGTGACTTGGGTTGGGGGAGGGGGGCAAGATCGCTACATCGATCACCCTGAATAACTGTGACAAGAATTCGTCTGGATATTTCGGGCATTCGGTTCAATACCCTTCAGATACATGCTCTTCAGCACACGGGTTCCGCCAGTGACACGACCACCACCGACGGAAATACTGATGAATCCAGAGAGGGTGGATCGTCGGGTCCGTACCCAGAAAGTGACTGATGTTTGAGTAAAATTTGCATCGATTACTAAACTTCTCGACATCCGACGATATAACGTGCAAAATAAAACGGAAAGATGCGAACAGCCGTGCCCACCCAGACGCCGAGATTGTCCAACCGGACAAGTCGAACGGTTTACCATGAGCAAGTTGAAAACGAGTTTATCGATTGGCCAACCGTTGGAGGACGAGCGCCGAAGATGCTCAGCGCCGTTCCGTTCAGCTCACGGGCCACCGCCTCATCATGCCCCATTCGCGACTCGTCTACGATCCAAGCAGCGAGAGAAAGCGCACGCGACCAGCGTTACGGTATCTCGCGTGACTTTAGCACCGGCAATGTGTGCCTCGGCCTGGTGCAGCGGCCGGCCTTGCAGCCGCCAGCCGGCCGATAATTGCCGACTGGCATCCCGGGTAATACCGTAATGATGACGTCCATGGTAATGCCGTAATGATGACGTCCATGGTAATACCGTAATGATGACGTCCATGGTAATATCGTAATGATGACGTCCATGGTAATACCGTAATGATGACGTCCATGGTAATACCGTAATGATGACGTCCATGGTAATACCGTAATAATGACGTCCATGGAAGTACCGTAAAGATGACGTCCATGGTAATATCGTAATGATGACGTCCATGGTAATACCGCAATGATGACGTACCGGGTAATATCGTAATGATGACGTCCAGGATAATACCGCAATGATGACGTCCCGGGTAATATCGTAACGACGACGTCCCGGACAATACCCTAATGATGACATCGCTGGTAATATCGTAATGATGATATCACGGGAAATACCGTAATGATAACATCCCAGGTACTATCGTAATGACATCCCAGGTAATACCGTAATGGCAGCATCCGAAGTAATGCCGCAATGATGACATCCCGGGTAATATCATAATGATGCCATCTCAGGTAATACCGTAATGAAGCGATGCACATGCCTCGCAATGGCACGGTTCATATCGCCGCCCCGCTTCGAACAGCTTCCTTGCTGACTGCATTGGCCGTGCGCCCATCGTATGTGCTTGTCTTGTGGCACGCGACGGTGTGGCATTCGACGTGGGCATGCGTGAAGCGACACGGTTGAGTGATTCTGGTGGCACGTCGGGGTGGTACCACCGCATGTCTTTGTTTCTTTTCGGGGGAAAGGTGGGAAGGGTCCTAGATTGCACCCAGCTAAGGCCACTGTAAACTGGGGAAGCTGTGTTGTAATTTGCCGCACTTCATACCCGAAGGACACCCAGATGTCCCGGCAGAGTTCGTGCGAGATCGAGACCTCGCCAAACGGCCTGGGCCGGGTTCAATCACAAAGAGAACTTAGTCCGGTGCCGGCGAAACACTTGTGGGGAAAGTGGTGTTTCCAGCTGAAACACGTGTAACTGGGGAGATCAGCTACAACCGTTACCTTGAAGAGCTAGCGGTGGATCAGGTGAGTAACAACTGGAGCATCCGGTTGCTTGGCGCCGGTGTGATGCTGCAATGTTCAACGATCTCTCTCGACTCCACGGAGAAAATGACTACAACGCTCCTCGCTCAGCAACTGATTCCATTGGTTGCATCAGCGCCGGTCAGGTCAGGTCAGGTCAGGCCTGACCGGCCCAGACCCTCGTCGACAGCCTGTTCTCGTCTGGGAGGGGCGACTTCTCCAGTGTACGTGCTGCTCGCGCTCTCAGAGGGCTAGCTGCCGCCACCAACTGCAGCCGTGTCAACACTGCGAGCACCACCCGATCAGACCGCCCAGGCCGGCAATGGGGGGGGGGAGGACTGTCGTGCGTGTGTCGATCGGGTTGGCTTGTGAGAACGCGACGGCGCCCCCCCCCCCCCACGTCCGGTGAGATGCTGGCCGCCAGACGGCACTGAAAAAGTTGACCTCTCTCGATTGGCGGCTCTTGCCTGCCCGCGACCGCTTCGAATCCGGCGGCGACGAAGGCGTTCGCCGTCCGGTGGAGGCTCCGCGCTGGCGTGTGAACGTATCCGTCCAGGTCACAGGCGCAGGTCGGCACTGGGTCGCTGGCGCGAGGGTCCGCCGGCAGCGCGCGCCGCGAGGTGCGACGCGGGCGAGCCGCCGCGATAACGAATCGCGCTTTTTTGCCGCCGACGAGGTCGGTTGGCTCTCATTATGAATCCGCCTTTCACAATGAAAGGGTGGCCTGGGCGGTCACGGAAGAGAAGAGGGGACGGCGCGGGTGGCCGCCGATCGGACGGCGCGCCCAGACAGCTGAGGTCACCGGTTCAAAGCTCGGTCGTGCGAGAACGGAATGTCAGTCCGAGGAAGTGATGGACGGACGACAGTGGAGCTGGTTTTTGTGTCAGACTGGCTGACGGCTTTGCGACCTGGTTAATTAGCATACAAACACTAATACTCCACTGACGAAAGCGCTAGTTCGCAAGCTGACGATCACAAGCTCATGATCAAGCCTGATTATTGATCAGGCTTCTGTCTTTTTCAGCGTTTAAGAAGATAAGAATGCACGAATTAAGTTAAGCTAACGAAGTTAAGAATATAAATAGCTTCACCCTAGCACTGTTGCTAAGTGGAAGTGCAATCTCATATGCTCGAGGGTGACATCTACAGGTGACTGGTTTGTGGTACGGATGCTATCGGGCGAAGATGGCAATGTCCGTGATGCCGTAAAATCCGACAGTAGCACGAGTAGCACACCAGTTAGTGCATCAATGATGTCAACGACACTTCAACAACATCAGTTACAGAGGTGTAGCCAAGAGGCCCCCCATCTCCTTCTAGCACCCAAAAATACACCGTATTAAACCATACATTTTGAGATTTTCAACACGCGAAACTTTAGATTTTCGGCGCGCTTCACGAGCCGGGAACTTTATCTATTCCATCAGGTTTTTTTCTCGTCGGCCCCGTCAAGAAAACCCTGGATATGTCATTAATCGATTACATTAGATCTGCTTGGCGTGATTTTTCGTTGGTTCAGGGATGCCCTGTCGCAATACAGTGTTATTTCTTGGAAGATATTATTAATTTCCCAAGGTAGGGAGATGCTGAAAACACCTAATGCTAGAGTGCTTTCGTACATAGCGATGCGTGTGCATCAGACAGGAGCCCGCGTGTGTGTGTGTGTGTGTGTGTGTGTGTGTGTGTGTGTGTGTGTGTGTGTGTGTGTGTGTGTGTGTGTGTGTGTGTGTGTGTGTGTGTGTGTGTGTGTGTGTGTGTGTGTGTGCGTATGTGTGTGTGTGCGTGTTTGTGTGTGTGTTTCCTGGTATGAGCCAGCAGTCTGTCGGCCGATCCCGACGCTAGCAGGTCTTTTCTGGCACGCATAATCCTCATTCATTGCGTATCTGCTGTTAGCGTTTGTATATTTTGATATCAGCGAGTCGCAAGACCTCAAAGCCAGTCTCGATTGTGTGATAAACAATCGAAGAATGAACTACTTCCGCCAGCCGGCCATGTGGCGCGCGACGAAATCTCCTGTGCGTGGCGTCGTGGCCGGCGATATCCGGCCGGCTTGACCTGATTCGACCTGATTTGACCTGGTTCCGGCTGGGACCGCGCACGGGTCCGCAGCGGCGTGTGGTCGGGAGACTGGATCCGGGCCTGTACATCGGCCGAGATTCGTCCGCAGTTACCCGCCCACGAGCGCACCGCGCGCGTGCCACGTCCGAGCCAATAATGAATAGCCGCCATCGATCTTGAATAGTGGCCTGCTGGCAGGTGGTCGGAAATTTGCCATCGCACGCTTCATAAACGTATTTAATCTGCTCAGCTGGCTGGGAAGCTGCGCCAGACAGACGACGATCGAAGCGTGCCCCAGACAGCGCCCGCCGTCTGGGGTCAAATGGCCGCCGGCCACCAGCCGCCGCCCCTCCCCCACGCGCCGGAGACCAGACGGCGCCGCCACCTGTCGAAGTCGACCCCGCCGCCGGCCAGTTGACCCCCGGCAGTGCGCGTCTGGGAGGTCGGGCGCCGTCTCGCGCCGTCGAGGTCAAAGCCGGTCTGTTTGATGCGGCTGACGTGCGCCGCCGCTGGATAGTCGTGTGGAAAGACCTCTTGAGATGTTGCAGAAGCGTCGGCGACCTCGTCGAACTCGGCTGACCTTGGGGTAAACATTTGCACGCGGCAACACCGCACCGGCCGGCCGATGGCAACGGAGAGCCTTCTCTGGTTGCTGATTTGTGGGTCAACAGTCAAATACCGGGCGGCAACAGTGTCAATTTCCCATGCACGAGCGTTGCAAGCTTTCCACAATCTCGCGCTGATCGACCACGCTTCCAAGTGTTCGCAACAGTTGCTGCGATGCGATGCACAACAGCTCGTTGAAAACGCGTCGTTTGGTAATTGTCGACGTTCGCGTCCCACAATGACTCACATTACGCGCGCATCCTCGTCGGGTGCTGTTATCGCCTGCTGGCGCGTGCATGCAATTCGCGGCGTCTATGGAGACGACTCGCACGACGTCCGAGCCGACACGGTCGCGGTGAGTAAGTAGCCTGGGGACGCCGCAAATGTGTGTATAGCTGGATGTGCCCTATGTGTGCAAGCTGTGTGTGATGTCAGTGTCTTTGTTGTCCGTCCCGCGTATCCCACTGTTTACATGGTCCTTGCCGATTGACCGGACGTCACAGTGGCCGGCTCAACGTGAGCTACAGCAGATGCGGCACTTTTCCTCCGCTTTTTTAAGAGAAAAGGTGTGGCGGGGGCTCGTGGTGGTGGTGGTGGGGGGGCCTTGTCGTCGACCTGCGTCGGCTCTGACTGACCTACCGTCGGCTGCGTCGTCGGTTCCGACTGACCGACCGACCTTGACCGACCGGCCTGACCGACGTCGGCCTGTAGCGCCACCCTGCGACCTAGCTGTCGCATATTTTTGTTTCTCTCCTCGGACGAAGCCACGCGCCCCTGCCAGGGTGGCACGGTTGACTTCAAAGTTTCGCTAGGCCGGCTTGTGCGGCGTTCGCGCACACCAGTCGCTCCTGTCCTGTCCTGTCTTGTCCTGTCTTGTCCTGTCTTGTCCTGTCTTGTCCTGTCTTGTCCTGTCTTGTCCTGTCTTGTCCTGTCTTGTCCTGTCTTGTCCTGTCTTGTCCTGTCTTGTCCTGTCTTGTCCTGTCTTGTCCTGTCTTGTCCTGTCTTGTCCTGTCTTGTCCTGTCTTGTCCTGTCTTGTCCTGTCTTGTCCAGTCGCTCCTGTCCTGTCCTGTCGGCCGGCGCTCGGCGTCCGGCCGTGGCGGCGTGTCTGGCGCGGCGCGATCGTCGCGCCGCGATCGCCGCGCCGGTTTACACAGCCGGGCGTGTGTAGCGGCGGCGGCGGCCGTCTGGGTGGCAACGCCGCTCGTGCCCGACAGAAACCAGGCGGACCCCGTGGCAGCTCCGATCACGGCCCGGGACGCCGGCCGGCCGCCGTCGCCGCCGACCGACCGCCCGCCGCCCGACGGAGGGGCGGCTGGGACTTTTGGTGGCACTACTGACCCGATTTTGCGCACGGTTGGACGGTGGAAAATGAAATTAACGCCGAAAGCGACCCGACGCCGCGCGCGCCCTTTTTGCCGGTCGCGCTCCAGTACAATTATGACCCGGCGACAAAAACGTGTGGAAATGGCCGCCGGCGCCGCCGCCGCGACAAGTGTGGTGAATCGGATATGCGCGGGACTGGAAATACAGCTGGAGGGGGCGCGGTGTGTGTGTGGGGGGTATCCTCCATCTGGCTGCAGTGGTGTCTGCGGGACATCTGGTGCTGAGATACCGGCGGCTGCGTCCACCGACCTGCTGACTACTACGGCCTCAACTACACAGAGCAGTTCAAGCAGACCACCACACACCCACGCTACGAGTTTTCTTTTTCATTCCTGGAATGGCAAAACCGGCTGAAGCTAGCCAGTACGCTGTATTTTATCGTGTTCTGCTCTTGCTGCAAGTTGTCTGGCAGAGTGTGCATGACAGATTAGATAGCCTGTGATTTCGTGTGAAGATGATGGGCTGGTTATCTGACGTCTGTGCTGTGCGGTAAGCATGATAGCATCGAGTACGTGGGTCATTCATGGGTACTGTACTGTTGTCGGTCATGAATGGGTGCTGTGCTGTTGTCGGTAACTAATGGGTACTGTGCTGTTTTTGACCGTAAAGGTGAGACTTGAAGTGAAGTGAAGTGAAGTGAAATGCTATCTACTCCATGGAAAAAACGCAAGATACAAGTGCAATACGCCATTTTTGCCATAATTTTGCCATGCATCATTTATGGCCCGCGGTAGCTCAGCTGGTAGAGCGTCGGACTCTTGATCGCGAGATTGTGGGTTCGAATCTCACAATCTACGGCATTCACCGAGTCCACCCGTGACCAATCGGCGTGAGAGGTTGGCGACGCTATATAACTTAGCGGTTGAATGCGTCGTAAAATAACCCAAGGTTCTTCTTCTCCTTTTGTTATGGATCAATTCCCTCCCGATCTCAAAATGCAACCTATGGCAACTTATCCGGTTGGTAATAGCTTGTCAGAATCTATGCAGCCACATTGTGTCACCTTTATGGCGTGGCATGTACAAACATAAAAATTAGCATCGTGGTCGCTATTCTCGATTTGTCGCAGCGTAGCTATTTTAAGTAGCAACGCTCATCCGCTTCGAGACAACCAGCACGCAGTTGCATGGCCTCCACCGTTCTGCTTATCGTGCGCTGGCGAGGCAGTTCACTGGATGTCACTGACTGCAAATGGGCCCAATATGACCACAGCAGTCGACGCGCCCTAAAGCCCTAATAACTAAGTAGCTAAATGACTGGAACCCATCCCCACAGGAGTAAAATCGAAACATATGCCGGAAAATGCTCGCTTAGAGCTCTGCATATTCACCGCGTGTGCAGCTAAATCGGCACAAGTGCTGTCCTCTCGCCGGGGAAGGAGGGTTTCGACCGCGGGTATTTTGCTCTTGATCCGGCTGAAAATGTCGCGGGTTGTCGAGTCTCGAGAGCATTACCGTGCAGCGTGTGCTTCATGGATCTTGACGGTCCGTAAAATTGCTCAAAGGGATCTGCGAAACATGAATGCCGCCCGAGACTTGGTCTTGCAGGCTTATCCGGTAAGCTCCGGCGTAGATTGAACAGGTACATTAAGCCAACCACGCGATAAAACAGCCTGAATCGATACCCATTTTGGGAGCTTGGTATGCGGCTTGAAATTGACTTCTACTTCCTGATCTAAGCGCATCACGTGCATGGCAGGCCACACTAAATGAAGTGACATTTTTTGCAGAGCACCAAAGCGGACAAGGTCGTATTGCCCGACGGGATGAGGCGGAGCGCAGTGATAAAGCAGCCAACACCCCCCCCACCACCACCCCCACCCCCACCCAATACTCCGCTTGTGTAAGCACTGTCCAACGTGGCAACTATCATCAGATAAAATTTCATTCCATGAGGGTCGTAGAATGAATGTAAAATGCACATTGCTGTCTGCTGCACAAAGCCGGGAGGTTTTCGCTGTGAAATCTTTTCCAAAGAAATAGTGCAGCGAGTAGAGGAAGAAGGCAATTTTTTAACTAATAGACCTTCCAAGTTTTCAAACCATGATGAAAAGCCTTGACAGCCTTTACGTGCGTGGGCATCTATGGATGCTAATGACAACCAGTTCTTTAACTTGAAACCTGACACTGAAATGGTGCTGGAATGCCTCAAGTTCAGAAAGACAAATGACCAAATGTGCTCGGTTAGTAGATGTCATATTTAAATGCACGCACACTTGATCATTTATTAACAACTCCTGCCGTCAACAACAGCTGCTTTTTAAAGGTTGTCGGTGAAACTGAAACACTATAGCATCTGATCTTCAGAATTGTTGTGCTACCAAATAGTTCTTAAAATCGTCTAAATCGTGTTGCTCTTCATAGCACTCATATTCGACCTTCTCAAGCTTTAAAAAGTCCAACGGACGCCGGCATTTCCTCCACATACTTACCTCCTCTACCCTGCACGACTTTGTTCCGAGCTACACATTGACTACAGTAAATAGTATTACGGTTGAAAAGTTTGTGAACACACATGTATGCATACATGTAAACATGGGTGCATACATGATTTGGCTGTATTTCGACAATTTTGAAATGTCGCAGAAACTTGTCAAACCCGTCTAGCTCACTCGCGCATGAAGTCGTATTCCCTAATCACGCTCGGAGTCGGCGAGTAATCCCTCGACCAGGTGCGAACGCCGGATACGGGCCCGCGTAATCACAATGGGGTGAAATAAGACTACCGCTGCCGCCTCATCACCCGCGACGTGTGCAGCAGCTGGCTCAGACGTTATTGGACGACTCGTCCCCCCCCCCCCAGGGACCAGATTCGTGCCGTCTGCTCATGACTGCACGCTCTCGAGACGCCCCCACCATTAGTCGGTGCTTTCTGGGTCATTGCCAATACTACGATTACTACCGCTACTACCGCTCCTGCCTTGGCGACGCCATTCGCCGGCCTGCGGGCGGCACGTACAACCGTCCACCTCCCAGTGAGTAAGCGTGGTGCGGACAAAAAGCGGCCGCAAAAAACCGGCCCGCTCTCGGCTGCGTTTCGGGTGGGCCGGGATCGGCGCACGGTCGGGCCGGGAGCGTCTGCGGAGAGGAGGTGCCGCGCAGAGCGGATGTCGTGCGGCTCGAGACACGAGCCGAGACGAACCTCCGTCGAACCGCACCGCTCGCTCGCTGCCCCGGTCCGTGTTGACGTAGGTCGCCCGGCCGAGCGGCCGCCGTCCATCACGTCACGTCCAGCGCACGCGGCGGTGTGACGTCACCGTCTGCGCCGGCGGCCGCCGGCGTCCATGGCCGGTCGCCGCCCAAGGCCGTCGCGTCGGGATCGACGGCGGCGGGTCGATGCGGCTGCGGCGCGGGTGCGCCGGCCGACGCCATGGGCGGCGGCGGCGTGCCGTTGCTGGGCGGCTGCGGCTGCGGGCTGGCCGGCCGGGGTCGCCAGACGACCCCGCCGACCGGCGCCGGCGGCACCGCCCGGGGCGTCGCCCGACACGCTCGACACGCGATCGCTCTCAGGTGCGGTCGTGGCCAGCGCGGCGCCGCCGCCGGCCGCCGGCGCTCGTGGAGAGAGGTCGTCCGGGCGCGTGACGGTATCGATGTGGCTTCCCGTCAGCTCCGGCGGCGGTCATGCTCCCCCGAACTTCCAGCGCGACACCTGGAACTCGGCGGAAGTGTGGACGTTAGCCGTGCGCCGTTGCATGCGGAGGAATGATCCAAACGCCCTTGTTTCCAGGAACCTTTTGAACATTTCTGCTGAGGAGCTACACGCCCGTGCGCAACGGACTCGGCGAATTTAGCTGCTGCTACCCACGGCCCCGTTTAATATGCACCGAGGAGCTTCAACCCGGACCAAACTAGCGTCAGAACGGTTCCAGATCACTCCACTCTGGGCTGCGAGTGGCCGCAGGTCTCCGACCTGCCGCAGCAGTCGGGACCTGAGGTGGGCAGCTTGCTGCTGGCGGACGTCCAGTCGCGCTATATCTCTGACATCACACAGCGTAAGCTGCCGTCTTCAGTCGCCGCTCGTGCTGCGTCAGCGCCGGTGGCCGCGTCGCTATCAGGGCCGGATCGGACCATCCGCCGACAGGAGACAGACGCTGCGCGGACACCCAGATGATGGTAGCCGTCTCGTCGCTCGTCAGAAGCAGATACAAGGAGCGCCGGCCAGTTTTGGTGCGTGGGGCCTCGCGATGGGAACGTCGCGATGAGACCAGATGAATGACCGGCTGCTGGCACAAACTTGCTGTCGGCGAACTCGCCGTGTAGCCGTTTGTTAGCGGTGAGCCCTGATCGTGATAGGAGCTCGCGAATCCGCAGCCACTTAACAACTGACACGGCGATTCAAACTGTCAGACTGTAGAACAACATAGAAGAAAACTGCAGCGTTGTAAGTTCAACTTTGCGAACATGGCAAGTATGTATCTTAGAACGACTTCTTCAATCCACTAACGCACAGGCATCGGTGGATCTTGCTCCCCATCACCGAGTGCATGATGGACTGCCTATTGAACATCAACATCACTGGATAAACTGCCTACTGAACATCAACATCACTGGATAGACGGCGTACTGAACATCAACATCACTGGGTATCACCAGGCATTCCCCAACACTCAGTGCCTGATGGGTCCGCCTGGTGAACATCAACATCACTGGACATCACCAGGCATTCCCCAACACTCAGTGCCTGATGGGTCCGCCTGGTGAACATCAACATCACTGGACATCACCAGGCATCCCGCAAGCGGCCTCTGAGTGAATCTCTGAGTTCATGTCCCTTGCATATCGTCCACCACTCCAAATGGTAGCACCGCCGTAATCAACCTGAAAAACGGGAGACCGGACAATTCAAAACCAATCACACTCTGACAACAAATTGAAGCACGGGGACAAGTTCAGGCACGGGGACAAGTTCAGGCACGGGGACAAGTTCAGTGACGTGCACGATCGGGCGAATCAGTTCGGATGGGCTCGGATGGAGCTAGATGAACGGCCCAGGCAGACCTATCGTCAGAGCCGCTATACAGTTACGAGCGAGAACGAAGCCCGAGCAAATCTGCATACTCCCGTTTAAGTGCGAAAAGAAGTTCGAGCAGGGGATCCAGCCAGACTCGACCCGGTCTGAGCGGATCGTCACGCCTTCAGAACTTCCGCTGACAACTCACTTCTCTCACGTAACACCGCGCTCACAATTCGGCCGTAGCACGTCTGTCCCACCGCAATTATGTTGCATTCGACACGATAAGCTCGATTTAGCAAATGCAAAAATAGACATAGTCGCTTACACAAATAGACATAGCCAAGCAAAGCCAATCAATCAAGCTTCTTACACGATTGCACACAAATGTCCAAACAGGAATCGGGTACGTAGAAGCACGGTTGCGCTCACTCAGTGTACGCATGCACGCATGTATGCAGGCATGGTGCGTAGTCGTACATGCGCAGCGAGCGCCACGCGCCCACACGAGTTCTACCCTCCAGTCGGGCATCCCTGCCAGACTGGCTTTTGGCGTTTAGTTGGTATATTTTCGGGGTTGCATGCGAACAAATGTGTGGTGGTTGTTCGGTATTTTTCAGCACTTTGATTAAGCTCCGTCACCTGTGTTTAATTGGGTCATGTTTCCAGTATTGAGGGCGGTGCAGTGATCCGTGGGGGGGAACCTCAATGCTGAAACGCCGAGGCCTTGAGCCGATGGAATTGTGCTCGACATATCCAAATGTAGTACTTCATTAGAATAAAGCTAGTTCTTATGCCATCAGTGAAATGACCGATACTGTTAATTTCATCGAGGTTGAATGTTGCATTTCTTCAATTAATGTCAGTATTAATTGGATGTTAAAGCTATTGTTAATATTTTCTCCAACGCGTATTTCCGGCAGAACAGGTGAAAAATAGATGAGTCATGGCTGTGTGTAATCTGGACATCTATCACAATCTTCATTTATTTGATGCCATAGCAAAACAGTCGCCGATTCGTGGGTATTAGACGGCATTGAGGCGGCGTTGGAACCAACGAAGCTTGAAATCTGCGGTTGTGTCGTAAATTTTAGTGAATCATATTTGAACCGTTGCGGGTAATTTCAATTCATATGTTCATATATTTTCAAGTTTGTCTCGACATGTCAGTGAGAATTTCGTTTGTAGCGCATTGCTTGTCCACTTGCCTGTTCTTCGGAATCCACATATTTTCTTCAAGAGCTTCCGGTGCGTCTTGGCCAGGCCGGTCTTCATCATTTTCTTTTCGCCGCCAAGAGCGTGGCACCCTGCACAGAAGTGTATTCGAAATGAGGATATGTCCTATATTTAATTTTCGCTGTACTTCTTCAACAGTGTATATTCGTGTGCTAGTGAAGATATACGGGTCCTTTACTTTCACAATATTTCAATCTGAACTGCCGTTTGTTTCTTGCCCGGCTCTCTGATTGTATGTATTTATTGTACCAATGGGATTGCAAGCGTATTTCTTCATTGGCTGTTTGGGGCTTAGGGTGTATGTTATCTATGTTTCGGTCACTACTGTCTAAACGGCTCCTAATCTTACATGGTTTGTCGATGCAACTTCTATGCAATGCAAAATTGCAACAGTATTTTTAGTTCTTACTTTATCGTGGATACCTATCTTCCGTTTTCTTGTGGAGATGTAAAAGAAACTCTTAATATATGCCATCTGATAGCTATCAACCTGGCTCCCAAGGTCTGGCACCTGAAGTCAATCATTTCTATAGATTTTCAGTGTTGTTCGCTTGATTTTTCCGTCTCACTCCTTATATACTGGAGCGTGATTGTTTCAATACCGCATTTGCCGATGAGATCGGTGCAAAACGTTCGTCAGATCAGCCCAATTTCGGCCGGGTTCAACCCATTTCGGCTTAGATGGCTTGATGTTCGATCCGCTTCTGCCGAAATTGTAGGCATTACCTCTGGCGCCGGACTACTCAGCCGAGCGTGGCGCACGCACCTCCCACTTCAATGGGCTGTGCCGAACTGATAAAATCAATTTTTCGGTGTCTGAATTACGTCTAATCTCGCTGCAATTGGACGCAATACGTTCAAAACTTGACGGACTGTTAAAAGAGCTCAGTTTCGGTATGTTCACAAGTGCCTCCCCCTCCCCCAGCTGTGATTCCTCATCATGTGCATGCAGCCCCAGGGTCATGTTTTCAGCCGCTTGTCCCCCTCCCCCAGCTCTCCCTAGCTGTGATCCATCATCATGTGCCCACCGTCCCGGAGTGATGTTTTCAGCCGCCTGTCCATCGCCCCCCACCCCCTCCAGCTGCAGTTCCTCACCCCGTACCTGCAGCCGGGGGTCATGTTTTCAGCCGTGCTGGTTGAATTAGAGATGACCGGAGAAAATGCTGACATACGATAAGGCCATCAGGGGCTTTCAAAATTATTCTGTGCAAAATAAAGGAACAATAATTCGAGAACTTGTTGATCGCCTCCTGCGGTTAGCTGCCAATCTAAGGGAGGAATATCACAGGGGACGATCATCTCTTCGTCGAGATCGAAATGTTCCCATTGACAGATGCCGGTCGTCGATGACGCCCACGTGCATTGCTGGCTTTCACCTCCCTCGCGAGAATCTCGTGTCTGACCGTGTGCCAGGCTGAGGGTGGACCGTATCTGGTATATTCCAGATGTCGGCGTTAGCGCTCTGTCATGCCACGCAGCTGTGCGGAGTTGTGTCCAGCACGTCTGCTGGTGCGGCGAGTATGCAGCCCAACTGCACGTGGTGCAGATTCCAGCTGCGCGATTCCAGCTCTTGAGTGGATATAAATAACGTATGATAACGTAATACAAATAACGTAACGAACGTCAGATACCGTGCGGTTCTGCACTTGCAGAACGTACCATTTTAACTTGTGTTGATTCCTTGGAAAATGTGTTTTCTTTGCTAAATGATATCCACACTGTCCACGTTTTCCACCATACGTCACACTAAAGCTATCCTACTCTTGTCGGCACGGTCCAATCCTTCAAGAAAGCCATATCCTAGATGGCTTGATAACTGAACATTGGCGGTCACGTCATAACACCACCACCTTTCGTGAAGATGCTGGGGTCACCATCGATCGCACCCTATCCCTGGGAGGAGTGCATATATCACGTTAACAAAAAATGCGGTTCCATCTTGTGCTGCCCACACAAAATCCGTCTCCGTATCACGCTCGAAGCCCGCAAGCTCCCGATTCAGTTCCACGTTTATACACGCCACCCACTGCCTCTCCGTCTAGATCGACGCTGCCCAGTGCCAATGCGGAAGAGTGCAGAGGGCGACCAACTTCGGGGCTAGGGTCGCTTCTAAAGCCCGCCTTCGCGATCACATCTCGCCGACAGTGACGACGCCGGGCTGGCGTAGTGCGCGTGGCCTTGTTACCCATCGAAAACAAGGCATCGCCCTACTCATGGTCCTCAACAGTCCGCGGGCGCCTGAGGCGATCCGGTCCGTGTTCGAGCGGCGGTCGGACGACGGTCCGTCCCCGGCGCTCCACCGGTGCTCCACTGGCTGGGACACTCCACTCCGGCGCCGTCGACGTTCCGCCTCGGCGTGTCAAGCGGAGCTTTCTCCCTCCATGCGGTCCGTTCCCGGAGTCGGCCGCCCGCGGGCGCCGCCGCTTCTCGGACGCGAGGCCAGTTGGCTGCAATACTCGACCGCAGGATCTCCTGCGCTGGCTGCCCGTATCCGGTGTTTCACCTTTATGCTGTTCTTTTACGGCGCTCCTTTGCGCTCACTTGTGGGCGATGTTATCGTTTCCAGTGCAATCCGATTCCGACCACACATTAATCCATGCTGTGTAATTGGTTCGCTACAATTACGAATATAAATGCAACTACACCATGTGAAAGTTCGTTGCTAATGTTAGTTAGCTAGTTATTGTTGCAACAACTTCCACAGCTTAAAATCACTCGGTCCTGGTGACATTAGGGTATACAATGAACAGCAGTACATCAATGAAAGCAATTCATTTGGGATTGATAAGCAGCATTGTCCAGCCGTCTGGCAGAAAAGGGTGGATGTTCGGAGAGCATAATGCTCTTGGTGAGAAAATCCCCGGCGCGACTGTTCACCTGCGCCCGTTCTTGGCCGAATAGTCGTGCCGGGTGTGAAGCGTGCTGTGTGACCAGACCTCGCCGCCCACTTTCAGCCACTGATACCGTATCGTAAACCGTGCAACCGAACACTGCCGCAGCTGACCTCTGAGTTGACCTCGAGTACGCTTGTTGATAGCGCTTCGGGGAAAAGATACGTGTATGAATCGCCCAATCAATGGCGCCATTTCCGGATAACAAGTGGGTGCGGTGTGCTGTATCGGACTCAGCGGCCGGTCGTCGGCGGCCACTCCAGTGTTCCCGCAGGGCCAGGCCGATTTATGTTGCGCAGGCAGCATGAGAGCGAACCCCGAGCATGAGCGTTTCCATATACAAACTAGAATCTACAAATAGACAAGCACGTCCCACTTTCCGCGCGTGGCTTCCCTGGGCCACGCGGATGCGACTACTTCAGTCGCATCCGTGCCGGATGCGACTGAAACTCAGATCGAAGCTGATCACCCACGCAATTTTGTCGCGACTTGTGTCGTCGGTTTTGTTGGTGCTCGGCATGAAAATCAACTTCTTCATAGGCATGGCTGGTTATCCTGGGTGGGTCGTGGGCTGGGTGCAGGGGGGGGGGGGGGGTAGCCTCGGCGCCCATGGTTTGGCACCCTGCTGATGTTAATTTGTCATTTTCCCTATTCAATCTGAAGTATGTCTTCAAAATAAGGACTGGGGCTTCTGGCTCTGTGAGAGATCTCCAGTTCTGCTTATAGGTAATTAAAACCATGCGTGAGGCCTAGCTCTCTTCCGCGAATCCCTTCCGACGTTTCGGAGGTAGTTTCGAATATCCAAGAGTACGGTTCAAGTCACCCTGCCCTGAAATCCCCCACCTGACATTTACCACGGTATATCGGGGTTCAACCGAACACAGATGGGCTGCACCATGACTACCTACAAATGCGGCTCATTGAACAGCAAGAAGACCACATCTTGTACAACACGTTCAGCGCAACTCCAGCGGCGCTACAGCCTGGCCCGCATGGCTATATGTGACCCGGGAGCAGTCGCCAGTTATTCTTCACGGTGGTGTAGGGCGTTGGTAGCTCAGCGGTTAACTTGAGCGTCTGGCATGCCAGAAGTAAGGGGTTCGATTCCCTTCGATGCCCGCCCTTCCTGCTAGGGTGAGAGGCAGGCGACGCCTTATAGTAACAGCTGCTGAGTGCGTCGTAAGGCCACAATCCCTCCATCACGAGGTGGTGATATGGGCCGCGCCCTGGCTACTGAACAGAGGGAGGAGACGGCGGGGAGGGATGAGGACCGTCACAGGCAAGACCCGAGGAGCTGGTGCTGGGTGTTGGCCGGGTAGGGAAGGCCACTGTACAGGAGCTGCCAGAGAATCATCGGTTGGAAGCCGTTCGCCGGAGGTGGTGGGACGATGCGGGGGTAGCCGGGTGGCCGACCCCGTACGTTTCCCAGGTGGGGTCCCACACTTCAGAAGAAATTCTCTTAATTTTACGCCTGCTTGCCCTTCCGCACAGCCGATACTCTGGATGCTGGCTGGGTCGCAGCACGAATTCGAAAAATGATCGACGTCTGCCCGATCAGTTTGCCATGTTGCGCAATGCTTCCTCTGCGTCTCGTCAGCGGTTTCTGTCGGGCGAGCTGCCATTCCCTGTGGCCGCAGCGGTTGAAATGCAACTGGTGGCTGACCGACCTCAGTCGCGCGGCTGGCGCAGCGACACTCCAGACCATTGCTCACGCTGCTGCGACGGCAGATTTTCCGGGACTGCCCCGTTTGCTGGGAAGAGCCATCTACGATCTGCCCTCCCAGGCAGACGGTGCTCCTTGATGCGACTGTGTCTCGGACTGGAGGAGGAGCACGAGGAATCATGGGGGTTTAGTCAAGTAGATTGGCCAAAACCACATCGCGTCAGCCACTTCGGGTGCCCCTCAATACTGCCATTCAGAGCGGAAGCTATGATGGCAGTATTGAAGCGATGCTACGGGCGGCGATTTTCTCAGTTTAATTCTCGGAAAAGGATTAGTGTACGACGTAATCCTCCATATGCCCCTGCCTTACGGAGACCCAGACCGCTCGGTAACCCCCTTCACCCCAGCCACCCGAGTCTCGGTCACTCAGGGCTACAGACCGCTCCCCCTCTAGACCACCCCTCTGTTTGGCCACGGGATGGCCGAGTCCCGCTACCCTTTGGTCGGCTCTGTTCATATCCGGCTGTACAGGAGTATTTCGTTAAATGATGAGGAATCGGCTGCTCTCTGCATCGCTTTCCATCATTTTTGTGAACAACTGATTAAGTGTAAAACGTGGTACACACGGGAAAATCTTACTTAATATCAAGCATGACAATTCCGAAATATAGCAGAACATCAATCTTTAGCATTACTTAATGGACAAATTCACTGGGAATTTATATGGCTTATGGTCAAGACTGACAGGCACAATTATGACGTTACCACCGCGGTGACAAGTACAATTGCTCATCTGTTAATGTCTATGCTAAAAGCCCGTGGCATACAAATCCGATGGCGTTTTGGCGGTGCTGTGGCGTGCGCTTACTGCAACTGCTGTCTCAACAAGGCTGGCAATAGGGATCCTTCACGTTTCCTCCACGAATGCGCGCAATATGAAGACACCACCGCAGCGTCTATATCTCACTCTGGGAATGGGAGGCACTTAAACGTGTGCTGCACTTGCCCCTGGCTGGAGGTTGCTTGTGCACACACGCTAGTGACGTCACTGATCCACAATTGAACGCCCTTCAAGCAGTTAATTTCATCACGTCATCTGCAAGTGCAACGCTCGCGCAACTGCACCAGCCGAACACATCAGCAATACAAGGTTGTGAACAAATTGCATTCCGTGTAGCTTGTGCCGATATCGAGGTGGCTGAAACAGACATGGTCATTGCGTGCGGCCAAGCTAAGTTGGACATAAGGATCGGCGAAAACTTACGTGGCGAACCGTTGACTATAAGGTCAGTACATGGCATCGACTTCGACGATAAACGGATCAGGTTTGGAATGGGATTTTGATGCAGCTGCCATGCCCATCGGGCTGATTAACTGCCGGGCCCAAATGCCGGCCGAACGGCGGCTTTATCGGCGCGCCCTCTCGTTTCGCGACGCCCAGGGGTCATTGGTTCCGCCGCGCGCCACAGATATCTCGGAACGTCGGAACCGACACCGAATTCGAGCGCGCCCATCTGGTGCAAATCGCGTCGCGTTCGCAACGTCACTCTTGCGTCACCGCACCCGCGATAATTTGGTGGCGCGCCTGCTTTGCTGCCAGGTACGGTCGCCGTTTTTCCGCCGCCGTCGGGCGCCGCTGCGCCGCTGCGACTCGGGTGCCGGGCGGTTGTGCTATACGTGTCGCGGCGGTCTCCCGCCACGGTCGACGCGCGTCGGAGCGGAGGCCGAACGGCGACGGTGCGACTGCCGCGGGAGGCGGCGCCCGCCTCACGCCTGGCCGGCTCTCAGCTGGAGCCGTCTCGGACGTCCAGACCGCCCCGCCCCGCCGCCGTTCCCCCGGCCGGCCGCGGCGCCCATGGCGCTGACGTGGCGTGGGGCGCGCCAGGGCGCCAAATTTGGCACGCCGCGTCGCGAGCGCCGCGCTCGGCGTACCCGGACCGGTCGAGCGGGCGCGAGTTGCGGCGCGGCGCTGCGTGCCGCTTCTGCCGCGGCCGCCACCCCGCACAGCGGGCGGTGTATATCTGTGGCCGGTCTGGTCGGATACTGGGCCGGCGGCCAGGCCTGTCTGGAGGCGTCGGCGTCGGCGTCGGCGGCCAGACAGGCGCGCCGACGCACGCCTGTTGCCGAGGTGCGGCCGGCGCTAATCCGCGCCAGGTGGGCGCGCTCCCAGCCGGCCGTGGCAACCTGGGCCAGCTGACAGGCCGGCGGGCAAACTGCCGGCCGACCCCCGACCGGTCCTCAGCCGGACACCCCGACCGGTCCTCAGCCGGACACCCAGACCGGTCCTCAGCCGGACACTCTGACCGGCCCTCAGCCGGACACCCTGACCGGTCCTCAGCACGCGGTCCTCAGCCGGACACATAGTCAGGTCCTCAGCCGGACACCCGTCCGCCACCTTGCCGGCACATATGGTCCCAGCACCCCGTCCTCAACCGGCCTCCCGACACCTCACGGTCCTCAGCCGGACACATAGTCAGGTCCTCAGCCGGACACTCTGACCGGTCCTCAGCCGGACACATAGTCAGGTCCTCAGCCGGACACTCTGACCGGTCCTCAGCCGGACACATAGTCAGGTCCTCAGCCGGACACATAGTCAGGTCCTCAGCCAGACACATAGTCATGTCCTCAGCCGGACACATAGTCAGGTCCTCAGCTGGACACATAGTCTCAGGTCCTCAGACTAACACATAGTCAGGTCCTCAGCCGGACACATAGTCAGGTCCTCAGCCGGACCCCCGAGTCAGGTCCTCAGCCGGACACATAAGCCGGTCCTCAGCCGGACCCCCGACCGTCCTCAGCCTGGTCACAATTAGTCAGGTCCTCAGCCGACACATAGTCACCGGTCCTCAGCCTGACACATAGTCAGGTCCTCAGCCGGACACATAGTCAGGTCCTCAGCCGGACCCACTCTGACCGGTCCTCAGCCGGACACATAGTCAGGTCCTCAGCCGGACACTCTGACCGGTCCTCAGCCGGTCACGTAGTCAGGTCCTCAGCCGGACACATCGTCCCGCACCTTGTTCAGCAATTGGTCTCCGCACCTCGTCCCCAACCGGCCCTTCACCCGACACCTCATCCGGCCCTACCCCGACACCTCGACCAGCCATCTACCCAAGATCGCTCCCGTCCCTCCGCCTGGCACCTCGCCAGACCCTGCGCCACGCTCCTCGCCCAGTCCTACACCAGACCTTGCACCGGACTACACCAGACCTTGCACCAGGCTGGCCTCAGCCGACCGTGCCCAGAGCAGACCCTGCGCCACCTCCCCCCGGCCTACACCAGACCTTGCACCGGACTACACCAGACCTTGCACCGGACTACACCAGACCTTGCACCGGACTACACCAGACCTTGCACCGGACTACACCAGACCTTGCACCGGACTACACCAGACCTTGCACCAGGCTGTGGCCTCAGCCGACCGTGCCCAGAGCAGACCCTTCGTCGCGCTCCTCGCCCAGCCCTACACTAGACCTTGCCCCGGGCACGACCTCAGCCGACCATGCCCAGAGCAGACCCTGCGCCACGCTCCTCACCCAGTCCTACACTAGACCTTGCCCCGGGCACGACCTCAGCCGACCTTGCCCCGGGGCAGGCCCGCCGGCGTCTCGCGACCACGCAAAGGCCAGTTAAACGCTGACATGTCCAGGCGAGTAGGCGGCAGGCGGTAGTAAAGCCCGTTGCACACCTCGGCGCTGCCGGCTTTACGACCACCCGACGTCCGTCCAAAACGGGACGGAAAGAGTCGGGAATCGCGGCCCTCCGCGAAGGTCAGGGGTGGGTTTGTGGCGTAGCCGGTGTCGCGGTGCGCCCAGTGAAGCTGCGGTAGCGGCGGCGACCGGTACCGCTTTCGGGCGGATGTCGGCGGACGTCGGACGGATGTCGGCGGACGTCGGACGGATGTCGGCGGACGTCGGACGGATGTCGGCGGACGTCGGACGGATGTCGGCGGACGTCGGGCGGATGTCGGCGGACGTCGGACGGATGTCGGCGGACGTCGGACGGATGTCGGCGGACGTCGGACGGACGAAAACGTCGCTCCAGGGTTGTCGTCGCACACTGCGCCCGTTCAAAGCGAGTCCACGCGGACGATCTTACGGACGTCCGACTCTTACGGATGTCAGATATCTGACGGATGTCGGATGTCCGTAGACTTGAAACGGGCGTGGTAAGCCCAGATCCACGCGCCGAGAACGTAGCGATTTTTTGTCTACAGTGAACGCAAGGCGCTGGAGTGTTGTGAACTCGTGTCTGCACACCATCTCCGCCTACCAACTACAGCTTTAGGATTCAGTGATATCGGATCGATGACGTATGCTTTTGTCAATTCCATGTCTTTGTCTGGCACAGTAATGACACTTACGAAGAAAACGACACACCAAATGCGGTTGACGATCACGATCTCTTTGGCGTTAGAACAACGTAACTTGCGAAATGGTGCGTCGCGAACAATTTCTCCACACAAAGTGGTCTTGACGGTTGCGTATTTGGCACAGCACGGTTGTGAGATGTTCCTGCGGAAGTTCCCAGCCTGGCCATCAGTTTTCGCTGAAGCTCACTTCCCCGCTACTCTGCCCTCGCCACTGACGTCCGGTTGCGAGGTTTATAGTTCGCGCTGTGTGGTGACGTAAGCCGTTTGATACGCTTGTCATCATGGGAGGGGGGAGGGGTATCAGTCGCGCCTACCCGTGTTAACCGTGCGTTTATTGTAGTGTAAACGTCATCTCGATTTGTCGTCGACGTGCGATATTGATTATCCCGTCGGGCGGGGCGTCGCCCATTCATTGTTGATGCTGTAGCAGCCGGCGCGACCACGTCAGCGCCATTCGAGTGCCTCACAGGCTGTGACGCCTGCCCGTGACGTCAGGTGGGGCCGACCCCCAGCTCGGAACCGAGCACCGTCGGAAGGCGGCGCACCGCCTTCCGCCTCCCACCTTCTGTCTTCCGCTTTCAGCCTTCCACCTTCCGCCTTCCGCCTTCCGCCTTCCGCCTTCCGCCTTCCGCCTTCCGCCTTCCACCTTCCGCCTTCCGCCTTCCGCCTTCCGCCTTCCGCCTTACGCCTGCCGACTGGGCATGGTTGCAAGATTAGCGTAGAAGGAGTTGGACTCTTTCTATATTCATGTTTCGCTTCAGTAGCTGAAGCAAAACAATGTCGCATATAACTTCCGTGTACCACAAACTACACAATGCACAATAATTGTGTTTCTGGTGTATAATCTTGTTTTAAATTGTGTCATCTTTCCAATTGTACGCAATTAGCTTCAAAATACTCCACCACATAATTTACTGCAACCCACCAAAGTGATTGATCACTCGGTGCCGCTTTCCAATCTACCGGCTGACCATGACCGATGGTGTCAATTTGAGAGCCTGTGGAATACAGAGATGTTGGAGTTCACTGGATATAACGCTCGACCACAATGATCCAAGCAATTTACAGATGTTCTGCAATCGAAGATTTGAGTTGCGCTCAATTTCCATTTTTCGACTGATCGCTCGTGCGGATAATTCTAGAGCAGCTTCGCGCGGCGGCTGGGCCTCGCGCCACATCGCCACATCTCTCTCTCTGAGGAGATGTGGTGATCTCCTCTCTCTCTCTCCTCTCTCTACCTCTCTGCGAGCGACTGGCGACGACCGTGGCGAGGCCTGCGTTAAAAAGAAGTCAGTGACAACATGCCATCAGCTAGAGATGGGCTCCAGTAGGAAAGATCTACGTTCAACCAGCGTATGTACCATTCGGTGATGTCATCAATCAGGGCAGAGCCGCGAGACATCAGCAAATATGGAAAGTGGCGTAAAGGGCACACCGATCGCATACAGGTAAGCATATATATATATATAGATATGGGTGTTATGTGACAGTGAAGAGGATGTTAGCGTTTTACTTCAAATGGCTCGTTCCAGTTCCGTTCTGTATTGAAAAGTGAAAAGTAGCTCAAGGAGCTCCGGGTCGTCATCATGGAGAGGGGTGCGTAACGAGAGTGAAAGGTGATGTTTCACTTCACAACGTGGAAACGTGGCGACATTGTTAATTGTAAGCGGGGCAGATAAGCCAAAAGTGTTCGATGGGATTTTACAGATGAATTCAATGATTTCACCGGCAAAGTGGACTTGGATGCTATCGTTGGATGAGGAAATTGTGTGTCGGGATGGTGTAGTCACGCCACAAACAGGCAAGGACCACCTCTTATGTGCGTGCGTGAGGGCAGGACGGAGGCCATTTTAAGGGGGTGGGTTTAATATGGTACAATTGTGTGGTATTATGACTCCAGCATGCCTGGGGATATTTGCAAAATGAACTCTCTGGAGCCCTGTCGACTCGGTACAGCACAAACGCTGGCCACTCAGACGGCGCATCTGCGCGGTGGAGGTGCCGTCACGACGGTCCAGCGAGTGACGTCACACATGCGCAGACGCCGGGTGTGGCCGGTGCGAGGGACGGCAACGGCCCTCTCTGGTTACGGCGTGACACCGGGCGGCGGAAATCGGGTCGTCGGCACTGGGTTCGTCGCCGACGAGCAAACTGTTGCTGCGTGTAGGGGGCGGGGACTGCCTGGGAAACGGGGCAGCTCTTGGACTGTCAGTCCCAGGGGACGAGTAGCCTAGGGGTAAGTCGTCCGTTTCACAATCGAAAGGTTGTGGGTTCGAATCTCACCTGTCGCTACTGTTCGCCCGCGACCAATCGGCGTGGGAGAATGGCGACGCTATATGACTCAACGGTCGATGTGTCATAAAAACCAACAACCAACGAACCAGACTATCAGTCCCAATTTGATAGAGAACCTCAAGTAGCAATTATGTTAGGAATGTTTGGTGTAGCCGCTAACTTGGTGTTCTTTTTTGTTGCTGTTGAAGTTGAGACCCTCCGCCTTTCCTCTTATCTGTACTCATCGCTTTGCTACCCCTTTGAGGGGCTTTTTCATCTCCGTTTCGATCCATTTAATTGTGCATTTAACCACCGCAGCTCTGTGCTGCGGAGCTGGCACTGTGACCTGGTGTGTAGTGGGGCGGCTCTGTATACTCGGTATACTGGTGCATGATGGGGCGTCTTGGTATATTTGGTAGCCTGGTGTGTGGTGGGGCGACTCTGCATAAGAACTCGGTGGCCTAGTACGTGGTGGTGTGACTGTATGACCCAGAATGCCACCCTCTGCATTCACCACCTCGGAAGCAATCAACCCCGTCTTTCGACGGTGACCCTGTCTTACTTCGACCCTATCTTATAGTCGAGAGGGACCCTATAAGTCTCTTACTGGTCTGGTCCCTCTCTACCCTGCTTCGACCCTGCCAACTCCACCAGTCAACTGGCATAGCCGCCAGTCGACTGGTCGGGGGCTGGGGTGGGGTGCAGATCCGCACCACCCACCCAACCGACCGACAGCTGCACCCCGCACAATCGGAACTCGCCGGTAACAACATCACGTACGTGGCACGAGCGCAGACGGAGCCGACCAGTTAGTCGCGCCAATTTGCGTCCGACCGATGACATGTGCGCATTATCTTCGTGCAATCGTGAGGCCGTTCATGTCCACCGCGTCGGGAGCGACATTTCGGCTGGCAGTTTGGCTGGTGGTGGATTGAATTGTTGGTGCGGTGCAGGGCGGGCTTCTCAGAATCGGCTTCGGGTGCACGAGGGTAAAACTCGGAGCGAAAGCAGAATACAATGAAAATTGCAGTGTGTGATTGCTATGAAACTACATCAGTCCGGTCGATAAGCGTATATGGCTACCTGAGACCACGCTGTTTGCAAGCGCAAATGCCAAAGTCCTGATTGCAGCATGATAATAAGTGCGTTATTATGTGCATTTTAGAAGTTATGAATGCTGAAAACGTCAGTGATCCGTCTGAATCATCTCCTGTTACATCTATCTATGCATTCCAAAATGTAATTTTTCCAGCAGGGGATGAGACTTACCTGACTTGCTCAGAAGTTCAGAGACGAACATCATGGATGGGGGATGGGTGCGAGGCCGGTGTTACCTCCACCCCACAGCATTGCAAAGTGGCGGCTCGAGAGGAGAAAGCAATTCATCAGAGGGGCGATCGATTCTTTTACCCGACGAATGTTCGCCAACAAGAGGTCTCACTGCGGCTCAAACGTTCTCGGGATGATTCTGCTCGTCTGGTTCAAGGTCGTTCTAGAAAAAAGGAGCAATCTTACAGGCGACCCTGCCATAGCTCCTGAGAGTCATTTTACACTCTCAGTTGTTGGTAGCCATGTTCACGGAGGGACCCCTCTGGCAGTCACAGAGAGGCTTCAGGCGATTAAAGAGGTTCCTCTGACAGTGACAGATGACCTTCAGACCAGTACTGAAGGCTCACTGCAGCTGTTTTCCTCCAATGATTAACCCATAGTGGTTCGGGAACACATTCAAAGGGGACCTAGTCCGTGGGGGTTACAAAAAAGCCGTAACCGGAAGTCAACGTGTGCGCCCTTGGAAACGACAAGGATGTCTTTGAATCGTATGTAGGCAAAAAACCGTGTCTGAGCCGTTCTTTGTTTCAATCCGGTTACTCTCGGATGAAAGTGTGCCGCACGCTGGAGCGGTGCATTGGTGCGTTTTATATGGCTTACATCAGATTAACTGTAGTGTAATTCTAGCACGGTGACAATCCAGCACCTTACGCCCAGTTAGCAATGTTGCCAACCAGCTTCGATGTGGTATTCTCCGCCGTTATGCACCACCGAGTTGAAACGATGACCATGTCAGACAGGTGAATCCTCTTGGTCAAGCCCTATGCTGCGATTGTAGTGCCTGAAACCGAACGCTGCGGACGGGATGCCCTGGCTATTGTCCAGCCACTTGCAGGCTGGGTATACGCACACTCCTGACCTCACTCCCGACCCGACCCGGCGCCCGGCGCCCAGTTTTACCCCACCCCCACCCCCACCCCACCCCGGGGGCCGAGCCGGGGCCCGAGTGGCCGCCGGAAGCCGCGGCTTGAGAGGGGCGCGCGTGGCGCCGCCCGCGGCGACTTATCTGGCGCGGCGGCGCTGCGCAAACACGGCCGCCGCCGCCGCGACGCCGCCGGCTATCTGGCGGCCGGCGGTACAAGGTGGCGAGACGCGCCGATAGCTCGCCCCTATCGTCGGCCGGCCGTGTTTTACTCCACTTGTGTCAATGGATGCCGATCGCCCCGGGCGGGCGCCCAGGCGGTGCACGCGCTGCGCGCCGCGTTGACTTAGCGGCGCCGTTGAGGCGCGCACGCTGCCCCGGCGCCGAACCCGATGACCGCGCGCACGGCCGATAGCTGCTCGGAGGGCGAGCTCGGCTGCGATGACGCCATAGCACCGTGGTAGGCGGCGGCGGTGTGACATCAGTTCGCCGAAACGGCGGTCCGCCGACTGGCAGCGGAATCCCCCCTCGTGGAGGAGGAGCGGCGATCCGCCCCCCGGCCGGGGGTCCGGGCGGCGCCGAGGGTAGCCAGTCCCGCCGACTCGGTGGAACTGCCGGCGCACTGAGGTCATGCAATCGTAGCAATCGTAGCGTAGCAATCGTGAGGTCATCTGTGGAAATCGTAGCACTGGTCATGCTCCGACTGGATATGCGGAATAATGCGTACGCCGCTCCGTGCAGATGCGGTTCTCACTCTGAAGACCCCATAAATAACGTTTCTATGTGTGTGTATCTGCCTGTGTGTGTGTGTGTGTGTGTGTGTTTGTGTGCGTGTGTGTGTGTGTGTTTGTGAGTGTGTGTTATGTGGTTACCTGTCGGCTTACATAAGCCCTGCCGGGATTTTACATCGATATTGCCGTTGATTCGCAGAAACAATGCCATTTATGGGCAGATGGTTGTCAGTTAACATTACAGTGCCATGCAACAATGTTGCAGCTCAGCTTGTTGCCAATCAATTTTTACCTTTGCATTATCTTATTGTTGAGACACAGAAAGTACACATGATCCTTACACACAGAACGTACACTCACTGACGATATGCTCCGTTACATCGCGCAGCACACAAGAGCCAATCAAATGTCTCTCGCTCTCAGGGTAACGAAACGTCCAAAAGTCAGTTACGAACCATTCGTGCACGTGTCCTCGTGTCCTCCAAATATCCTTTATGGTGCAATGTCTTCTATGTCTTCCGTGTCCTTCATGTCCGCCGTGCCTTCTGTGTCCCGTCATATCTTCTATGGTGACCGTACCATTTGTGTCCCTATTATAATTCGTACACTACATGTCCTCTGACCTTCCTTGCACGCCTATACCGCCCCAGATGATTGGATTTGGTTGTGGCTTTGTGACGCAATCAGCAGCTGAGGACATATGGCGTCGCCTGCCTCTCACCCCGCCAGGAAGGTGGGCATCGCGGGGATTCGAACCCCGCACCTCTGGCTTGCCAGACTCTCAGCTTAACCACTGAGCTACCGACACCCCCGCCCCAGGTGAGGTGGAAGAGTGGAAGGGCAGATACCTCTTGCCTGGCAGTACTGCTCGACCTGAGATGAGGGCGGGCCAGACACTCCTGGATCATGTGTCCTCCCCCTCCCCCCCTCGATGGCGAGGAGGTGGGGAGGGTCAGCTACCTTTGGCGTGTGTTCCATCCTGGAGTGAGATGTGGGGAGAAGGAAGACACTCTTGGCCGATGGGCACATACCTCCCGGTGTAAGGTGGACAGAGAGAGAGAGAGAGAGAGAGAGAGAGAGAGGGAAAGAGGGAGAGGGTGATGGAGGGAGAGGTGTGATAAAGAGAGAGAGAGAGAGGGTGGCAAGAGAGAGAGAAGAGAGAGAAAAAAGAGAGAGATAGTGATAGAGATAGAGAGGGAGAAAGAGAGAGAGGAATGGAGGGAGAGAGGGAGAGAGATAGAGAGAAAATAGAGAGAGGGAGAGAGAGAGATCCGTGACTCAGCTGCACGCTCCCCAGATGAGATGGGACGGCACCAGACACTCCCGACTACTCTGCATTCGCCCAGCCCAGCCCCGGGGCGAGACGGGCAGGGCCAGAAGCGGCCGGCTCGGCGGCGTCGGCCCCGACTGAGGCGGCGCCGCAGGTGCTCCGCCGCGTCGGCCCGACGATGGCGACGCCAACCAGGAAGAGATTAGCGCGTGCCGGCGACATCTGCAGCGCTGCCGCCGTCGGCCGAGTTGGCAACAATGGGCTGGCTGCTGTTGCGCACCATCCGGCCGGCGCTCCACGTCTCGGGGTCAATACCACCCCGAGTGGGTGACTGTGGGTCGTGTCGCTGCGGGCCAACTGCCGGGAAGGGTAATAGGCAGGACGGGTAATAGGTAGGACGGGTAATAGGTAGAACGGGCAGTAGATAGGACGGGTAATAGGCAGGACGGGTAATATGAGACAACAGGACGGGTAATAGGCAGGACGAGTAATAGGAGACAATAACAGGGCCGGTAATAGGTAGGACGGGTAATAGGTAGAACTGGCAATAGGTAGGACGGGTAATGGGCAGGACGGGTAATATGAGACAACAACAGGACGGATAATAGGCAGGACGGGTAATAGGCAGGACGGGTAGAGACAATAGCAGGGCCGGTAATAGATAGGACGGGTAATAGGTAGAACTGGCAATAGGTAGGACGGGTAATGGGCAGGACGGGTAATATGAGACAACAACAGGACGGGTAATAGGCAGGACGGGTAATGGGAGACAATAACAGGACCGGTAATAGGTAGGACGGGTAATAGGTAGGACGGGTAATAGGTGGGTCGGGTAATAGGAGACAATAAGAGGACGGGTAGGGTGGTACTGAACGGTTGCGATTCGCCGGCTGCAGGCTAACTTAATGACACAAGCGTGTTTTTTTTCGTGGTGACGTTTTGCAACTGCTGATTTTGTGCATTTACTCCGAATGTGTAGCGATGGCCCCTCGCCATTGGAGTTCATGCTGGGTTGACTTGCTACGCACACCCTGTGCTCGCCACCTGACCATTGGAGTTCATGCTGGGTTCCTTACCTGTGCTGCCACCTCCATTGGAGTTCATATCCTGCTGCCCTACCATTGGAGTTCATGCTGGGTTGACTTGCTACGCATACCCTGTGCTCGCCACCTAACCATTGTGCAATACCCGACGGCGGACTTTCAGTCCAGAGGGTCTTCCAAGCAGCTTGCCTTTTTTTCCTTCTGCCTTTTTTACCAAGCTTTAACTACAACCACTTTCAGTCCAGAGGGTCTTCCAAGCAGCTTGCCTTTTTTTCCTTCTGCCTTTTTTACCAAGCTTTAACTACAACATACACCTGCATATCTAACGTTGCGCCCGCTCTTCTAAGACCGGCCCGGCGCGCCGAGCCTCCGCTTCGCTTTCAGGTCGCGGCTGGTCAGCGGGGCCTGCTCGGAGACCGTGATGCCGGCCAACCTCAGAATGTTCCATCGAAGGCGATGTATGTCTGTCGGTATGTCCGGTATGCCATGTGTGCTCCCCCTCCTCCGCTCCACTTTCCTTGTTTGCCGGCGTCTCTCTTCTTTCCTCTCTTGTTTGCTCGATACCGGATGCCACATAAGCCGGTTTAGCGTAACTTTTCATTAGCCTAATCTATCTCTTGCGATTGGAACTTTGTCATCACTAAAGATTATAAAAACAAAATCAGTCGAGAGTTTCGCGCGCCGAAAATAATCGGACAGATGCGCCCAAGCAGCACGCCCCTCGCCTGATCGGGTTGGATGCCAGTTGACCCTGCTAGCTGACCCTGCCAACTGACCCTGCCAGCTGACCCTGCCAGCTGATCCTCCCAGCCGGAGGCCAAATGCGATCACGTGCAGTAGTCAAACCCCTACTCTCTTTCGATGTCCTCCGCAAAGTGTGCTCAGCACCAGCCAGGATCTCCCCCGGTACGGAAAGAACATCGCGCTTGTGCGACGTCATGGCCTGTGCTACTGGGTGACCGCTGAAGAAAACATTACGGCGCCCCTGACTCACAAAAGCCACGATGTCTGCTGATCGGATCGTCAGCGAACATCGAACGGCTCTCCTGCTCTCAAGACCGGGGAGGACAACGGATCCGCCGACCGAGCTGGCTGCCCGGGTGGTGACAGTACTTCTTTCGCCGATTTTACCGACAGGGAGCCCACCTGAGGTGTGTGCTCGTAGCAGCCCGATTATAATTTCTCGGAAGCCTCGTCACCTTTAGCCGGACACAGCTATCTCCAAGCCCGGCATGCCGCGTACCAGGAACAGTCGTGCGCTGATTGCCTGAGAGGAACACGAGCCTACTGCATGGCAACGATCAAGCCGGCATGCCATTCTCCAGGAGCAGTGGTGCGTTGGCTGTCGCAAAGGAGAATGAGCACGGCAAAGACCAAGTCGAAGGAGACCGCCGTCCACAATAGAGCCGGCGAAGCGTGGCTCTCACTCGACTTCCAGACGCGTCTCGGCAGCGTGTATGGCGCACGTGCGCATGGGTCGCAGACGGTGTCAGCTCAGGTCACCAGGTCGAGCGCACCGCTGGCGGCGGCGTCGACTGTTGAGGATGCACGCGTTTGTCACTTGGCGACGCGCAAGCCGGGACGCGCTGGCACCACCTGATCTCGGCAGTAAAGGCGCGCGCGCGCACGCGCTGCCTCATTAGTCGTACTCCCAGCGGCGTGGCGACGACGGATGAGCAGGGTTGCGCCGGCGCCAACAACAGCTTCCACGATCTCCGGCGGCATCGGTCGTTTCGCGCCAGTATTTCCGCTCGCGCGACACCGCGCCGCTTTCAGCGCCGCCGCGCGTGTACGCCGTCAAAAAGTGCGGCAAAAATGCCGCTCCGCGATCGGGTTTCTGCGAACGGCGCGGTGCGGGACCGAAAGCTGCACGCGGAGGCCCCGCTGGTGCGGGCGCGCCGCCGCTGTTGCCAGGGAGAGGGACGCTGCTGTTGCTATGGAGAGGGACGCTGCTGCGTGCGCGCCGCTACTGTTGCCAGGGCACGGGCACTGCTATTTCCAGGGAGCGGGACGCTGCTGCGTGAGCGATCGGACGCTGTTGAGTGAGCGAGCTGGCGCCACTGCGAGGGGAGAAACACCGCAGGGAATCAGCGGCGACGAGAAGAGCGCAGCTCCCTGGAAGAAGGAACCCAGCCTTATGGAAAACGGCAACATTTTCGTGAGAAACACAACACCCACTGCTTGACAAATGCGCATGCTCACCCGCGAGGAAGCGACCGCTTGTTCCAGTCAAAGAGCGACCAGCTACGCCAGGAGTGTAGCTCGCGCCACTGTGCGCGTCGTCTGCGTGCGTCTGTGTGTGCATGTCGGCGAGGCGGCAGGTGCTGTGCAGACGGGACGGGGAAGGTGACCCCGGGCGGCATGACCGCCGGCTACAGCTGCCTCCCCTATCCTGTCGTGCCGGCCGGACGACGCTCGTGACTCGGGACTATGTGTCACCGGCGTCATCCCGGCACGCTGATCTCCGTTCACAGAAACCAATCGGATGTCGTGCCGCTGGCGCCGGCTGGCGGCCTCCCCTCGCCATCTCGAGCGGCGACGGCGGCTGCAGCGGCTACAGCGGCCGCAGCGGCGGCACGAGCTGATCGACTGCAGCGGCTCGGCTCTGAAGTGGTGGATCTTGACACCGGGCGTTGTGTTAGGCCCTTTGCTGGAGCGTTGTGTACGGGAAAATGGCTACTTAACAACTTAAGCAGCCATGTACGGGGGCATGGCCACGTTAGACCGGCGTCGATCATTGGCTCCAGCGACGATAGGCATGTGCTGGTCTGGGACGGTCAGGTCCTGACCGCTTTTGGACGGGGGACGGCCAAAACAGCAATCAACTCGAGACCACTGTGACAAAATTATTGACCCAACAATAGATGAAAACCTATTGCATGCAGACATGAGAATTGACGATACTTGAGCTATGCATTGCAGCTTGAAGGGGTGTCCATTGGCAAAAAGGAGGTCATGGCAACCTGCATACTGGCACGTTGTGAATACGTACGATATGCAGTGGCGAGGGCATCTATCGCGTTATGATATTGTGGAAAATGCTCATTCCTGAGTCCATTCCAACGTGGTTTTGTGCCCAAGAAAAAAGTATCTGAAGAACACCACCATTTTCGACATGACATTGAAGATTGAGGGCAACTGCCATCGGGGGAGGGGATGCCCGTACTGCACCCGGTCATGTTGACTCTGTAGTCGGCGGCCCTGAGATTTCGCGGAACATCTCTACAGGCCGCCGGATAAGTGGCGTTTATGGGTCATGACTTGAAGATGTATGAGCGCCGGGTGCCCTCGTTTAGTTTGAGCCGGAGAAATCGCGGCATGCCTCCGACGCTACCCTGTGCAATAATTACACCGTCTCTCGAAATTACCGTCTTGCGGTGGTAATCCCACTGGTAAGCTCGTGAATACCACAAAGCACTTGGCGGCGTGTGCAGCGAAGAAAATCGTGTTCTGCATGCTGACTTGTAGGTACGACGAAATGTACATTTTCGCTGAATTTAACCACATAGAAACCGAACAACGCCCTGCAGCATGAACAATCTTGACTCAGTGGGACTTTCCAACCGCCTCCGCCTCCTAAGCCAAATTGTTAATTCGTCCCAGGTACTCATTGTCATAATGTATGCAAGGTAGAATGTGGAAAAATGTACATGCATACGGGTGATAGGACAGGAATCCGCCATTGGTGTACCGGGCGCACGTTTGTTGTACATTACGTGTCAACGATGGCGAGGTGAACGGCGTGAGTGGACAGTGTGAGTGGACGGCGTGAGTGGACGGTGTGAGTGGACGGTGTGAGTGGACGGTGTGAGTGGATGGTGTGAGTGGAAGACGTGAGTGGACGGTGTGAGTGGACAGTGTGATCGGACGGTGTGAGTGGATGGTATGAGTGTACAGCGTGATCGGACGGTGTGAGTGGACGGTGTGAGTGGACGGTGTGAGTGGACGGTGTGAGTGGACGGTGTGAGTGGACGGTGTGAGTAGACAGCATGATCGGACGGTGTGAGTGTACGGTGTGAGTGGACGGTGTGAGTGGACGGCGTGAGTGGACGGCGTGAGTGGACGGTGCGAGTGGACGGTGTGAGTGGACGGTGTGAGTGGATGGTTGAGTGTAGTGATCGGACGGTGTGAGTGGATGGTTGAGTGTACGCGTGACCGGACGGTGTGAGTGGATGGTATGAGTGTACAGCGTGATCGGACGGTGTGAGTGTGGACGGCGTGAGTGTGGACGGTGTGAGTGACGATGAGTGTATAGCGTGATCGGCGTGTGAGTTACGGTGTGAGTGTAGTGTGGACTGTGTGAGTGGACGACACGAGTGGACGACATGAGTGGACGACACGAGTGGACGACACGAGTGGACGACACGAGTGGACGACATGAGTGGACGACATGAGTGGACGACATGAGTGGACGACATGAGTGGACGACATGAGTGGACGACACGAGTGGACGACACGAGTGGACGACATGAGTGGACGACATGAGTGGACGACACGAGTTTATGGTGGACGACACTTGTGAGTGGACGACACGAGTGGACGACATGAGTGGACGACATGAGTGGACGACACGAGTGGACGACACGAGTGGACGACATGAGTGGACGACATGAGTGGACGACACGAGTGGACGACACGAGTGGACGACATGAGTGGACGACATGAGTGGACGACATGAGTGGACGACACGAGTGGACGGTGTGAGCGTGCCGCGTGAGTGCCCGTAGCCCGGGGCCGGCCCGCCCGGGTGCGGCGGCGGCCGCCCCGACGGTGCACACCCCACGCGCCTCGTGCGGATCTGGCCCGGTGCTCTGCACAGCTCCAACTCGACCCTGGACGGCCCTGGACGGCAGCCGCCCACGACGGCCGTACAAACATAGCCGGCGTGACGTCACCCGCCCGCCGCTGACGTCACGCCGGCGGGCAGCTGTCGGCGTGGGGTGGGGACCGGGCGCGTCGTCTCCGGCAGCGGCCACAGCGCGGGCGGTCCGTGAACACTCGGCCGGGCAGCCGGATCCCGTGATGTCCCGGATGTGGGCGGTCCGTGAACACTCGGCCGGGCAGCCGGATCCCGTGATGCCCCGGATGTGATTGTGGCGCAGTTACAACCATATCCGGTCTTTGCTGGGCCTCGACGGGCGCTACTAAGATGCAAGCGGACGAAATATTTTGCCGAGGGTAAATGTGGATAATGTTGCAGAGAGCTATGTTGAGCATAGTCGAATTGAAGATGATTATAGTAAGTAACCAAATGCTCATATTAAGTTTAAAATAGGATCAGAAGTTGGTCAAATGTATTTCGGGCATGACCCTTCTTCGGAGAGGGTCATGGCAGAAATATATTACACCGATTTCCGATCCTAGGTTTACGTAATATGAGCATTTGATTGCTTTGTATAATCACCTTCGAGTCTCAAAGTAAGCCTAATTCACAAGTCAATTTTCTAACTAACAATTGCAGTGCATCAAGCGGTCAGCGAACAATTTTGTACGGCGACACAGGGAGCCGCAAAGTGACGGAAGATCTGGCGACCAACGGAAGCGTACGGTTATCGAGCGATCAGGCCGGCATTTGGGACTGCCGAGCACCATCCCCGCTGCGCCACCTGAAGCCGACTGTGCGGCTGCATTTGCCCGGTGCAGTGGGCTGTGATTGGCTAATTTCGTGTTGATGATGTTCGCAGCGCGGCTGCCAACGGTCCGAAATCCGCAACAAATGATGGACTTTTTGTTTGTTGGCTTATAGATGTCCGCTGACATACCGAACCCTTGATTTTCATTTGCTGCGCCTATACGCTGGTATTCCATAACTGAAACGTATCTGTGAAGCGAATTCTATGCATCAGTGGTCTCATCGGTAATTTGCAGGTTCATGTGGGCTGCTTATTAAGTATGCTAATCCGAGCATGATCATATGTGCACGCATGGATGCTGAGCAATGTTCTGGCATGCATCTACTACGATACCATATTAAGCAAACTCATACGTCCTGCCACAAAGTTAGAGTGCTCGGGAAGCCTGCGGCACCACACTGGCACATATGCCACTCGAGAACGGTTCATGCTTCCGTGTTTACTTCCGCTAATATCGTTAGACCAGGCGAGGAAGTGGGAATTTGTAACTCTATTCCGACACAGCTGTCTTCTCACTGCTGCTGCGCGGCCGGACCGTCAACCGCCCCTAATTGGCCGCACATCTGGCCGTCCGGACATCTGGACACGTCTGCACATCTGGACATCTGGACATCTGAACATCTGGACATCTGGGCATCTGGGGACGTTTGGGCATCTGGACGTCTGGACGTCTAAACATCTGGGCACGTCTGGACATCTGGGGACATCTGGACGTCTGGGGACGTTTGGACATCTGGGCACGTCTGGACGTCTGGGGACGTTTGGACATCTGGACGTCTGGACGTCTGGACGTCTGAACATCTGGGCACGTCTAGACGTCTGGGGACGTTTGGACATCTGGACGTCTGGACGTCTGGACGTCTGGGGAAGTTTGCACATCTGGACGTCTGGACGTCTGGACGTCTGGGCACGTCTGGACATCTGGACGTCTGGACGTCTGGACGTCTGGGCACGTCTGGGCACGTCTGGACATCTGGGGACGTCTGGACGTCTGGGGACGTCTGGACGTCTGGACGTCTTCGTTTGGGTGACCGAGGGCCCGCGGACGGCACCGCACGGCGCCGCGACTGCGCCGGGACCTTGCTTCGGACGTTGACGACCCGGCTCTGGTCGGCGGCGGGTCTGGTGGGGACGGGTAGTCTAGGGGTAAGTTGCTCGTCTCACAATCGAAAGGTTGTGGGTTCGAGTTTCACCTGTCACTACACTTCGTCCGCGACCAATCGGCGTAAGAGATTGGCGACGCTGCATGACTCAACGGTCGATGTGTCGTAAAACCAATAACAACCAGCCAACCAACAGCAACGCGTCTGGTTCTGACGACCAAGTGGCCATTCTGGCAGCGGCGGCGGCTCCACCAGCGACACGACGACATCCTCCGCGGGGCGTCTGTGTGGTGGCAGATTTGTTTGGTCTGCTCGCAGTCGACTCCGCGGTGTTTCCGTCTGTAGTGGACGAGAGGCGGGGGCCAAGACCACGATAAGGTGTTCTGGTGGCGGGGAGGCTCGACGAGACGACCCAGCAACGCAATTCGGACTTGAAACGACTCGCTCAGCGGCGCTTATTCCGCCGGCACACAAGTGGTTCGGGGCTCATGTGAAGCCGATACTTCAAATGGAAGCCGGCCCATTTATCGCGAAATTAGCTCGGTTGGATTGCGCTCGAGGCGGCGTGAAAGCAGATACGGTGGCGTCGCTGCTTCCGAGAACCGCCACCTTACAGATGCTGAACGGCGCCTCGGACGTCGCGTGAAGCTGTTCGACCGCGGCGCGTTCGCCCAGTGGTCGTCAATGCCAGCCGCCCGGTCGTGTGCGGCGGCCGGTTTGAGTGACACTGACTTGCCGGCTTGCCGACACGACGACCTTCGCCCCGGTCGTACGCAGAGAGTAGTCCGGCGGCCGCCCGGCGACGGAGACTGTCCGGACCCGCTGACTGGACCCTGCTAGATCTGCTCAGTTTAAAGCGCGGGCTCTGCCGGCGGGGACTGCGCGACCGCGGCCGGCGCGGTCGCGCTGCATGCCGTGGGTGCACGGCATGCTTCCGCGCCGTATCGCGGGGATGCATTGCAGGATCGATTCCGGCAGCGAGCAGGTCCGGACACAGGCATTCGTGGGCGTACAGGCGGCTGGCTAACGAACGGGGTTTCGTAAAAATGCTGCAGGTGCGATTGGCAAATCGATTATCAGTGCGCTGCACTGGCCACGGCCAGGGCGGCGGCCGGACGATTTCCCCTGGCCTGCTAATGTCTGCATCATTCCGACTCGAAATGAGTGTCTCTTGCACGTGCCACCGCGCTAAGCCAACAGTTGCCTACGCACGCCTCTCAACGTTAAATCAGTAGACAAACGCGAAAGTGGCCTTGCCTGCAACGCCTCCGCCACTCCCATCTAGTGGGGAATTCCGGAACTGGTATACGATGGGTAATTAGCGTTAACACCGTCATATTTTTGCACTTGTACCGCAACAGCCGTCACAACGGGAGGCTAAACGCGAACTATGCAGCAGAAGTATGCCCTGCGGTATTTCAGAGAGTTGTGCGGTTGATGGTCGTACCCGGACAGTTTAGTCGATGAAATATAATGATTGTGCAATAAATAGTACAACGGACTGTCATGTCGTGCCTCGAATATCTGTGTGCGTTGCCGGCGCCGGAAGACGCTTCGGCACATTTATTTCCCCTGCGTAGGTGTTCATTCGTGGAACTTTATGACTCTTTTTAGCGTTATGTGTGACTAACCCATTGTCTCCATTTCAGGCTCGGGTGCAGGCTGCAGTGGACCGTGTTAAAATGCCGTGGTGGGCTTTCCTCGTCACGATTTATCTTGCGGTGACGCAACACGATGTTGCATCGCCGGCGTGCGTGTCAACACCGCAAAATAGTGGTGCTGCACACTCGTGTCAAAACGGGCGCCCACGGCCGCAATAACTGTTCCTGTGGCCGACTGTTGTAGATGCGTGGCGTGCTGTGCACCTGCATGCAGGTGTGCACATCAAACCCTTGTGGTGTCGCCTTATCAGAGATACTCGAACTCTTTGTTTTGGATGAATGTGGGGCCGCGGCCATCATTCCCGTGAAGGCCGCAAACAGCGAAAGCATGATCCAAGTCATAAGACGAGCGTCATGCACGGTTGTGACGTTTGCAGTAACTATCACTGGCAAAAAAAAATTTCTTAAGACGAGCGTCATGCACGGTTGTGACGCTAGGACTATCTGTCACTGGCAACAACCAAAACATAATTCAAGTCTTAAGACGAGCGTCGTGCACGGTTGTAACGTTAGCAGTATCAATCACTGGCATCAGCGACATCTGGACGCGCCATCTGGAATTCGCGTCCAGTGCTGTGCTGCAATTAAATAAAATGTTCGGGGGCGAGCTGGAATTTGAACTTCACGTCAATGACGTGCTTGCCAAAGCTACAGCCATTCGGTGGTGCGTGGGGGGGGGGGGGGGGGCTACGAGCACAGGTCTCCACTTGAGGACGGTGCGGCCAGTCACATCACACGGACGCCTTCACCTCTGCTACTCTCACCCGTGCCGCTTGTGAGGGTTCGGTTAGGTTAGGTTAGGTTAGGTTAGGTTAGGTTAGGTTAGGTTAGGTTAGGTTAGGTTAGGTTAGGTTAGATTAGGTTAGGTCAGGTTAGGTTAGGTTAGGTTGGTTAGGGGTGGGTTGGTTAGGAGGTTAGGTTAGGTTAGGTTAGGTTAGGTTAGGTTGGTTAGTGGTTAGGTTAGGTGGTTAGGTTAGGTTAGGTTAGGTTAGGTTAGGTTAGGTTAGGTTAGGTTAGGTTAGGTTAGGTTAGGTTAGGTTAGGTTAGGTAGTCCGCACATCAGTTGTAGCGCCCTAGCTGTCCGCAACGGAGAGCGGGAAGGAGATTTTCCGCCTTATCCACGTGGACCTGTGGAGCTCTGCCGAAGAGCTGACCAGTGTCCTCTCTACGCTTGCGGCGTGGTGCGTGGTGCTCGCGCTCCGCCCAGCCTCTCTTCTCCCATCCATCCCTTCGGCGCACTGACAGAACCGCCTCCCCCTTGCCGGCTTCTGCACTCATCTACACACGTCCCCCTCCCCCCCAGAGGCATCATCAGCACATATGCTTCCGTTTCTCTCACCCACGACAGTCCCTCCCCTCACTCGTCTCCACGCAGTGCCATCCACTCTCCCGCCTCCTACAGCACAAGCAAGATACACCGATGACACCGCCTTTTGGCCATCACACAAGCTTTCAACAACACACTAAGAAGAATCGCCGAACACCATCTGAGCCCGCCTCCAACCGCTCAACTTAAGCATCTCCTCTCAGAATGTCAATGCATCAACTTTGGCGCCACGAGCACGTCAAGCACCATCCCCTCATCATCGACGACACCCAAATTGCTTCCATAAAACGGAAAATATTCCTGGCGGTTGCTCTCACCGACACCGCATCATTGAAACCTCGCTTTGTGGACCGCCGTGCACGCCACACAAAACATCAACACTTTGAGAGTTCTCTCCGGCCTCCTGTGGCTTCGACTGACGAACACTCCTCAAATTATACACCACCGTCAGGAGGCCCATACTGGAATACTCATCCCTCATTGTCGAAAACGCTGCTCTGGCAAACCTTAGCATCCTGAGCACACTTGAAATTACTCCCGGCGCATAGTCTACGATGCCCTGTCTACATCGCTCGTCTAGTCTCTCTACAATTCCAACCACGTTCCCACCTTCCAACACGGCAGATTAGAGGCACACATTAGGCACCACTGCGGAATGTAGCTCGTCACGAGACATCCCTGCACAAAGCCTGGCACCGTGTACGACGCTGGGGGCCCCGTCACGTCACCCGTCTGGCGTCGTCACGACATCCAACGTGCAACGTTACGATAGAACGGCACATACCGTCACGCACACAGACTCAACATTGTCCTCTCAAACCCCACCTCCACGTGCGGAACTTCTCCATGATTTGAGGCGACGGGGAAATATTTGTTTTTGTTCTGGTGCTATTAGTTTCGGTCAACACAGATAGGCTCCATGTTAAACTTCAGCAACATTTGGCATGTAGCCCCACCCCACAACAATATGAGATCACCTCTGTGCATATCCCCCCGCCCCGTCTCACAAGTTAGTGGCAGACATCCACACCGGAAACTTACATAGTACGTTGACGCAGAGAACAAACACTCTCATGCCGACACTGACATCGCTCAGCGTTTCCTCGAATTTCAAACAAAGCACCGACACACGGCTACGTGTACATTGACGGCTTCAAACACAACAAGCCGCCACTAGCGGGAGCTGCAGCAGCGCTGCAGCAGTGCTGCAGGGCTGCAGTTGGTGCACTACGCCACCACGACACCAACACTCTCACTTCTCGCTAGATTACCCGACCTCACCACAGTGTGCACAGCAAAACTATTCGCCATCTGCAAAGTGTACCGCTATCCAATATCGCAAACTACGTCGAACAGTAATCGTCAGAGACTGGCAATCCCCCAATGCGCCGTCCAACACCCTCCAACAACAATCGTCACAGACTCCAATGCCTTACGACAAACACGTCTATCCTCTCACCACTGAAAAAACTTCGCATCCACAAAGCACCTACACCCAACTTCCGCCTTACTCTGGGTCCCCAGCCACACACCTAGTCCCGACAATGACAACACGCGGGCACAGAAACCAACACGGCGGCACGTCTCAACACTCAACGTAGAATGTCCACCTTCAGAATCAGAGTACTACGCCATGCCACACTCACTTCCGACATAAAATATTCCAGCCTGATGACGCCACTACGCACCTTCACAGCACACATCCCACCTCCACAGCATACATCCCACCTCCACAGCATACATCCCACCTCCACAGCATACATCCCACCTTCACAGCACACATCCCACCTCCACAGCACACATCCCACCTCCACAGCATACATCCCACCTTCACAGCACACATCCCACCTTCACAGCATATTCCGCATTCCCACCCCAGCATACATCCCACCTTCACAGCACACATCCACCTTCACAGCTACATCCCACCTCCACAGCATACATCCCACCCCACAGCATACATCCCACCTTCACAGCATACATCCCACCTTCCCGATACATCCCACCTTCAAGCATACATCCCACCTTCACAGCATACATCCCACCTTCACAGCATACATCCCACCTCCACAGCATACATCCCACCTCCACAGCATACATCCCACCTCCACAGCATACATCCCACCTTCACAGCATACATCCCACCTTCACAGCATACATCCCACCAGATACATCCCACCTTCACAGCACACATCCCACCTTCACAGCACACATCCCACCTCCACAGCATACATCCCACCTTCACAGCACACATCCACCTCCACAGCATACATCCCACCTTCACAGCATACATCCCACCTTCACAGCATACATCCCACCTTCACAGCATACATCCCACCTTCACAGCATACATCCCACCTCCACAGCATACATCCCACCTTCACAGCATACATCCCACCTTCACAGCACACATCCCACCTTCACAGCATACATCCCACCTCCACAGCATACATCCCACCTCCACAGCATACATCCCACCTTCACAGCATACATCCCACCTTCACAGCATACATCCCACCTTCACAGCATACATCCCACCTCCACAGCATACATCCCACCTCCACAGCATACATCCCACCTTCACAGCATACATCCCACCTTCACAGCATACATCCCACCCCCACAGCATACATCCCACCTTCAGAGCATACATCCCACCTTCACAGCACACATCCTACCTTCACAGCACACATCCCACCCCCACAGCATACATCCCACCTTCACAGCACACATCCTACCTCCACAGCATACATCCCACCTTCACAGCATACATCCCACCTTCACAGCATACATCCCACCTTCACAGCATACATCCCACCTTCACAGCATACATCCCACCCCGCTCCCACAGCACACATCCCACCTTCACAGCACACATCCCACCTTCACAGCACACCCACTCCACCTTCACAGCACACATCCCACCTCCACAGCATACATCCCACCTTCACAGCATACATCCCACCTTCACAGCATACTCCCACCACACATCCCACCTTCACAGCATACATCCCACCTTCACAGCACACATCCCACCTCCACAGCATACATCCCACCTCCACAGCATACATCCCACCTTCACAGCATACATCCCACCTTCACAGCACACATCCCACCTCCACAGCATACATCCCACCTTCACAGCATACATCCCACCTTCACAGCATACATCCCACCTTCACAGCACACATCCCACCTTCACAGCACACATCCCACCTCCACAGCATACATCCACAGCATACATCCACCTTCACAGCATACATCCCACCTTCACAGCATACATCCCACCTCCACAGCACACATCCCACCTTCACAGCATACATCCCACCTTCACAGCACACATCCCACCCGCCGCATCCCACCTCCACAGCATACATCCCACCTTCACAGCATACATCCCACCTTCACAGCATACATCCCACCTTCACAGCACACATCCCACCTTCACAGCATACATCCCACCTTCACAGCACACATCCCACCTTCACAGCATACATCCCACCTTCACAGCATACATCCCACCTTCACAGCATACATCCCACCTTCACAGCATACATCCCACCTTACAGCATACATCCCACCTTCACAGCATACATCCCACCCACAGCATACATCCCACCCTTCACAGCATACATCCCACCTTCACAGCATACATCCCACCTTCACAGCATACATCCCACCTCCACAGCATACATCCCACCTCCACAGCATACATCCCACCTTCACAGCATACATCCCACCTTCACAGCATACATCCCACCTTCACAGCATACATCCCACCTCCACAGCATACATCCCACCTTCACAGCATACATCCCACCTTCACAGCACACATCCACCACAGACACACCCACCCCCACAGCATACATCCCACCTTCACAGCACACATCCCACCTCCACAGCATACATCCCACCTTCACAGCATACATCCCACCTTCACAGCATACATCCCACCTTCACAGCATACATCCCACCTTCACAGCATACATCCCACCTTCACAGCATACATCCCACCTTCAGAGCATACATCCCACCTTCACAGCATACATCCCACCTTCACAGCATACATCCCACCTTCACAGCATACATCCCACCTTCACAGCATACATCCCACCTTCAGCATACATCCACCCACAGCATACATCCCACCTTCACAGCACACATCCCACCTTCACAGCACACATCCCACCTTCACAGCACACATCCCACCTTCACAGCACACATCCCACCTTCACAGCACACATCCCACCTTCACAGCACACATCCCACCTTCACAGCACACATCCCACCTTCACAGCACACATCCCACCTTCACAGCACACATCCCACCTTCACAGCACACATCCCACCTTCACAGCACACATCCCACCTTTACAGCATACATCCCACCTTCACAACATGGAACGCTACAGACCGGCCGACCAGACAAGGCGAGGTCGCTCTCACGTGGCTCTGCCTGGGCCGCACGAATCTCACCCACAGCTACCTTATCACTAACTCTCCACGACCACCTGCAACTCCTGCAAACTAGCACTAAGAGGGCGAGCGCTTACTCAAACAGTTCGCCAAGCACTCACCACCACGTCACGCATCCATTCTCCACTACAACACACGCAATATTGATGTCACTCTCTCCTCCATATGTGGAGGAGAGAGTGACATTCACAGCACCCGGTGACCCACACCCCACTCTTATCATTCACTTATCTCTTCACTACTGGCTTGCTCCCTTATTTTTGAATCTACAACAAAAGGGAAAATGAGATAACATGAAGGAGGAAAAACAAACAAGTGTCATAGCGTAGACCGATAATGGTATCATTTCCCTTCCCCTACACAAAAAATAGCAAAATAATAGAAGAGGCGATGGGTAAATACAACAAACAAAGCAAAGCAGAGCAAAGCAGAGCAAAATAAAAGCAAAGCAAAAAAGCGGTATTTTGCACGGAGCAATTTTCGGACATGCAGGTGTCAATGTGCACCCCAGTCGTTCTCCCTGTACCCCGTCTCTGCTCACACCCAACCGCCCGGCAGCCGTCACTGCAATGTGGCGACTGCTTACCCAGCACACCATCATCAATGCCACCATGGAGATATTGGTAGGATAACTAACGATTGAATCGCATCATACGTCAGGTACGTTATCAAGCATCGTATCCTTAGGCTAGCACCAGTGAGTGGATTACTGGCAGGTGTTTTGCTGTCGAGAGTTTTGTGAGCGTGCTTGGCCAGAAGGTGAATCGTCTTACCGATACGTGGGGTTGCAGATCTTTATATATTTTTTGCACTTACTATGAAGGAAATGTTACTCACTGGACGTTTCCTCAAATCTGAGAACTTCGTAGACATGAAATAAGACAGCCACAAAACTGTAGCTGCACTAACTCGTTGACTGTAATTGAAATCATGGAAATGTCGAAGTAAGGTACATAAGAGAAACGATAAGTGCGACAAAATATGCACACCTGTAGTGAGCATGCTTAACTTTTAAATGGCACGCTTCACGTCCTTAAATCAGTATGGCAGATTTCAGCGCAGCTTGCGCCATCCCCATTACGGATGGCTGGCAGCCTGTTCGGCGGGGCCCACCAACCCCCTAAAGACCACCGTCTAACACCTGCACCTATCTGCCGCGCGGGATCAGTCGGTGGCTGTCGGCACCTGTCGATGGCTGTCGGTGCCTGTCGGTGCCTGCCGGTATCACTGTCTACCTGTATCTGTCGGTGCCTGCCGGCATCGATGGCTGTCGGAATCTGCTGGTGTCTACCGGTATATGTCGGTGACTGTCGGTATCTGTCGGTATCTGTCGGTGTCTGCCGGTATCGGTGGCTGTCGGTATCGGTGGCTGCCGATATCGGTGTCTGCCGGTATCGGTGGCTGTCGGAATCTACCGGTGTCTGCCGGTATATATCGGTGACTGTCGGTATCTGTCGGTATCTGTCGGTGTCTGCCGGTATCGGTGACTGTCGGTATCTGTCAGTATCTGTCGGTGTCTGCCGGTATCGGTGTCTGCCGGTATCGGTGGCTGCCGGTATCGGTGTCTCCCGGTACCTGCCGGCGGTTCCGGTGTCCGCCGGTGGCTGGTGACCCACAGCACCCGCCCCCGCCCTACCCCCACGGCCGCGCGAGAAGCGTGCCGCCCGCCATTATCGTCGCCCCCGCCCCAGCCCCCCGCCCCCGGGCCTTCCGCCGGCAGTTGCGAATTGTCACAGGTGTTAATGGCGCCGGCCGCACCGGCAGCCGCGCCACACACCGCAATTTACCGCCAGCCCACGTTCCGCTGCTGCTGCTCACTGACATAAGTCCTCTCATCCGCGGGCAACCAGTGATCGGTGTCGCGCTGGTGATGGCGGGCGGCTAAAGGAAATGGGCTGGCAACAGTCGACAGTCACTGGTGCTGGGCTGGCAGCAATCGACATTCACCGGTGCTGGGCTGGTAACAGTCGACAGTCATCGGTAATGTATTGGTAACGGAAGGCGTTCACTGGTAATGTGCTGGTAACGGTAGGCGTTCACCGTTAATGGGCTGGTAACGGTAGGCGTTCACCGGTAATTGGCTGGTAACAGCTGGGCTGGTAACACTAGTACTGGGCTCGTAGCGATAGATGGCTGGCGGTGCTCGGATGGTAGCTGTAGGCAGCACGTAGTCCATGACTAATAAGGCGGCGCTGCCCGGAATGTTGAGCAGTTGTTGGAACTGTACATTGTTGGGGGGGGGGGGGGGATGATCGTGACGGGCACTGGCTGCATATATGGCAATGGTGAAGGGGGCGGGGGATAGCTCAGGGACGGTATTGATGGACGGGCAACAGATCATGGACGGCATTGAAGGAAGGGCGATAATTCAGGGACGGTAGTGATGGACGCATAGCAGTTCAGTGATGGTAGTGATGGACGGACGACAGTTAAGGGACAATAGTGATGGACGAATAGCAGTTCGGAGACGATAGGGATGGACGGATAGGAGTTCAGGGACGGAAATGATGGACGGATGACAGTTCGGGAAGAGTAGTGATGGACGGACGATAGTTCAAGAATTGTAGTGATAGACGGACGACAGTTCAGGAATAGTAATGGTGGACGAATAGCAGTTCAGGGACGATATGGATGGACGGACGAAAGTCCAGGGACTCCTGCCCCTGAAGGGCAGCTGCTGGGGCAGTAGCTGCGCGAGCCACAGTGGCTCAGTGTTCCAACGACCGAACCGTCACGCCTGCAAAACCAATCAGCTGTATGGCAGACCGCCGGTGACAGCCCCCTCCCGGCACAGACGCGGAAACCGAGGGAATCGCAAGCGAATACACAGTGCACGGACGGCGTTTTCCGACCGAGCTGCGGTCGCCGCGTTTACGGTGGCTGAAAGGGAAATTGTGCGGCGTCACGTCTGTTCACAGTCACCGGCGTGGATGACATCAATCAAACTGCAATGTTGCACAAGACACGTCAGACACGCCCCTGCAATTGGCACGACAAATGGTCGCGACATCCTGACCCATGACTGCGCGTGGCAGAGGGCACGCGGGTGCACTGAGGGACGCCCGTTCCCAGCGCTGGGCAGGGTCAGCCCCAGCCCCGACTGCCGGCCGTCAGTCCGGCGGGCCAGCGACGACCGCATGTAGAGCATCGGCGGCCGGCGCGCGCGTCACACATGCCTCGGCCGCACCGGGCGGGATTTCCAGGCGGCCTTGCAAGGTGCAGTGGGTGCAGTGCACAGCTGGCGGCGCGTGTCGTCACGAGCGGCCACTGGGTCCGGCCAGCGGCCGATCGTACGCAGATATCCGGCTGTCTCTGGGTGCAATGAGGCGGCATATGCAGCTGGCACATCGCACCATGGCTCTAGACACACTCACGGATAATGCGGTGGGTGCAAAATGTTCATAGCTATTGCGTCGAGTGCTTCGAGTGACATTATAATGATGTTCTGTTCTTTTTTGTATCTCACCGGCGTTCTAAGATCTGAGTGTATAAAAATACCGGGGGCAAATTGATGCAACTAAGGACAGTAACAAGCAACATGAAGTAAAAATGGCTCTAATGTACACTTTTATATATGCATAGCTTAATAGCTTTCGATATATATATATATATATATATATATATATATATATATATATATGTGTGTGTGTGTGTGTGTGTGTGTGCGTGTGTATAACCCTATAATACTATGCCCCGAGGAAAATGGCCAGCAGTCAGTCGTACCCCACCAGCTACTCGGTGTACTAAAGTTATTCGATTTTAGGGTAAAATAACAAGCAACAGAGAATATGTCGACCCCTTACAATTCATCGTTGCAGCTATTTGGCCACAAACTTCCCCTAGCTTCCGACGTTTCAGGACAAGTTAATAAAGAACCTAGAAGAAATAGTCGACATATTTTTAGTGACACATTTTATCACTGTTAGACTGGTATCCTCTAATTAGATATTATGTATTTGCATTGTCATGCCAGCTTGCATGTGGTGGAAATTGTCTCACCATCATCTACCTACTTTAGCCTTGTGAAATCATTTTCCATTGACACCTGTGCTCCAAAGGTATTCAGAACGTGTGATCTAGCATACCACCACCCCTCGACCAACCGTCAGTAGTCCGATGAACACGTCGATCAACCATCAGGGTCAGATACACTCCTCAACCAACCATCAGGGTCAATTCTACCATAGGGTCAGATGCACTCTAACCAACCATAGGGTCAGATTACTCAGCTGACCATAGGGGTCAGATACACTCCTCAACCAACCATCAGGGGTCAGATGTACTAGCTGACCATAGGGTCAGATACACTCCTCAACAAACCATCAGGGGTCAGATGCACTCAGCTGACCATCAGGGGTCAGATACACTCCTCAACCACCATCAGTCAGATGCACTCCTCAACAAACCATCAGGGTCAGATGCACTCAGCTGACCATCAGGGGTCAGATACACTCCTCAACCAACCATCAGGGGTCAGATGTACTCCTCAACCAACCATCAGGGGTCAGATACACTCCTCAACCATCAGGGGTCAGACGCCCTTGTCGACCGACAACCTCGCCTTACACGCTTCTGTAATAGGTGGCGGCGGCTTTCCAGCACGGGTGGTGGGTTTCCGCGGCTTCCAAGTCGAAACGACCAGCCGACTTACATCAAGTAGATTTTGCCAGAGCCTTTGCACCCACTCGGCTACTCATCTGCCTACCCGGCTATTCGTTTATCTACTCGGCTACCCGGCTGCCTACTCGGCTACTCGTCTGCCTACTCGGCTACTCGTCTGCCTACTCGGCTACTCGTCTGCCTACCCGGCTACTCGTCTGCCTACTCGGCTACTCGTCTGCCTACTCGGCTACTCGTCTGCCTACTCGGCTACTCGTCTGCCTACTCGGCTACTCGTCTGCCTACCCGGCTATTCGTTTATCTACTCGGCTACTCGTCTGCCTACTCGGCTACTCATCTGCCTACCCGGCTATTCGTTTATCTACTCGGCTACTCGTCTGCCTACTCGGCTACTCGTCTGCCTACTCGGCTACTCATCTGTCCCGGCTATCTACTCGGCTACTCGTCTGCCTACTCGGCTACTCATCTGCCTACCCGGCTATTCGTTTGTCTACTCGGCTACTCGGCTGCCTACTCGGCTACTCGGGTGCTCTGCAGACTCAGGGTGTTGCAAATTCGGGCCCAAATTCGACTAAAGCCGTGACCAGAGGCGTAGAAGCGACAGGAAACGTGGCATGACTGTCGATTACCAGGGGCGCCATTTGCTGGACGGTGCCTCTGACTGATAAAATGCAGGGGGGTGCGCTCGAGTCCTCCGAGTGGGCGCTTTTTGTACTCACAGGGGCAGCTAACAATTCGAAAGGAAGAGCTGCACTCCTACATCATGTTTGGCGACCTTTTCATCACGAGGGTGCCTATCTTCAGTCAGGGGAGGCGCCGCCGAAAATTGCGGAGGGGGAGGACTAGTCCCCCGTGCCGCCCCCGCTTGGTACGCCCATGGCGGCGACCATGAGAGGTCTCGCCAAGTTGACCGTGCAGCCCAGTGTACACAAGTCTGGAACGTTGTTTGTGTCTGGTGGGGAGACGAATGCACGAAGCGCATGCACGGCGCAGGCACTCGCCTGTATACCTTTTGCCAACACGAGTGCATGCGACGAGTGTTAATGGCTCAGGTGACGTCGCTGTTGCATGGCCTCGTCGCCGCATGCTTGCACTGCGGTGTACAAACGAATGAATGGCGTGGGCAGCCTCCTACGGAGTACGCTGAAAGGGCCGCTGAGGGGGCGGAGCTTGGCTTAGCTGGTGGCTGTAGACACTTCAGCGCACACGTACGGCGACTGGGGGTGAAGGAATTAATGGTTTAAAAACCCATGGGCTCGATAACTTTTCAGCTATGTTTGCAGTATCTGTGTTTCTTGACGGCTGGTGATGAAGCATTGAACAACAGGCACTTGTAATTCACTAATGCCACTCGTGATTTCCTACTGCAAAGCTGTACACGCGGCTGTTTTAATGGCACTTGAATATCTGAGATGGTCACCGGAGTGTGTACGCCCACCTTGCACACACTTTGGTTCAGCAATTTGGTCTCCTGTGCATTTTGTAACAGCAAACTGCTACTTGGAACGTTTCCTACGTGTGGGAACAATCCTAGCCGTACGAATGAGACGATCGCCAAGATATTTGACTTTGGGGCCAGTGCGCGGGCTTCGGGCTGGTCGTTATTCTTGCTGCGACATATTTCAGTCTTTCTGAGATCGCATGGCGAGCTATAGAAGACACGATGATGGTTACAGGCATAGGCGCAACGGGGGGGCAGCCCCCCCCATGAGACCAAAGTGCCCTTTCGGCCAAACGTGCCCTTTCGGCCAAAAGTGCCCTTTCGGCCAAAAGTGCCCTTTTGACCGAAAAGTGCCCTCTTGGGCGGAACGTCCCAAATTTAGCCCAAAAATCACCTGCCTTATGTGCCCCGCCTGTGCCAAAGGTGCCCTTTGGGCCCAAAACTGTCCTTTTGGCCTAAAAATGGCATTCCCCTGTGCCCTTTCCTGTCCTATGCGGCATGGAAAATCCGCGCGCCCCTCCCCCGGTCAACAAACCTTCCAGTGTGCCCCGGGCCGCAAAGTGCCCTTTTGGAGCCGGTCAAGTGCCCTTTTGGAGCCGCCCAAGTGCCCTTTTCGGTCCGGGACCCCCCCCCCCATGGAAAAATCCTGGGTGCGCGCCTGGTTACAGGACATATGATTGAGCCGGTCAGCTCCTGGATAACATTCACGATCGTTCGTACAGCTGTGATATGGACAGAGCACATTGCTTCATCAACTGCTTCAGCGACACATTTTCCGACTCCCATGTTGGAGTATTTTCAGAGCCTCCAGCACTGAATACGTTAGTCTTATACCGCTTTTATTTTCCTTCAGGCTAAGGTGAACGCGTCCGGTTCAATTTCGACAACCACAAGGTATGTGGAGCTGACTAGCTTAGCGCTCGTATTCTTAAGGAATTGTGCCTCCTCTCCTTGCAACAGGATGTTCCCTGAACAATAGAAGCAGGCAAATGTGATTCCTGTGTATAAAGAGACAACAGCAAATCACGTGAAAATTACAGGCCTGCTTCAGTTTCGCCACTTTGTTCGGAAGTTGTAGAGAAGGTGGCAGGCGACTGCTCGCTCCGTCATGTAATATGGCAGAGTCGTCTGGTCGTCAGTATTCGGGAGCAGCGGCGTCTCATCTTAGGCGGATCAAACGTGTACTGCGCTAGTCCCTCATACAGTTAGCCTGTGGCTCGGACAAAATCCCCGAAGATAAATTCACTATATATATATATATATATATATATATATATATATATATATATATATATATATATATATGTGTGTGTGTGTGTGTGTGTGTGTGTGTGTGTGTGTGTGTGTGTGTGTGTGTGTGTGTGTGTGTGTGTGTGTGTGTGTGTGTGTGTGTGTGTGTGTGTGTGTGTGTGTGTGTGTGTGTGTGTGTGTGTGTGTGTGTGTGTGTGTGTGTGTGTGTGTGTGTGTGTGTGTGTGTGTGTGTGTGTGTGTGTGTGTGTGTGTGTATGTATGAATGAAGATGTGAGGCACCACCTGTATGCACCCTGCATCTAACCTGTCATGCTGGAGCTGATTGAAGTGCTGATGAATATGCACATTCTGCCAATTGTCTGCACTGTCATCAAACGAGCCGCCATCCATCCACGTGTGAAGAGCCGCACCTGATCACACCTCGTCCCTGGTCCTCCCGTGTGAAGAGCCGCACCTCACCACGTCTCGTCCCTGGTCCTCACGTGCGAAGAGCTGTACCTTAGCACATTTCGTCCCTGGTCCTCACGTGCGAAGAGCTACATCTCACCACGTCTCGTCCCTGGTCCTCACGTGTGAAGAGCCGCACCCCACCACGTCTCGTCCCTGGTCCTCACGTGTGAAGAGCCGCACCTCATCACGTCTCGTCCCTGGTCCTCACGTGTGAAGAGCCGCACCTCACCACGTCTCGTCCCTGGTCCTCACGTGTGAAGAGCTGCACCTCACCACGTCTCGTCCCTGGTCCTCACGTGTGAAGAGCTGCACCCCCACGTCTCGTCCCTGGTCCTCACGTGTGAAGAGCTACATCTCACCACGCCTCGTCCCTGGTCCTCACGTGTGAAGTGTGAAGAGCCGCACCTCACCACGTCTCGTCCCTGGTCCTCACGTGTGAAGAGCCGCACCCCACCACGTCTCGTCCCTGGTCCTCACGTGTGAAGAGCTGCACCTCACCACGTCTCGTCCCTGGTCCTCACGTGTGAAGAGCTACATCTCACCACGCCTCGTCCCTGGTCCTCACGTGTGAAGAGCCGCACCCCACCACGTCTCGTCCCTGGTCCTCACGTGTGAAGAGCCGCACCCCACCACGTCTCGTCCCTGGTCCTCACGTGTGAAGAGCTACACCTCACCACGTCTCGTCCCTGGTCCTCACGTGTGAAGAGCCGCACCCCACCACGTCTCGTCCCTGGTCCGTCCAGCGTGGCGACGTACCCCTGGATGGGAGGCGGGCAGGACGATTGAATCGACGGATTCTATGAAACAAAGTTTCCTCAGAATGAATGGCTGGTGCGGCGGCCGCGTTCCCACGCGCGTTCTCGACCGGCTCGCTGTGTATTCAGCCGGCCTCCCCGTGACCGGCCGCGCCTCTGGTGAAGCCCCGACACACAGCTGAATTCGACTGTTTTTCGTCGGGTTTCGTCCACTTTTTGAGGTCGTTATCAGTAGCGCCGGCCCGGACCGTACTTCAGTGCGTAACGTTTCCGCACCACTTGGCACATGACCGACGCCACGTTCTTCACGCCGACCTACAAACCTGACAACGGGCGGTCAGCCTGCTGGCTTAGCCAGCTGCTTACCGGCGACAACCCTTCAGCCGTCCACAATAGCCCGGGGAGGTGTCACGAGGCCCGCGGCCATAACCCGGTCACCGCACGTGCCAGTGTGCTGACGCATGAGGGGGCGACCTGTGCGCCCGCTGGTCCCCGGGCAGGGGGGGGGGTGCGACGTCGAGCCGCGGATTATCGTCGCTGCGCAGAGCCTGACCGCTAACAGGTGACACATTAACACGGCCGCCGCATTGTGCCGGCAGTTGCGGTCGCAGTGCGTGTAACACACTGGATGTGCCGTAAAATCGGCGCCATTAATTAGGCGCGCGCGGCCGCCCGATGCCCGCCGGCCGCCGCCGCCACGCGAGCTGGGAACAGTCCATTGTGTCGGCAGGGGGCGCGGCCCTGCCCGGCGGCCACGTTGCACGGCCGCCGGCGGCGGCGGTCCGCACGCGTCTATGAATGGCCCGGCGTGTTTACGACCGGCGACACGCGATGGTTGTCCGATATCGGAATTGATTGGCCGCGGCTTTCATTCAAGCGTCGCAAGGCGCAAAGCTGTGCGCGCCGTGCGGAAGCGGGGCCGGCTGGTGCCGAGCGCACTTCCACTCTCGATTGTCGACACCTCCGGTTGGGCCGCGTGCAGGCCGCCCGGTTGACCTTTGCTCTCGTCGGGGCGTCTGGACGGCTGCGGTGGCGTCCAGGAACAGGCCGCCGGTCTAATGCAAGGCCGAGGTCGGAATGCGTCGAGGCTGGGGCGGATGCAGTCTGGGTCGGATCCGGGCCTGACGGCAGGCAGTGCCAACGTTTGCGGTCGCTGGCTGCGATGCCAAGGCAATTTGGCGTCTGGTGAGCGGAACCGGATTCAGACCAATGTTGTATTGAAGGGGTCGTCAACCTTAGCTGATGTTGTGATCGAAAACAACGGAAGCTGAGTACCCATTTTCACAGTACGTGTCATCGGCATGACACACGTATCATCGGCATGGTACACGTGTTATCGGCATGGCGCACATGCCATCGGCATGATGCATTGCACGAGTTTCTTTCGAGAGGGCGTCGGTAGTTCAGTAGCTAAGCTGAGCGTCTGGCAAGCCAGAGGTACGGGGTTCGATTCCCCGCGATGCCCGCCCTTCCTGCCAGGGTGAGAGGCAGGCGACGCTGTATGGCCTCAGTTGCTGAGGGCGTCGTAAAGCCACAATCCAATCCAATCCTCTCGAGGAATGAATTCAGCACAGACATGGAACTTCATACCAGTTATTTCCTCGGCAGGAAACACGCAGACTGTGGGCTCAGTATTTCCTACGATGGTTTCATGATGATGGTAAACCCATGAAATGCGTGTCATTGTGTTGGAACCCTTCGTACTTAATGGCACGCTTCCCTGAGTTCCCCATCACTATGGATGTTTGCACACAATGTTGTATCAGATATGAGTCATACAGACATCATGCGTGCATTTTTATGATTATATCGGGCCATGCATATTTGCCACTTCAGAATATGCCCGCACAACTTATATGGCTTCCTTGCAATGCCAGCGACTGTCTGTGTAATGCACGGCGATTAGTCCATCTTCCTGTGTCCAGAGAACTACTGAAGCATTTTAAAGTCAGTGGCTTTATAAGCTGGCTGTCAGCAGTAGCGGACAGCCAGGCATCGTTTGAAATACTGTTAACTTAGGGACCAGGGTAACAAAACTTGACAAGGATTAACACGGGCCAAGACAGCATGATGGATGCTAAGATGAGGTATAGATGCTAAAATGAGGTGATGGATGTTAAGATGAGGTGATGGATCCTAAGCTGAGGTGATGGGTGCTAAGATGAGGTGATGGATACTAAGCTGAGGTAATGGGTGCTAAGATGAGGTGATGGATACAAGATAAGATATGGGTGTTAACATGAGGTGATGGGATCCCGAGTAGTATGGGATCGCTGGGATCCCGAGTAGTTTCAACAGTGGTGGGAGCGGCAGCAAATATTCATTAGAACGATTCGGCATAACGAAGTCGCGTCAAAGGTCACCACGATGGCCGATGATAATCTGAATCGGAACACGCACATGAACACGTGCACCCCACGTGATCGGCTGCACTATCGGGCCTCAGATGTGGGCGGAGCGGTGACGGCGGACGGGTCAAGACACAAGTGACAGGACACATGGTGACAGGCTTCGGACTGGCGAGCTTCCCAGAACTGGCGAAACGTCTCCTGCGCGCGGAATGTGCCGAGAAGAGGTGCCGACAGCCACTGCGTGCTGCTGACAACAGCTGGTGGAGGAACGGGTCGGAGGCGGCCTTCAGTCAAGCCTACACCCTGCAACTTGGCATTTGAACTGCGCCGGCGGGAAGGTATTGGCAGCCGGTGACCTTTCTCCGGCGTCGTGGCGGACGGACGGCGCGGGCGAAATTCCAACGCCGAGGCTCATTTGACTTCGATGCGGGTGTCGGCCCGTGCCAGGCGTGCATCGGGCTGGACCCTGACCGGCTCTGGCGGGAGGGCGTCTCTGACGTCACTAGCTGCGTCTGCACGTCGCCGGCAGCCAGGACCGGCTGCCGGCGGCTCGTGCATTTGGCACTGCCGCCGGCCGGCGAGCCTCCGCGCTGATTGTCTCGACCCAAATAGGCGGCGGCGGCGGCGCGCCGCGCACCCGCGCCGGAAGTGTGCAGCTTCCGGCGCTGCACGCGCCATGCACGCGCCGTCGGCCTCGTCGCCGGCGACGGACGAGCCGTCGGCACGAGACGTGATGGCTGACCAGTGGCGAGGTGCTGGGCGGTCGGCGTGCCGGGCGACTCGCGGGGCGGCGCGGAAGGCGTTCCGCCACGGTTGGCCGACTCGCGTGTCCGTCTCGCCCGAGTCCATCTCGCTGTCGAGGCCTCCGGCGGCGGCGCCGACGACGACCGTGGCAGCGACGCGTCGGCCGACTGCCGCGGCGGCGACCCGATCTCGCCGTCTCGTGACGCGTGAGAGACAGCTCGTCGGCGCAGTCACGCAGCCATCGCCCGGCCGCTCGCCCTAAGTCGGCCACGCCTGCTGCTATTACTTTTTACATAATTAAAGGCAATCGCTTCGTTAGCAGGCACGCGCCACGTGGGGACGACGATGAGGCGCAAGTTGGCGTCAGCGAGTCCGCGATGTCAATGTCCACGCTGCGATTGGGGATGACAGTAAACGAGTGCATGCGGTATCTTGTTTTATAAGACAAATGCATTAGTGAGAAAGTCGTGTGTTGGCAATAAGCCGATTACAAATAAACCGTACTTCGACTTTTACCTTTAAGAGCACTGCACGAGTCAATTGAAAGACTTAAAGCACGATTGCGTTTAATTGTTAGCGTGAGCAACGAGTGTAAGCTCTGATTAGGTTCGTTACCCACGGACACCGTGATTTTACATAAAAGAGCAAGAGATTTTAAACGCTCCGAGTTACACCGGCGCTTCACCTACGGCTTCATCAGGCTGCACATTCGACACACGATCCCGTTGAAGCTACCGATGCGTCACGATTTGGAAAGCGTGTAACTGTCAGCCGCTCTGAATGTTCACCGATCGCGAGGAACGTCAATATCGGATACAATTGGCGTGTGCTTGTGACGCCCAATGCGTTGGTTTTCTCGCGCGGCGTCGTCTCACCTGGAGGCGGAATGCTCTCGGTGATAGAGTGCTGAGGCCCGTTGACATGTGGTGGATTCTCGGCAGAATGATGACATCCGAAGAGTCGCCGACGACGTACGGGAGTGGCTCTGACGTCACGGGACGGAGGGTTACGTCACGCAATGAATTTAGCACGTCTATTGCGAAATATTGGTTTCACTCGACGTCGGCGATGTTCACGGAAGATAAATTGAAGGAGAAAATATAGTCCACCGGAAGACGCGTGCCTTGGCTGGTTCCTGCTCGGTTGTAGTTGGCACGGCTTTGAATACTCAGCATGTCATGGATGGGGAAATTGGTGAGTATTGTGATATTCGTTGTCTTCTCTACCTGGCCAATCTGTCAGTGAACACCGATCAAGCGTCAAAGGTGGAATGCATCATATATCTTGTTTTGATTGGGAGGGTCGCTCATGCCACAGTAAACTGGTTCAGTGTACAGAGTGCAACCAAGAAGGGCCCTTGTGGCTCATAGTTGCACTAATCTTTTATGTCTTTATGTCTTTATGCCACACAGTAGTTTGGCCCCAAAAGTTGCTCGGAACCTCCTCCATCACCACAACCAAAATCGCGACCGAAAAACCAGACCGCACCTCCACCGCTCATAATGTTATTATTATTTCCTTCCAACTTGACGTGGAAAAAGGAGTGCCTCCAGCGTTCACTTTCTCGGTTAATCCTGTCGAGGTAAACTTAGGCTCGAAAGATAATCATACATCACGACAGGGGTGTCGTTCTATGAAAGCATTTTGAGGGGAAAGTGGCACAAGTTCACTTGGGAAAAATTGTGGCCGAGTCACCGTATCCGAAGATCTTCCTTGCGCTGCTCGAAAAAAAAAACCTGCAGTGGGGGAAAAGGGATACTCTCTCACTTTGCATATGTGCTTCGGGGAGCTGTGATGATTGTGCACGTGACTGGAACGGGAGCATGAACTCAAGGTACAGAGACCACAAATAAATATTTTGGGCATAATTATTCCTCTGCCTCCCCCCCCCCAAGCAACAACAAAAACATACGGTGCATCACAAATGTTGGCTTTGTATCGGGAGCGTTGCCATGGCGGGAGAAGAGGGACGAGTCACCTCAAGCCTCGTGATGTTTACTAATACTGCCATGGCGTTGCATGATAAAATGAATCCAAAACCATTTCATCCCCACGCTCTTTCCAACATCGCTGATGGGTATGGGTATGCCCATGTTGGGCATGCACAAAAACAGTGGGTTCCATGCCCGCGTTTTCCGATCTGGCAACACCATGGAAAAAAATAAATCGAACACCATCAGGTCAAAACTTGGAGAAGTACATATCTGTGCTTTCTTCATCAAGGGTGTGCTTTCTTCATCAAGGGTGTCGTAAGTGACGACACCAGCATGGAGATGATACCCGGGATATCGCCAGAGAGCAACGTAGAGACGCTGGAAACTTACTCAATGCGAGTTGACAATGATTCACTTGACGGAAACACGACAAAACTGAACAGTGCACTTCCAGCCCTTGGCTGGCATCTCGTTACAGGGCCACCTCCAACGTGTTAACTGGGGGCAGACAGGATCATGTTCCACTGCTTTAGCATGAGTAGGACGGGGAGCGGAGTTGGGTCGGCTCCGATGGTGGTCCCGCAGTCGCCCATGGACGCACCTCCCTTCCCCGAGTCAACATTCCTCAGCATAGACCCTGCCCCATTTTACTTTTCCGATTTCTCTTGCGTCCGTTTGTAAATACGCTATTGGCCCTCCACCAGACGGCTGAAGGCCTCCAGTGTTTCGTAGTTCAACTCCGCAACAGCTTGATTACGTTCCGTATTTATTGAAAAAGGCACGGTCCCGTCCTCAATAAAAACAAAACAACCTCAGCGCAGTGAAGTGGCACCGCTTCAGGGCAATCCACACCGCATTGGATCGTTTATGACGCAGTAAACAAACAACCGGGGCGTTCATTGGCGCACTGGACATATGTCGTCACGCTGCTTGTATGACGTTGGCCAAATGAAGCATGACGTCTGTCCGTGCCGACGTCGTCGACGTCAAATTCTTCCGACGACGTCGTCGACGTCAGTTTCCGCCGCGGCGGAATTCTGCCGGGATCTTGTCACGTGTAAACAGGTCGTTAATGCGCCGGATGTTAGCGGACGGCTGACGCACATACTGGGCCGAAGAGATGCAATACCTGTCTCGGGCGGAGGGGATAGGTGAGAAATTGGTGCCGAGCGCCGCGTATGTGTGTCTTCTCAAAATGGTATGGCATGTCTCTTGGTGTGCAAGTTCTCAAGGATGATCTTAGGTATGACTTCCTCCACATTCATTTCCTATTAATCGAATACGATCAAAATCAAATCCTGTTTGTTATTTGTTTGCTATTTGGCCTTTAGGGCGTCTCGACCAGAATTGATTATTCGCGCCCATTAAGCCTATGCCGTGTTGTTGGTGCGTTAGAAGTGATGCCAACGCAGGGCCCACAGCGGGTGGCTTATTCGTCACGCCAAGAACTCCAGAAAACCACGACTAGCATCACTGATCGGGTCGCATCGACCCGGCCCCGGGCTTCCCAATATTGCCCGTTTTGATGTGTTGCTCTCGACTCATCTGGGCTGATTGTAGCCTGAGGTCGATCTTAACCCCTGACATGGCTAATCCCCGGTAATCAGTCCCGTCGCCGGTGCCGCTAAATTCGGCGTCCCTCGAACGCGCGTCATGAGCAGGGTGCCGTTGTTGAACATGGCACAATTTTACCAGTCCATAGGGAACCACCGATGATGCTATGGTAGTCGGTAGCACAGCCAACAATTCCATGTTGATTATAGAAACTACCAATATTCTCGCCGTGGTTGCTATTCGTTTGGCAGTCGGAACGTGCCACGCAATAAGTCATATCACCGCCTAGTAATGAAGTTCATTAACCCGTCTGCCCTCCCCCTCCACATTACCATTACATCGTATGCGCGCAAAATTGCTTCTGCAGTCGACGCACCCAAGTGCACTAACCTACCGCCACCACTACTGCATTGCTGCACATCACCTGCACTAGATTACTGTGCACATTGCACAAACATCCGGGCTCATTCAGCTGATGGCTGAGCCTACCTTCTGCATTGGCGGTGTGTTGGTGCGGAGGTCATCGGCAACCATTGGCGGTATATTGGGGCTGGGGGGGGGTCAGCCACCATTGGCGGTATATTGGGGAGGGGGCATCTGTCACCATTGGCGGTATATTGGGGCAGAGGGTATGGGCCACCATTGGTGGTATATTGGTGCGGAGGACATTGGGCACCATTGCTCGGAGTAAATAATTCCAGTTTGAAGACCCCACTCGCGGTCTTTAGCCGCGGCAGAGTTTTCGAAACGCAACGGTCAGCTGGTTTTCTCTTCCAATGAGTGATGTTCGCGAACTGGTGCATCTGACTACAGGTGGTCACTTCTGGAGTTTCACTACCATCCTTTACTCGATTTATATTTATCATCTGAGCACTGTTCAATGATTGTCAACAATGCATATATATATAAAGTTATTTATATGAACGCCCAAAAATGTTCCGCGAAATCTTATCTCAGCAAACAGATAACTGTAGGAACATGTTGGCCGTCAAATCGATCGCCTTAACCATCTCACACCGGATGGATGTACGACATTCACGATTACCTTCAAACAAGCGGCCATCCTTATCGCTCACAATACAAGCAACGTTGTTCTGGACGGGCTACATGCAGCTCGTGATGTGGGCATCATGAACACCATACGACATCGCTGTCACATGCTTCCGACGTGGTGCGACCAGGAAACCTCTCGCCGGGTCTTAAACATCAGATCTGCTCAGACCGGACGGAAAAAAATATCAAGTTCAAACGTTGCGCGCTGGAAGCCGCGTGTTCCTGAAATGCTTGGTCAGCTTAGGTTCAGTGTGGTTCAGAGCACGACGGTCTTATTCGGTCAGGCGCGACATTCTTCAAGCCGCTAGGAGTAAAGCCCAGCCCGCATCGGCGTTTGTTTTTGTCCCACACGTGTGGTTGAATCTACTCCTGAAACATTTCTGACTCGGCGAGTTTCATGACGCATACAACAATATCAGCATGTTTTCGCTAAATGTTGACTCGTGCTGTCCTTTTTTGTCTTCTTCCGCGTGCCGACACAATGCAGCGCTTCACGTGGCCTGTTGATCGTCTCGGTGGCCAGCCTAAACACGGCGTGACCGGATCTGCCCGGTAATCTCACGATTAATGAATGCCACCTTATCAGGGTTATGAATCTCCGCCGGATTATTCCGATGTGAAGTGAGAGGCTACAATATTCGATTCAAGCCCGCCGTGCCATGGCTGTGTATTGCATACTGGCAGTGCAGCCAATTATTTCACACCGCTGTTGGAATGGTGGTTTGTATGCTAAACGGTAATCCTCGGAAGTCCATTCGAACTGTACCACAGCATAGGGCACCGGAGCGGCTCTAAGATCCGAAAACCGACACCAACTTTGTACATCTGCTGTGATCACTACCGACAGTTTCAACCGACAACGCATCTATGTCTGCGCGACCTGAGCCGGTGTACAGCGGCTCCTCTATTGACGCCAGCCCAGTGTACAGAGGCTCCTCTATCGACGCCAGTCCGGTGTATAGCAGCACCTCTATCGACGCCAGACCCGGTGTACAGAGGCCCCTCTATCGACGCAGCCTCTCGTGACCGGTGTACAGGGCCCTCTATCGACGCCGTCCCGGTCCACAGCAGCCTCTATCGACGTCACCCCGGTGTACAGAGGCTCCTCTATCGACGCCATCCCCGGTGTACAGAGGCTCCTCTATTGACGTCACCCCGGTGTACAGAGGCTCCTCTATTGACGTCACCCCGGTGTACAGAGGCTCCTCTATTGACGCCATCCCCGGTGTACAGCGGCTCCTCTATTGACGCCAGCCCAGTCTACAGCAGCATCTCTATCGACGCCGTCCCCGGTGTACAGAGGCTCCTCTTGACTCTTGACGTCACCGGTGTAAAGACTCTACGACGCCACCCGGTGTACAGCGGCTCCTCTATTGACGTCACCCGGGCCTCTGGCGTCTGCTCTTCGACGCCATCCCCGGTGTACAGGGCTTATTGAGCCCATCGCCCATCCCCGGTGTACAGCGGCTCCTCTATTGACGCCAGCCCAGTCTACAGCAGCAACTCTATCGACGCCATCCCCGGTGTACAGAGGCCCCTCTGTGTGCGCGTGTCGGCCGTGCAGTGAGCAGCATGTTTTCGGCCCGGCTGTCAGCTGCCGCGTCAATGTCGCGCCACCATCCATCGCGCCCGCGGCCCGCTGACAAATGGACATCGGATGAGAGAGACTGCGCCTCCCAGATATACCCCGCCGGCGCGCGGCACACGCTAATAACTTGGGCCGTTTTTAACAGATTAATCAGCCGGCGTGCGGCCAGCTGGCGGCCCGGCAGACGGCTGACACCAGCGCACCGACACGCCGCCGCCCATTGATTGCCCGAGGCGGCGGTCACCGGCCGGCAGGTGACCGGCCCCGGAGCGGCTCAGGCTGAAGTGTGGCTCAGGCGCGCCGGCAGGCTGTAGTGCAGCTCGTCAGACGCGCCGGCAGGCTGTGGTACAGCTCAGGCTGTAGTGCGGCTCAGGCTGTAGTGCGGCTCAGGCGTGGCTCAGGCTGTAATGCGGCTCAGGCTGTAGTGCGGCTCAGGGTGTAATGCGGCTCAGGCTGTAATGCGGCTCAGGCGTGGCTCACGCTGTAATGCGGCTCAGGCTGTAGTGCGGCTCAGGCTGTAGTGCGGCTCGGGCTGTAGTGCGGCTCAGGCTGTAGTGCGGCTCAGGCTGTAGTGCGGCTCAGGCTGTAGTGCGGCTCAGGCTGTAGTGCGGCTCAGGCTGTAATGCGGCTCAGGCTGTAGTGCGGCTCAGGGTGTAATGCGGCTCAGGCTGTAGTGCGGCTCAGGCTGTAGTGCGGCTCAGGCTGTATGGCTCAGGCTTATGCTCAGGCTGTAGTGCGGCTCAGGGTGTAATGCGGCTCAGGCTGTAATGCGGCTCAGGCTGCAGTGCGCCTCAGGGTGTAATGCGGCTCAGGCTGTAGTGCGGCTCATACTGTAGTGCGGTTCAGGGTGTAGTGCGGCTCAGGCTGTAGTGCGGCTCAGGCTGTAGTGTGGCTCAGGGTGTAGTGCGGCTCAGGCTGTAGTGCGGCTCAGGGTGTAGTGCGGCTCAGGCTGTAGTGCGGCTCAGGGTGTGGTGCGGCTCAGGCTGTAGTGCGGCTCAGGTGCGGCTCAGACTGTAGTGCAGCTCAGGCTGTAGTGCAGTTCACCTGTAGCAAGGCCTCGGCGGCGCAATGTTGGCTGACAACACAACACACAACACGGACGAGTGGATGATGTTGATGAATGCAAGGGGAGAGAGAGTGGAGAGAGAGAGAGAGAGAGAGAGAGAGAGAGAGAGAGAGAGAGAGAGAGAGAGAGAGAGAGGGGGAGGGAGAGTGAGGGAGGGAGAAGGAGAGAGATAGAGAGAGATAAGGAGAGAAAGGATAGAGAGAGGGAGGGAGAGAGATAGAAAGAAAGAGAGAAAGAGTGCAAGGGGTGAAAGCAGAGATAGAGTGTGGAATCGACATTGGATCTCTCCCAGGCCTACTTTGCCTCTGGTGTTATTTCCCCGGTTGAGAGACCCTGTTCTACGGCTAAGAGACTTAGTTCTACGACTTAGGCTAAACGTCTCCATGAACAATTACTGAACACCAAAACGGCCAAGTTTGATACGTCAAGAACTGCCAAATTTACGTTGTTGTTTGACTGGAGCCATTGCCTATCTAGTCGACTGGAGCAACGCTGTCAGGTAGGAGCACGGTTTGAAACACAGGTGAACACATCATTAAGAACTCATCTACTCGTACCCTAAATCCCCACAGAGATAAATTATTTAAATTCCTTAAATGCATGGACAATGCAAGCATTATGTAACGGAGTCTGTTACAGACTCTTTGCTTCAATCGGTTCCGGTCTTCAGTCCAGCTTTACTCTGTGGTCTTGCTCCAGTCAAATAACGGCGGGAATTTAGTTAGTTAAGCAGATCTTGGCGTAGCGAACTTGGCCGGTTTGGCGTTTTATCATTATTCACGGGGATATTCAGCCTCAGCCGTTCTGATCGGATCAGTGACGTAATCAGTGACGCAGCAGTCGGCTCCAACTCGGTCCTCTCACAGAAACACAGCGCCGCCCCGAATCGATAGTCCGAGACTTCTCGGTAAGGCCGAGTGAATAAAAGCAACGCGAGGCGCAGGACGATTTGAAAGAACAACACGTATTCTGGTGCTCCGGGATGATGCGTTCAGTTTCATTTGCCGCTCTGCCGCCAGCCGTCAGCTCTGCCGGCTGGTGGGAGCGGGGGGAGAGGGCGGGGGCAGGAGGGGCAGTGAGGGTAGACAGGGGTGACGCCTCTGCGGCGTGCACCAGACCGGTGGGCTGCCAGACGGCAGCATGACGATCGCGGCGCGCCTGCACCTGGCCGAGGTGGCCGACGCAGCTGACTGCGGCGCGCCGGAAATGCCGCACGTGCGGCAGACACCGGCTGGCGCGCCGTCCATCTTCTGCGCCCTTCTGTCTGGGGCCGCCGCCCCGGGCCAGTGTCACCGGCCCGCTTCGACAACAGCGCTAAAAAAGAGCACGCTATCGTCACAAACTGCTCGGTTTCCGAAGACTGTAGTTCGGTAGCAAAGTATGACATGGGAGAGAACGTGGGGTGTGACCCAACGATGCATCACACATATTAAAATTCCCCCAGGCAATCGTGTTTTTCTGACAATGGTATCCATGCATATATCTATCTATCTATATGTATATATATATATATATATATATATATATATATATATATATATATATATATATATATATATATATATATACATATTTCATATTGTTTCCACGTTATGCTCTTTCGCTCCACCGAAGTTGCACATGACTATACATATATCATAGTTTAACATCTGAGAGTGTTTTAGCAGGCTCGTCGCTAGTGTTCCGGTGGCGGAGCCGGTGTTAGAAGTCGGAGGCTTAACGTACACAAGACCCGCCGTTGACGTCACCGACCACCAAGCCAGTGACGTCATCAAGCTCTGCTCCACGCGATGGTTCGGCGCGCAACCGGCAACGTGGAAATCATTTCGCCAGCATTTGAAATGCCGAGTTATCAGCGCTGGTTGTTCTGCCGATGAGTTCCAGATGGCACCCCCTAAAACAAAAACAAAGATCGTATTGTTACACAGTATGGGTGCCGCGCGAAGGCAGACCCGGAGAATATCCACCTTTGGCGTATCAACCGACGTTGCGCGCGGAATCGCTGAAAGCCAAACACGCCGCTCGACGCTCGGGCGAAACATGACGCCGGAGTCGACGACGCGCCAATCACCTCTCGCCACGCCGCAGGCAAAACAAACAGCGGTCAATCAGTCATCCAGGGTGCCGACCCGCGCCGCCAGCCGGTCCCATAAGTAGCCGCACCTGTGTCGAGAGAGGCAAGGGGCCACGCCAACCGATCCCATAAGTAGCCGCGTCTGTGTGCAGGAGGAAGGGGCACGCCGACCGACTATTTGCGTCCTGCAAGCGACAATGACATGGAAGACGTTGAGCGCGACGGTGCGCCGGGAAAAAAACACACGCCGCCGCGCGCGTGCGAGACGTGTCAATCGTCGCATCGCAGCGGCCGCGTCGAGTCGCGGCGCGTCACGGCGGCGACATCTGGCGCGGTGGCGGGAGGTGGCGCACTGCTGCGGGTACGGTACGGTACGGTACGGTACGGTACGGTACGGTACGGTACGGTACGGTACGGTACGGTACGGTACCGCCGGGAGACGACACAACGTCTGACGGCAGATCTACACATGAGGAAACATATGAAGTATATGGGTGTCCAGCCATGTACACATAGGTATATATGTATATATATATATATATATATATATATATATATATATATATATATATATATATATATATATATGTGTGTGTGTGTGTGTGTGTGTGTGTGTGTGTGTGTGTGTGTGTTTCTTCGCTTAATTATTTATTTGTTTATCGATGTGTAATTATATACACATACATATATGCAGACATCATGTATATGCGCAAACAGTACGTTTGTATACGTGTGTGCGAACATGTAGATATGGCATACTTACTATTTGCGACACATGAGATTGCAGGCAACTTAAGAAGCTATACAGCACCCTCCAATTCCTCTTATTCGTCCAATTTGTATCCAGTGCGGGCCTCTGCTTCACAACACTACTCGTACTCGTGAGTAGAATCTCGAGCACGTGTTGATTTAACCAACTGTTCTGAGATTAGGCAGGTGGCATCTTTAGAATCGGGCCATCCGAAAACGTTGCGCCTAACCTTGACCAATAGGCGGGAAGACAGCTTCCTCGCGACGGGGGTCGAGAGCTCCAGCCCAAGCTCGATTGCTAGCAACCACTATGTCGGCTTCATTCATAACATCAAACACGAGGCAGCCGTTACTCTATGAATGTGGGTGGCGTTTACAGGCGGGAGTCCATTCGAGAGGAAGGGTAGCAAACTGTTGAATCTATTTTGTCAGCTGTTACTTTTCGGTTGACTATAATTTCCAGTTGCGTTTGGTGTTTTTGTTGTCGGGCATATGATGTAGCCACCTGGGCCCTTTGTTGAAGACCCCCAATCGTGTTCGATAGCATCAATAAATGTCGTTGGACGGACACATCGCGTAAAGTGATATTGATCGGATACTATTCAACACCCACCACAAAAACTGCTCAGCAGTTGAAACATCCGGCGTTTTCTTTCGGCACACATTTTCAAACGGAGATATGTGTTGAGACATGTAATGCCTGTAGCTTGGGACATCGGCTCGGAAAGGCTGGTCCTAATCGTGAGCTCATTTTGCGATGCCACGTTCGGCGCCGTTTTGCTGCGCAGTCCTTCCGCATCCTACTGGGGCATCGGTCCAGACGAATGTTGTCCAGCCGCCAGTGCTGTGTACCGACCACGCCATATGGTGGTGCACACTCAGTCTTCTTGTCTGTTCTCGATGCACTACAAGACCGCAGTCTCTGACAGTGGCACCTGTGTTGCCAGACCGTGTATAGTATTCACTATGCACGATCTGGCAACACAGGTGTCACTGTCTCGATGTGCGGCCTACGCCCGCGCTGTCATTGGCGTAGGCGGTTACATACAAGTGCTTTGTATCGCCAAAACAGGTGTCTGAATACATCTGTCGGGTGTTGGTTGTGGCACTAATTGAATCTGGTGGTAATAAGGTGGTAATTATACTAGATTAGCATTGATTTTCGAGGGTGTGCGATATTCGAGTTGCTGGTGATCTCTGGTGTTCTGGAACAGTGGACAAAAATTCGGCAAGTTTTCTACGCGCACAATATTCTCCATTTGCACTATGATCTATTGCATGTAAAAGTGGGTGATTTCGAGCCAACGATCGTCGACCACGCGTCGGCCGTTCAAATATGGATGATGTAGGCATGCAAAGCCGGCGCATGATCTGCCTGAAACTCTTAAATTCCATCAGAAGCTCCCATCGGTGGTGATATGCCCGTTAATTGGCTCATCGGTGGTAGTGTGCCTGTTGCTCCTAAGGACTTAAAAATGGCATACCAAAGCATTATTAGGTATGTGATAGCATAGCATTGCATCAGTATCAGTAAGTTTGTATGGGCTTAGTATATGCACGTGCAGGAACTGTGCACCGGAACATATTCTGCAGCATGTCTCTTATGTTGAAAGACTGGATATATTGCAAATTTCGTCCACCCTCGACTAAATCAAGCCGGTTCACGCAATGCATCAAACAGGTACTCGGGAATGGCACCTGTCGCACTAAATGTTTGCATTTGATCTTTTCCATGTCTGCAGTAGAAGAACGAAGACATTTACTTCCGCCACTATACTTTTTGATAAAAGTCCCAACAGCGACGAGATAAAACTAACAACAAATCTTGAGGAGTTAATGACAGATGTCACACCAGTCATTCATCTGATATTTTCCATGGATGCCTCACGACAGCATGGAAATATATTTGCATTACCCCAAATTATGAGAAAAGCGCCCTCCATGGACCACAGTAGTTGGACATTCCCCATAAAGCCACGCTGCTTCGTTAGCTTTGATCCCATCCTTTTAGTGTGCAACAAGCCAGCATTAAGCGAACCGCCCTGTTTATAAATTGTAGCAGCTTACCTACCGGAACAACTCGTTTACTCAGCACTAGAACTGAAATCAGCGAGAGAAAGCCGGCATATATCGAACTGAAGAACAATCTCATCAGCACACACCAGTTGGGTCAACATATGGCAAGCTTACCCACGACATCGATATTCTTCCAATGTGCGCATGAACGTTGGCTTATCTACGAGACCGTTTAACGAACACAAATTGGTGCACACATCCTAGCCGGTGTAAGACCAAGTGAACTAACATGCTCGGCATTGAAGCCGCAAATAAACCAGCGAAATGCGGGTGAAGCGAGGATGTATTTATTGAAAGACGCGTTTCCACCTTGATTATTGAACTGGGATTTCATATGGTCTGAACTCGTAAGATGAAGCTCTGCCAACATGTTGGTGAACAAAAACATCCCTGGGAATTTTTACTTCGAACACAGGGGTGTCCTGTGCTACCTGTAAGTCTCGAGGCGTGCCAGACCATAGAGAGGCCACTCGTGCCGACTTTTCCTGGAACAGGCTCCTGCACGTCAACGATGTGGCTTCGGCGACCGGAAACTGGCTGAAGTAGATGTGCGCTACTATTGCTTCATCTAGCTGTGTCTCTGGCGCACTTAGCTCACATTTAAGTGTGCCGGCCGTGACTGCACATATTTGTGTGAACTGTCAGTTCTGCCGGACGTTCACGTCGCATAATACGTATAGAGATTGACGTCGCTGATACCCTTCTCCGGATGCAGCATTGCACATCTCACATGTGTAGCTTGTGACACCACTTTCCTCTTTCCTGTTTGTGAAACTATCTTTAATTCAAAGAATGAGGCCTGCGTTACAGCGGAACCCTCACTGGCGAAACCACTACCTCTGGTCGTGGACTCACTGGTGGTGGGTAGTGGACTCATTGGTGGTGGGTGGTGGACTCACTGGTGGTGGGTGGTGGACTCACTGGTGGTGGGTGGTGGACTCACTGGTGGTGGGTGGTGGACTCACTGGTGGTGGGTGGTGGACTCACTGGTGGTGGGTGGTGGACTCACTGGTGGTGGGTGGTGGACTCACTGGTGGTGGTGTGGATATTGTTGTGTGGACTCACTGGTGGTGGGTGGTGGACTCACTGGTGGTGGGTGGTGGACTCACTGGTGGTGGGTGGTGGACTCACTGGTGGCGGGTGGTGGACTCACTGGTGGTGGGTGGTGGACTCCTTTGGTGGTGGGTGGTGGACTCACTGGTGGTGGGTGGTGGACTCACTGGTGGTGGGTGGTGGACTCACTGGTGGTGGGGGCCTGGTGGTGGTGGTGGACTCACTGGTGGTGGGTGATGGACTCACTGGTGGTGGGCGATGGACTCACTGGTGGTGGGTGGTGGACTCACTGGTGGTGGGTGGTGGACTCACTGGTGGTGTGGTGGTGGCGGTGGCTCACTGGTGGTGGGTGTGGACTCACTGGTGGTGGGTGGTGGACTCACTGGTGGTGGGTGGTGGACTCACTGGTGGTGGGTGGTGGACTCACTGGTGGTGGGTAGTGGACTCACTGGTGGCGGGTGGTGGACTCACTGGTGGTGGGTGGTGGACTCACTGGTGGTGGGTGGTGGACTCACTGGTGGTGGGTGGTGGACTCACTGGTGGTGGGTGATGGACTCACTGGTGGTGAGTCGCGAGACAGCACAGGTCACCCGGCACAGCTAAAACAAACTAATCTAGAGAATCAATTTGTCTTTCAGAACACCCTACGGTATGTCCTTAAGAACCATTATCCCCAATCCTTCCTGAGATGACTTCATGGACCAAGATTATATTGCCAAGCAGAGCTTGTTGCGTGAACCCTGGCACCACCACAAGATCCGTGAAGTTCAGTTCAACGGCATAATTTTTATCGGAAGTTTGACGTGCAGTCAATGCACCGACACGGACATCCCGGTAGCTCGTCCCCGACCATATTCGGCCAGTTGCCAACTGACTGCCAGTAGGTGACTAAACGCGAGCGCATGAAGCGATTCGAACCCTGTATTGCCGGGACAGAGGAGACGAGTGCAGGCCAGCGCTCAAACCAACTAGGTTGCAGGGCGGCTTGTCATCATCATATATCATCTCAGTGCACAAATAAATGTTCAAAGCTCCCTACACACACTGAAATTCCGCGTGTTTCCGGGTCTTCACGATCGTATGTGATTGGCGCGAGCTTCAGGTATCAGACATTCATCGATTGATGTATCGGTATTCACCGTATATACATAAGGGCGTATGGTTCCTTTGCTCTGGAGATACTGAACGTCACTTCGGCAGTGAAATGTCATCACTGCTTTGAATTGAATTATTACGTACTGGCCGGTTTTTCTCGTTTTCAGTAAGCTTAGCTCGAATTATTGCTGGGGAGACTTTACAGAATCAGTCAGTATTAACACTCGCCCGCCCGGCGGTCCGCGCCAACTTGGCATGTCCGGGGGGCAGATGTCTTTCCTCCATAAGATCTCTAGAACTGTGCTAGCTAGCGACAAACGGAAAACGGCGTTGGATAGCTGGTGACAAGCTCTATCGAAAGTACTATTTTCGAAGTCTTTTTTTTTTCTCGCTCAGATCAATATTCAGATCCCTGGATCATCATAGGTCAAATTCGACCAGATCGGGTGGGACTCTCAGATATTGACACATATCTCAGGCCCTGTAACAGATAGAAACAAACGGCGAACGCTATTGAACAGTCCTTGAAATGTGCTATCGACAATATGCGGTGTGAAACAGGAATACTTCTTACTCCGAAACCATGACCTCAGGTCCAGGTCATGAAAAAGCCTAGTGACTGCATGTAATGTATCAATCGACACGTCTTGGCGATACAAGCACAATGCGGTAATTTCAGCCTTCTATCTCAATGTAGTGCGACATAATGTGCAGAAATGTGCTAGTGATCTCAGGTGACCTTAGCTGACCTTGGTGAGGTCACTCAGCAAAAATTTCAGCGGTAACATTGAGCATAGCTTCCAACTACATGCAACAACCATTGTGAGGTTATTCCGAGAGCAAATATGCAACAGGGAAACATTTGTATATTTTACCATAGCCCTATAATGGGGGAAGCCATGGCCACGACTTGACCTCAGGTCAATGCTACGAAAAAAACGAGATATATAGTATGGTCCCTGATAAGGTCATGACGTGTTATAAGTTTGAAATAAATCGCCCAATTATTGTGGAAGGTGTAGTTGGGTCCTAGAACTCCGAGTGTAGTTGGGTCACTTCGCCTGGCCTGGTGCCTGGCCTGAGATGACCCAGAGTTAAAAATGTATCAGGATATGCGGAAAAGACTATTGACCAGCCATGCGAGGTTTCGCCTTGCTAACCCGATCAGTATGGCGGCACATTACGAAAAAGCGCAGGAGGCAGATATCTGCCCCCGGACGTGCGCGTGTTAAGGTTGTTGCACTGGCACAGAGCCCACCTCCCAATCCGGAAGTTCCAGTTCTATCCCACAACTTTGACCGAGAGTTTGACGCACCCACAAAGCGGGCACAGTCGTCTGGCACCCGCCCCCGAGCCGGCCCGGCCGGTCGCCAACTGGCCATCCTGGCAGCGACTCCTCGCTGGCTGGCCATCCTCAGGCCGCGAATGATCAAAACTGGTCGAAACGCCTAGCCCCCCCCACCTCCTCCTCCAAGCCGCATGCGTTAATAGCAAGCGCGTGAAGCAACTCGAACCTGTTGTGCGAAACTGGTTAGGCCCTGGCAGGTCAGCGATCCACGCACTGAGCCAACCAAACGGCTTATCGCGAGCTGCTTTGTCGCAAGTTGCGAAATATCCTGAAGAGCTAAGTGTTGAGTTGACTCAAATTCTACGGAGACGTAGGGGAGTCGTTCAAACTCCGATGGGCTGAGCGCGAAATGACTCCAACTTCAACTCCTTTGAGTCCAAAAGTGAAATCACTGCGCAGTCACTAAACTTCAGCTAAGCTAGCTCAGCTACAGTGCACTGGCTGCGAGGGAATCGTGTGGGCTCCAGCTCCGTCGCAGCTTAGTACCGTTGACCTCAGTCTCGGACGTCTTTCAAGCGGAATCCTCTGTTCTCCGCTTCCTGTATTTCCGCCTCCGCGTCCAGTAGACACCCAATGACCTTTTGAGGTGAAGACACGGATTACCCCCTGAGCGATAATGACCGGAGGTATGTGTTCCGTGGCAACCCTTAGCTTGAGGGTAATTTAATTGGATAGGTGAACATTAGGGGTGGAAATTGGTGAGGAAGTATGGGCGTGAGAGTGGAAAATTAGCGCAGCTTGCGTGTGATTTTCTATGTGTATTATACGTGTTGAGACAATTGTGCCGCATGATGTGACGAGGACGTGAATTGGTTCGATGCCAAGTGGCGGTTCCCGTCCAGTGGTACAGCGGATCTCCTCACCTCCAGATGGCGGCGAGGTGACTTTACATACACCGGGGGTGGGGGCTACTCAGGAGGGTCGCGGGCCGGTTCTGATGCATGGTGATTCGGGGATCATGGCACGCAAAGAGGAAATTGAAACTTATATTATGCCAAATGATCATCGTACAAGCGAAAGCAATGGCTTCTGGACTGACTTCATTGTAGTTATTGTTCTGTTTCATTCGTGCACCGTTTCTACGTTTCCATCGCACACACAACATAGCATGTGTCATCCATTACCATGCGACCCTTTCCTATTCGAATGGTAGCACACACCCCGACCTGAGAACAACACGTTCACGCAGGAATTACCCTGGTTTAGAACCCACGACCTAAGTAATAGCTGGTGGCGGTGACGGTTGGGACCAGCATCAGTCCGAAAGGAAAGTCAGGTAGGAAAGAGAGATTTGGACAGAGGTATAGAGACGGAGGGAGAAAGAGGGACAGAGAGAGAGAGAGAGAGGGGGGGGGGGGGGCGAGAGAGAAAGAGAAAGAGATAGAGTGATGTTCAGACAGAGGCAGATATACAGATGGGCGGTCAGAGGAAAACATCCAGCCAGAAGCGCGCTCGCACGTAATCAGGGACAAGTATGAAGGCAGCCTGACACAGAGAGACAACCACACAGGAAGCTTCACAGAGGCAGAGAGGCGGAACAATTGGTCAGATGCTAGGTTGGGTGGGGATGGGCACCATCTCATCTGAGTCTTCACAGAAACAGGGAGGCGGGACAATCGGTCAGATGCAATGTTTGGGTGGGGATGGGCACCATATCAGCTGAGGCTTCACATAGGCGGGAAGACGGGACAGTCTGTCAGATGTTACCTTGGGTGGGATGGCACCAGCTCAGCTGAGGCTTCACAGGGGAAGGAAGATGGGACAGCTGGGCAGATGTTACCTTTGATGGGATGGCACCAGCTCAACTGGGCCCACGGCTGCAGTTTCGTCATGGCTGTAGGCCCGCCCGTCCTCTGCGGCGGCGAGGGCGCGCGACATTTGCGGTCGGTAGGCGACAGGCCGGCCGCGCGGCACACCTCCCACCTTTCCGGGAAGCTGTCGGCGCGCCGATCCGGACCTGTGGGCGACTGGGCCCCGTGGCGGCCCCCCGACTGAGCCCCCACCCCCACCCCCACCCTCGGCTGGCCCTGTCAGAAGCCGCGGCCCGCCCCCAGCCTCGCCGATGCTGACTACAATTTTGAACAGTTTCGTAACAGAGCAAGATAGGCTGTTGTTTTGGCCTGCGTTGACCTTTGTCATAATGCTACCCTTTTCAGGACGCCCGTTAAATGTAAATTTGGTGTTGGTTGGCTCGATTCGGTAAAATACCACAACAATATTCTTATAGTATCTTGGACAGGGAGTCCTTCGCACTTGTGAGCTGTGAGTGAGGTGTCGGGAGCCGACACCCACAGAGGTAGACTCGGTGCCGGCCCTGCTCTGACGCCTGGTGGCCCAGCGCCGGTGGCGGGAGCCGGTGGCGGGAGCCGGTAGCGGGAGATGGTGGCGGGAGACGGTGGCGGGAGACGGTGCCGGGAGGCGCTGGCGGGAGACGGTGGCGGGAGGCGGTGGCGGGAGTCGGTGGCGGGAGACGGTGGCGGGAGACGGTGGCGGGAGGCGGTGGCGGGAGGCGGTGGCGGGAGACGGTGGCGGGAACCGGTGGCGGGAGACGGTGGCGGGAGACGGTGGCGGGAGACGGTGGCGGGAGACGGTGGCGGGAGGCGGTGGCGGGAGGCGGTGGCGGGAGCCGGCTGGCTGGCCGGTCAGTGACCTGGAGCTCCCGCCGGCTGTGCCCGGGAACTCCTCGCCACGGCGCCCGCACGCGCCACCACGCCCTATTCTCGTCGTGATCGACGAGGCGTCGGAGCGATGCCGAGCCTGACGTGCCGCACGTGGCTCGCTGTGCCGACGGGCAAGGTCTCTGCCGGTGCTGCTGATCGTGTTTCGTCGATCACGACGAGGCCCGTCGAACGAGGCGAATGCCGACGCTCGGGGGCTCGACGGGGCGTGAGCATGGTTTTGGAGACCTGGCGGCTTTGATGCTGCCTGAGTTTTCTGCAAAACTGCATATGCTGTCGTTTGTAATGGTGAGCAATTCTCAAGTACGCGCTGGTGAACGCATGAACTGGAGAATAGAACGTTTAACAGACGACTAGAAGATACTAGTATTTTAATAAGAAAAAAGTGCATAGTTCATTGCGACTCATAGTTTGTATTAACAATACCGGTTCTGGTGGCCACTTCTTAAATCCTCACTAATAAAAAAGCATTACCTACCTGGAACGTGGAGATTTCTCGAAGCAAGTGCACGACTATCTGATAATTGAGCTCCTTCTTCTCAGGGATCGAGATCAGAGTGACAATGGCACTGACCCTATGCCACTAGATGAACAACCTGCGCTACCGCGCGGAGCCGAGCATCCCCGGTCGGCAGCGAGTCCTTCGCAATAGCCGGAGTAGCGCTGGGAAGTGGAGCGCGCGCAGCTTTCTTTTGTTGGCTGCCGAATGTCGCCGAGATCAAAAGCACGAAGTTCAGCACTGAACCCGATGACTGACAAGGTAAACAACGGCCAGTGCAAAGGAATGTCGGGCCTAATTATCAAGGGACAAGATCGAGCGATGAGTGTGCTGCCCGTCGTCACTTCGTCACGTGATAGTGTTGTAGTTTAACGCGATTGATATTGGTTTTCCAATTAGATCTACGAATAGACCGCTTGGAAGCCGATACAGGTGTTACTCAACCAAAATTGTGTCGTACTGAGTCAGGATCGGAGCGTCCCAGCGCTTGCGGTGGACACTAACTACTAACAGAAAATGCGACCTCGTGTCCCGACCAATGTTAAGTCATGATCGCATACACCATAGACGAGCTGGATCAGTTTGGAGCATCTGCCAACGACGTGGGAGGTGTCGACGTCGGCCTGGGACAGCTACACCCGCGCAACACGCGAGGGTAGCATGAGCTGGGTTACCAGCACGGGCTTCGGACTGGAATTGATTAGATCGGATTTAATGGGACTGTGGCATTGTCCGGAATTCAGATTGTACTGCGAATTGGTCGGGGTCAGGCTCTCCTGATTGCTCTAAAAGCTAAACTTTGCATTGGTTTGCTGACAGCTACATGTTGAGAACAGAAGAATGGTGGATGCAATATTGGTTCGTCAAATATCTTGCCGTATTGTTAAATGTTTTACTTCAATTAGAAGTTGCTATGCCGGTTGGTTTGTTGCTGGTCTGCCATGCTGTTGTGTGCTGTTGCGTTTTGCTAGCTCTCTTTAGTGTCGTGCAGCTCTCACTTAGAGAAAGATGTGCTGTGACGAAACCAGAATTTCTCAAACGAATTTGGACCGCCGATTGCAGTTTTAAATTTCATGGAATTCGAATTGGACAGGGATTAACCATCTTGAACCGGGACCGGAATATCAACCATGGCCACCCTCCGCGCGGCATGCTTTTTCAGCCGGGACTGCTGGGGCGACGGTGTGTGGGGGACGGGGAGCGGGCGAGGGGGTGACGCGCCGGTGAGCGGGGGGGGGGCGGCGGCGGTCGGTTGCCAGGCGGAACGCCGGCGGTCGGGTCACGCCTGGCGGCTGTCACGTGCACCCGCCTGACGCCTGTCACGTGCGTCACGACCGGCCCGCTGGCGCCGCGCGTCTGACAGCCGTGTGGGACGGCGCCGGCGGCCGCCGCCCCCGCCCCCGCCCCCGCCCCCGCCCCAGGTCCGGCTGGACGCGGGCGGCGCGCCGGCACCGCAACCCGACATTGATTGCAGTGTCGTTACGCAGGCGGGTGGCGGCCGGCGGCGGGTCGCCGGGTTCGCGGTCACGGCTGACGCGCCGGCGGCAGGGGCGTGGCCTGTCTGCCCGACCGGACCTGTGTTGTCAGCCGGGCCTCTCTTCGGCGCGTCTCACCGCCTGGGGCTGATCGTCCGGCGCCGTTCCGGCCAATTTTCGCTGTGGAATACGTTGTTTGTCCAATCTGTTGTCGGTGGGTTTGTTTGTCATCTAGAGGAGCCGTGGGTTTGTCTCTGTAGGCGGTGAGTGGTTGGCGATGGCCTGACAGGGAATGCCATCGCAGGAGCAGACGAGATCTTGAGGCATGCCGTATCCGCCGAGCGCGTCGAATGGGTTGAATAGAGATTCTGGTTGGATGGGTAGACACGTTCTCGGTACATTCAGCTTGGAACGCTTAATGTCACAGAGGTGACGTCGGCACGGCAACGCAACGATGCAGTGTGCCCGTCGACCTCGACCTCACTTAACTTTGAAGGCCGTACGGTTATGAAGTTCATGCTGAAGCGAGTTTACTGCAGCCGTAACTCACCCTTCGGATTCTGTGCGTCTCCCTTCGGTGGTTTACGATATCATATGGGGGAAATTCGCCCCTTCAGTGCGCGTTATGCGAGGGGTCGTCTCGCGCGTGTTATCACATGTTCAGAAACTCAGCATAATAACTAATATCACCACATCGGGCCACATATGTCTTATGTCACATATGTCACGGGATCTCTTAGTTGTCTGATGTGTTCAATATTTGCACACGAGGTGAGTGTACACATAAAGAATTCAACAGTCGAACAGTTTGTAGGTGATCCTCACTCTTAGTCCGTCGCCAAAATCAAAACCTACCCGCAATGATTAAATGGCTAGAAACCGATCTTTCTGAACTCGTTGACTAGTCGTTTCAAAACAAATTAAAGGCAAGCACTACCAAAATACAAGTCATTGTACTCAGCACGCAGGCTAAGCTTAAGGAAGTTCCTACAGGTTGCATTGCGATTGCAACAGAAAGGTCAGACGCAAAACCGTCAAAACGTGCCAACCACCACCATGGACCACCATGGACAACCACCATGGACAACCAACAACCACCATTGGCAACCAACAACCACCATGGACAACCAACAACCACCATGGACAACCACCATGGAGAACCAGCAGCCACCATGGACAGACACATACGTATCGAACACACATTACTTATCAGCTGATCAGCAAAAGCATAAGTTATCGATAGCGCTGATCCATATCAGTCACGGCATTGCCACGCCGAAGACTGTGCGCCGACATCAGTGACATCACTGGAACATGTACGCCATACATGTTCCAGTGATGTCACCGATGAAGCGCCATCTCGAGATATACGGCACCTGCACTCGTGCACAACCTCGCCTGGGGCAGACGATCACCAACGTCCGCACTCGAGTAACGACTGGGAACAGGACGTTCGACCGTGCCTTGGCAGAAAGAAAGCGAGCAGGCCGTTGCTGGTTCAGCAGCAACTGTATCGCCAGCGCCATCATCACCAAATCAATCACTGACACAGGCGCGCCACCAAACCTGAACACCTGCTTCGGTTTGTTGAACAGCGTCCTAGCACACGTCACACCTAACGGCCGCGGTTGTCAAACGCCAGAGCAGTCTCTGGAAAACGCTCACTTTTCTATCAAACGACGGCCTTAGATAATGTGACCCACCAGTGAACGCCCGTCAGGAAAGCAGCACGACTTTTCGAACACCGAGTACTGAGTATATTACGTTTGAACGGACCCTCACCGATCAGCTAAGTCAAATGCGAGGTTGACATGCAAATGTACAACATGCGTGAGTCTACAATTGACGCTTCCCGTCACTTACTGTATTGCATCATTTTATGTTGTGACAACCGCGCCGAAAAACGTCATCACTGCACGCGTTTCTGCAATGTACGTGAATACCAAATGCGCGAAAAGAAAGAAAGGCAAGGCAAAAATGCCACCACTTCAGCCGGCGCAAAAATCTCCCCCACTGGCGGCCGTCTCCATACATCTTACGTATGAAAGTAATTGGGATCTTCAGTGTGGTAAACCTGTTTTCAAGCTGATCTTTTATCATCGGTAAGAGCGGGTTTTGATCGGCATGCGGATAGCAAATTCCCGTAGCCCGCAGTGGGCGGCAGTGAAGGCTTATACAGTGCCTTATTCTGAGAATATTTGAGACTGATGATAAGCGTGTGACTTCAGCCGGGTACCATACATCAAAAACGCTCTGAACTTTGGCGCTGGTATCGTAGACTTTTCTGCTTGTGCCGGTTGGTTGGTTCTTGGTGCAACCGAGAACATTCTAGTTGAAAGTTCATGGTTCCATACTTGGAAGGTTTGCAGCCAAGAACATCGCTCATATACATCGTGTCATCTTTGGGGACACATGTGCTATGCATGTTTGTAGATGGGTGACAAACCCTCGCCCCACTGAGGGTGGGGGTAGCATCCCCATGGCAAGTTGTTTTTAAGAACTCGAAAATGTAGAGCAACGCCAAATTAACCCAGTGTCTGATCGCATACCCATTGCACCTCTTGAGGCCAAAAAGGACATTCAAGCTCACTGTGGGACGGGCGTGAACGAGATCATAGAGACGACACCTTCCGCGACGTTTCAACTAATTGAAGGGTGTACAGAAGAAGAAAAAACGTGAAAAATCGAGGTGCAAGGATGTCGACAGGAGATAATCACACCCAAAAGGAAAATAATGCTGCCACCTCATAATTGTATGTTCTGTGCAACGCGGTTGTCAAAATTCATAAGCCAGAGTCTCTTCCTCTTTTCGAAAGTGTTAAACATATTTCCAAGACCGGAAAACGACTGAGATATTGCGTGCCAAATGTTCGGTGATGCTATCGGCATTGTAAGACATGGAGTGCTGCACGTCGTCCCCGCGCGCAACACTGGAAGGTCCACGGTCCATCATCCAGCGCCCCGCCGCGGTCGGGAACCGAACGACTGGAGGGGGGGGGGGGGGCTGGTACTGTTAAACTCGAAAAGTTGCCTTTTCGAGTTGCCTGTCCTGCTAAACTCGAGTCCTGCTTTTCTTTTCTTTTCGAGTCCTGCTAAACTCGAAAAGTTGCCTTTTCGAGTTTAGCAGGACTTCGTCACCTTTGGGGGGTAATCGACACAGATGAACAAGGTAAGCTCAGGTTAGTCGGATATCTTGACCTAGGTGCTACATGTGACGTCACAGATCAGTACCGCCGCCAATGACATGGAGAGTATGCACTTCAAATCTGCCTTTTGAACCGGCACGTACGAGCTTCCGTAGCAAATGAATGGTAGCTATTGTTCCTATGGTCCAATAACTTTCTCAAGAGTAAACATCACCCATGAAAAAGGTATTTAATGAGATTTATTATCTCACAGTCCTAACAATATGGCGGGCTATCTGTTAGCGCTTTGCTACCAGCTTCATGCTCTTGTGTTTTGCTGTTGTTCTCTTCGCTGATTTGTTTTCCACCGTGGAAGTCATCGTTCATCGGGTCTGATTTAACGCTTCATAATTCATAATGCATACCTTGCCGGCTGTATTATCCTGAAACATCAACCGTTCAATTCTGTGTCTCCCGTCGGACTTTTGTCCTGCTGTGATTCCATTCCTCGTTGCAGCACGTGTATTTACGCGTTTGCTTTGGCCACCAGATTTATGAGCATAAAGGGCAATACGCGCCGCGACCATCACTCACATTCTGGTGACAAACAATACGGCCGGCCGAGGACCCCGCTGAGCACGCTCTCGGCACCCGGCCGTTTTTCTGGCGACCCTTCCCCTTCGCGGCTCGTCACAAATTGAATTTACTGCGCCTAATCTGCTCATTGACGCTTAAATGGGCTCATTTTGCGCTCGGGGGGCGACCGGGGCGGCGGCGCAAAGGTCGAGCCGTGGCTGGCGCGGGGTAGCCGGCGTCGTGGGCACCCCCCCCCCCCATCTCTCTCTCTACGCCACCGACCGAGTGGTAGCTGGCAAGGGGTAGCTGACACGGTGGACACCCCTACGCCACCGACCGAGTGGTAGCTGCCACGGGATAGCTGGCGTCGCCCCCCCCCCTACGCCACCGGCTGTGATGGATCGGCAACATGACGCCCGGTTTTCGGTCTAAATCTTCTAAACGGCGTGTAGGTTTTGCCGGGGCGACGGTAAATCAGCACAATGGGACCTCCTGCGCGCTGGGCGACGGGTGGCAGCGGCCTGCGCTATGGCGGCGGGGCCGGGCAGAACGGCATGAGGCTGGGCCCGGGCTGGGCCGGGGCTGAGCGACGTGAGGCTGGGCCGGGGGCGAACGCCATGAGGATGAGCCGGGGCCGAGCGAAATGGGGATGTGCCGGGGCTGTGCTAGGGCTGTGCCGGGGCCGAACGATACGGAGCTGGGTCGAAGCCGAGCGATATGGGCGTGTGTCGGGGCCGAACACCATGGGGGTGTGCCGGTGGTGAACGGCATGAGGCTGGGCCGGCGTCGAAAGGCGTGATGATGTGCCGGAGCCGAGCGATATGGGGCTGTGCCGGGGACGAACGTCATGCGGATGAGCTTGGGCCGAACGGCATGGGACTGTGCCGGGGAAGAACTACATGAGACTCAGACAGCAGTAAGTGGCTGGCGGACGGGGCGACGGCACGGCCTCCGGTCCCGATGACAATGCTTGCAGGACGCTGGAACGGCTTCCTGACTGAGTTGTGATTTTGGTATTAGCTTGTCGGGGATGTGTAGCCGAGACGTGACTCGCAGCCCGCGGCTTATTTACTTCGGTGTTTATGGGAAGAGCAATCAGTATTTCGCTTTGAGTCTTGTGTTCGTTGGAGACCGGATTTTTTAAAGCTGGTTCCAATCAATTTGCATGGAACGCCAGCGGCTCTCAGCAGGCAACGATACCAATTAAGAGCGGCATAGTCATTTCTATCTAAATATCTTTTCTTAAACATCCCTGCTTTTCTGTTGTAGTCTTTTCTTGTTATTTCAGCAATATTTTGGTGAGTCAGAATGCTACGACAATGGACGGCTGAATCAATTAACCTTCATTTGCAAGAACGGCTGCATTTTTATCAGCTTGCCCTATTCTTCATAATTCGGAACCGAATCGGTTCCATACACGACAGGTTGTTAAGTTATGAGGGTGTTTGACACAGTGGACAATATGCTGGAGAACTATGGAGTTTAATGGTCGATCCAATGCATGTCCAGGGTCCGAATTCGTCCTATCTCCGGTCTGTCTCCGCCGTGTCTTCGGTGAACTCCTATCACAGCCGCAACGCCGATCTCCTAGTACGTCTGTCCGATTGTTGAAATCCCTGCATCTGCATCTGTTCGTCTCCGTCGTAGCTGTTTCCCGTCCCTGGTCCGTCTCTAATCTGTTTCCGGTCCACTTGTCGTCCGTCTCCATCTCATGTCTTTTCTCTCTCGAATCGACATCCCCTGCCTCCGGTCTGTCTATCTGTAGCGCAGCCGTACCGCCTCCACCATTGTTCCCGACTCGCTTCCGGCTCGTCTCGGTTCCCTCCGACCCGTCTCCGACCCGTCTCCGACCCGTCTCCGACCCGTCTCCGACCCGTCTCCGACCCGTCTCCAGCTAGTGCCGGGCCCGTCTCCGGCCAGTCCCGGGCCCGTCTCCGGACGTCTCCAGCTAGTGCCGGGTCCGTCTCCGGACAGTCCCGGGCCCGTCTCCGGCCAGTCCCGGGCCCGTCTCCGGACAGTCCCGGGCCCTTCTGCGGGCCCCGTGACGGCGCGGTGACCGTCTGTGGCCGGATCTCCGGCCGTCCGGCGGTCGGCCGCAGGGGGCGGGTCCAGTGTTTACCGCACCAGCCGCCGGCGCTCTCCGTCTCCCATCAGGCGCCGGCTCGACGGCGTCTGTCCGTGATGCAGCCCCCCCCCCACGTACAATGTGTCTCGGGGCCGCTGCCAAGTTGACCGACCGAGCCCGACACTGTCTGGGAGCAGCAGTGCTGGCTGACCGACTGGGGGTGGGGTGGGGGCACTGTCCGGGAGAAGCAGTGCTGGCTGTACCAGTCGGCGAGGCGCTGTCTGGGAGAAGCAGTGCTGGCTGTACCAGTCAGCGAGGCGCTGTCTGAGAGAAGCAGTGCTAGCTGTACCAGTCGGCGAGGCGCTGTCTGAGAGAAGCAGTGCTAGCTGTACCAGTCGGCGAGGCGCTGTCTGGGAGAAGCAGTGCTGGCTGCACCAGTCAGCGAGGCGCTGTCTGGGAGAAGCAGTGCTGGCCGTACCAGTCAGCGAGGCGCTGTCTGGAGAAGCAGTGCTAGCTGTACCAGTCGGCAGGCGCTGTCTGGGAGAAGCAGTGCTAGCTGTACCAGTCGGCGAGGCGCTGTCTGGGAGAAGCAGTGCTAGCTGTACCAGTCGGCGAGGCGCTGTCTGGGAGAAGCAGTGCTAGCTGTACCAGTCGGCGAGGCGCTGTCTGGGAGAAGCAGTGCTAGCTGTACCAGTCGGCGAGGCGCTGTCTGGGAGAAGCAGTGCTAGCTGTACCAGTCGGCGAGGCGCTGTCTGGGAGAAGCAGTGCTGGCTGTACCAGTCGGCGAGGCTCTGTCTGGGAGAAGCAGTGCCGGTTGCACCGGTCGGCGAGGCGCTCGTGAGCGCGCAGCGTTGGTATGCATGCCGGCGCGGAATGTCAGAAATGCATTCGAGCTGGGCAACGTGGAAATCCCGCGCTAAGCCCACCAACAATAAATTGCTCCTCCAACGGTAGGACAGGAAACGAGATCGCACGCACCTGCCCGGGTTGAGAACGCACGTTTCGCGATGCTCTTGTTTGGTGCATTGCTGGCAAACTTGGCGGGTCTGCTGTCGGTTTTGTGTGCTGAGAAGATTGATATTGCCGCTATCCACATAACGTAATAAGTTTTTTTTAAAGCACTTAATCCCATTACCAGATACGAAAATTGATCACAAGCTAGCTATGGGGAGGCAGGTGTTGTGCGCGCAAACATCGCATGTGCAAACTAAGGGCAATTAATTATGATGCCGTGTTGTAAACGTGTTATCGGAAACAGAACGTTCGTGCTAATTTCGTCAGCGATCAATAGCACACCTGAACCGTCTCCCGTATTCGTAGCGTTTTCCGCGTTCATCGCATAGTTAAACCTAGTCATCATCTTTGCAATACGCCTGCATACACTTCAGCATTACTTAATCGACACTCATCGCGTCAAATGGTTCGGTCGCATCGGAGGAAATTGCACAAAGTTGAGACAAGTGGAGGGATTTGCCTGCGTCGACGCCGCCGTTCCGGTAAGGTGGCCAAGAGCCGCAAACTTCCGCCAACTCCGGGAGACCGCCTGTGCCGGATCTGGGCCGGCAGTTCGCCGGAGGCGCTCGTCCGACTGAAGTGACCTTCCTTCCACACTTTGGTGACCTTCCTTCCACACTCTGGTGACCTTCCTTCCACACTCTGGTGACCACCTTCCACACGGTGCGCATCTCGAGCAGTGCGAGCCGGCGAATTACCTGCCGTGGACAGCCTGAAATGTTGCCGAAGCATGTGAACTGACCGCGAAGCTTGATACGGTCGGAGGTGGCGCCTGTGAAGTGGCCGTCAGCCCGCCTGTGAAGCTGCCATCACCTCGCTTGTGAAATGGCCGTCAGCTTGTCTGTGAAGTGGCAGTTAACCTGCCTGTGAAGTAGCCGTCAGCTTGCTTGTGAAGTGGCCGTCAGCTTGCCTGTGAAGTGACCGTCAGCCTTCCTGTGAAGTGGCCGTCAGCTCGCCTGTGAAGTGGCCGTCAGCCCGCCTGTGAAGTGGCCGTCAGCTCGCATGTGAAGTGGCCGTCAGCCCGCCTATAAAGTGACATGTCTTGTTTACGTCACTGCAGCAAGCCATCAGCTGTTGCCGTCACCCGCTAATGAAATTCATGGTACGATTTGTGAGGTATTTACAGGATTTGTGTCGGGTTTAGAATACAATCTATGGGATTCGGGAATATTGAATCGCTTCGCTGCCTAATTATAAGCGTGGGAGTCACGCGGCGGTCCCGATCTGTAAAACTGTGCGGCTGAATCTCTGCTCACCAACCCGGGCTGACATTGCCGCCGGACTGGAACAGTCGGCTCTGACCTGAGGACCGCGCTGTGCTCAGTAGGCTTCTACGTCGGCGTGGCCGCCCGACCCGTGACGTCACGAACTCGTACGTAGTTTGTTCGCTACTGAAGCCATCATGTGTGCGCTTGCCTTTATCGTTTTGAACTTGGGCCTGATGCCCACGACTCGCCCTGGGCGCCGTGTCTTCGCTTCGTTTCAGGTCGCAGGTGGGCAGTGTAGCCTGTTCGTAGGCTCGAAGCTGCCCACACTCCAAATGTCCTGATTGTTATCATGTATGTATGTATGTACGTCTGTACATGAACCTGTATGCTATGCATGTATTAACCCTTTACGACGCGATCTTTGTTTGCCGGCGTCTCATCCTTCCTTCCTTGCTTATTTGATATAGCCGTATGTTTGTCTTCAAAATATACTCCTCCTGCTTTTGTTTGTTCCACGAATATAAATATATCCAGACAACGTTGAGTTGATTTGGTATCCGAGTTTCTTTCACCAAACTGTTGCTTTCGTCTTCGGGCTTTAGGTGTTCAAAAAGCAGCACAACTCTGTGCCCACCAACATGTCTCCGCGGTCTTAGTACTATTTTGTTCACCTGTACTATGAAGCAAGGCCTGTATTTTTAGAACTAAGGTAAGCAAATGCATGAAATACACAATGGTTCGAAGCGGTCGATACGCCTGCAACCGGCAAAACATGGCTACATGCTACCAGAAATTTCAGTAGCGTGAAGGCGTTTGCTTTCATTCGAATATGACGTGGCGGGCGTACCGATGGCTGTCGTAATGACGTGTCGTGCGCGCATGCGCAGTTCGACCGGTCGGCCGATCGACGAAAAGTCGAGCACAGTTCAACCTCACGTATAGCCTCACCCTATCCTGGACATCCGACCCCGACCCACACTTCAGCGACCACGCGCCCATCACCATTACCTTTCACCAAATCCCGACCACTGGCCCACCCAACCCCCAGCCAGGCCGGTGGAACCTAAAAAAGCATCCTGAACTCAATTTTCAGACTCCTTAGCCGCACAAACAGCACACGCTCCACAACACACACCAGAACAGTTTGCAGACATACTCCTCACCAACAGCACACGAACACATACCACGAACAAAACCAAGACACCAACACAAACCTCGCGCGGCTCCCTGGTGGGACGAAGAGCCAAGAGTCCGAGGACCCTCTCGCCCAGCATGAAAGACACCACACACCAAACACTATGTTACACGAAGCACTATGCAGACGTACATTAAACGAGCAAAAAAACTTCCTTAAATAATTTTTACCTTTTTTTTAAAAATTTCCTCTCGGCGAAATTTGGCCCCTCAGAACATTTCAACACAGACAAAGACCGCCATGCAAAGCAATCACACTTAGACACAACAACAACACTGTTACAGACACACAAACAATAGCAAACATTTTCGCAAACACCACTACCATCTCAGATCGTCTACACTTCCACGAACACCCCCACCTCCAATCAGACACATTCGCCCACACCTATACAACAGCAGATTTACACTTACAGAACTACAATTAGCAATCACACAGACAGGAAACACAAGTGTAGGACCAGACAGCATTCACTATGCGTTCTTCAAACACCTACCAATCTCAGCACTCCAAACATTGCTCGACACAAACATTGCTCGACACTTACAACACCGCATGGACCACACATACATACCCACAATCATGGTTACACGCTTCTCTCATACCTATACCCAAATCAAATACGGACTCAACTCTGCACTTCCTATCGCCCTATCGCCCTCACCAGCTGCTTCCACAAACTATTCGAACGTCTTGTCGAGAAAAAAAAACGCCTTCTCTATATCATCCAAACACAAAAACTAATCTATTCTATTTATTTAATACAACGAAGAATGGCTCTTAGGTCCTCCTGGGTTTTAGACATTGCGTGAGACGAAATGTACGACCTTCAATACCAGGAGGTCTTGATGAGGCCCTGATCTCACTCCTGATGATGGCCCCTGGCCGAAACGTTGAGTAATATAGCATGATCCCTAACGCTACTTTTGATGTTGAGTAAACCCAGCACCTCCTGGTATATTGAGGGTCGTACATTCGTCTCACGCACTCTCCTATTTAATCGGGTTTTCTTCCTAATCGCTCATGCCTAGATAACCTCACTTACCTTGTCACACACATCCAGGTAGCGTCGGCAGGGCGCAAAATACTGATACCGCAAACGCCCCTCGGAAACAGCCGACATCACCACGCGGTGGCAGGCTGGCCAAACACAAACACACACACACACACACACACACACACACACACACACACACACACACACACACACACACACACACACACACACACACACACACACACACACACACACACACACACACACACACACACACACACACACACACACACACACACACACACACACACACACACACACACACACACACACACACAGTCCAACATGGCCGGTCTGCCGACCTGGCGGCCCGACCGGACTCTGAGTCCGGGACCGAGTCCGGACTCCGAACTCGGAGTCTGGCCGTTGGCGCGCGGTGCCCGGTTCACACCGCGACGGGATAACCGTTCGGCGACCGGACCGAAACTTTTCCCATACGAGGTAAACGTTCCATTCGAACCACACAGTTTTTCTCCAGTCTGGTGATGGCGTTGAACAAGTCTCAAGAGTCACCTTGTGATGAAGACCAATGCCACAGTGTGATCGATACGGGGAGGAGATTATGCGACGTGTGCACTGTATACGGTGGTCTACTAACCAGGTCTGATTTCATCCTAAGTAGTTTACTACTGTACCAGGGTATGGAAATGGAAGGAGGTGATATGGTAATGAGAAGCTGATGTATATTTGGACACGGTTGATACCGGCATCAGCAACGGCATTGCTTTCCGCATGAAGGTAGCAAATATCGGAGCTTGGATCACTTAGCCACATGTTATGAAATGTTTCACGCACGCCTTGATTATATCTGGAACTGTTGCTTGGTGCCTTCGGTCATACGATAACAACACGATGACAGCGCTCTGGACATGGTGAAATCGTGACGTCTGCGAAATGGACAAGAGGGAACACTGATTCGAGAGCTGATGCCTTCACTTACGACTTTAAGCAGTGTGTAATTTAGAGGAGAATGTGGTTTAAGCATTGACGCTGAATCAACGAGCGGGGCCGACTTGACAGCACTGCGCCGGAGAAAGAGGAGGAAGAAAGGGGAGGAGGCGGGTGGCGGTGGAGGGGTGGGAGCAGGCAGTGACGGTGACGGTGGGGGGGGGCAGGTGTTCGGCGCCACCCAACAGATGGCTGGGTACGGCCTGCAACACGCCGCGGGCGGGCGGCCAGTCTGTGGCGGCCGCCGGCGGCTGTGCTGGACCCTGCACCTGGCCGGTCGGCCCGTTCCAGTAGCGTCATGTGGCCACCGGTGACCAGCCGGGCGGGCCTCGCGCGCGCGCGCCCCGCGAGCAGGTGGCCAGTGGGGGCCGAGGTCACGGCGCCCGGGCAGCGCGTGCAATCTGCGCCCCGGTCACGGCGGCGGCCGAATCTCGGCCGCCGCCGCCGCCGTCACTGCCGCCGCTGCCGCCGCCGCCGCCGCCGCCGCCGCCGCCGCCCGGCAAGGGTTCGCGGAACGGAGGTGCACGGAGCGACGACGACGGCGGCGGCGGCGGCGGCCGGTCCGGGGCCAGATATGGGTCGGCCGCTGGACGTGGCGGCGTGTGCACCCTTCAATCATGGCGTGCTCAGGCGGCGGCGGCGGCGGCGTGATTATCCCACCTGTCCTCCAACACGATGGACGGCACGGCGGGAGTGCGCGTGCCGGCGGCGTCGGTCGGCCGGGTTCTCGGACTCGCCGGTCGGGCTCGCTGTAACCGGAACCGGCAGTTGCAGCCATTGTCACGCTGATGAGTTTGTAATTATGATATTGATTTTCGCTGCTGTTGTGGAAACGTGGTCGTGACACACCTACAAATTCGAGTTGTTTTAGAGCCGAAAAGGCGTGCACTTCCTGCAGTTGAACACTTCCTGCAAAGGTGCTTCACGATCATTAATTTCCTTGCGGTCAATGTTTCTTGGACATAATCCGCCATTAATCGAATGATCGCTATGCTCTGGGTGTTGTTCTAAATATATCACTCGGCTTTCCCACCAAATATACACCAGTGTGTTCTAAATATAGCATTTAGCTTTGTAAATGATGGGTATGTAAGCTTCTTACCTACCCCTTGTCATGTCGACTATCTCGCTGTACGCCATGATGTTGCAAATCCCATGATCTAAGACGGAACCTTACTTCGACAAAAGTTGCACCGTTATATACGCTGGCGCTTGGAGCCTGAAATCTGACATCGGCTACAGTGGCTGAACGCCCTTCTTAAGCACAGCCCTTTCAGTAATGATCACTTGATGGCAAAAATGATAGGAAGGCTGGTATAATGAGCAAAAAATACATTTTTATCAAGAACAATGGACAACTGGGAGAGACAGGGCAAAAGGGGTGCAACGACTTGGTGGGAAAACCGAAAGCGTGAGTGCGAAATTCCCACACAGTTAACATGCAAAAATTATTTGCCTGAAGTCCAAATAAATCATCAGCTGCATGTTAAAGCCTACACAAATGGCCGAAAATTGGAAGCTAGCATCCTATCATGAAGGGTGCCCACCGTATTTTGTGATGTAATGCAGCGCATGACTGCAGCCAAACATTTGCGATCTATTTTTGGGTGCCTGCTCGTACTACAACATTTTCACTTCACCCTGCGTATTATCCCACACACGGGAAATGCTGATGCTGCTGAACTCCTGAGAGATTGACGTGCTTCTATGCTTCACGTACTGCAATGTATGCGCGCGTCACATCGTGTGATGTGTCGACGACTGAGACTGGACGCCACCTGTCATTTATCAACGGTGTCACCTTGTCGCCTGCATCACCTGCATGACCTATATCACCTGTGTCACCTGCATCACATGCATCGCCTGTATCACCTGTATCACCTGTATCACATGTATCACCTGTATCACCTGTGTCAGCTGGCTACTGTCAACGAAATTCACTCTCAGAGACCGAAGTGTGAAGGTCTGTGCTGCTAGTTTACAAGTAAGAACGATGCCAATTAATTATGTTACGTACTAATGTAATATATACACATTTATATATGC